>CM056499.1:25966389-26448818 GCA_029783415.1 Anisodus acutangulus
AAAGAAAGTTCATGAAGAAGACCAACAGTCCAACAAATCAACTCTGATCCTCCCCTTTTAACTCTCCGGTTAAGAAGGATGTCTCAACATACATGTCACGCAGGACTGCAATGATCCTGGATGTTAATCTATTCACATGGAGCACATGTCCAAGTAGCCGAGGCCTTATACTCGTCAGTAGATCCATCTATTTTATACTCACTTTTGAGTTTCCATTTTTACAACCCAAAGGTTCTTTTTCCAGAGGAAGGTCAACCATTACACAAGTATGGTTCTATATGATGGAATCTATTTTGTCACGACCCGACCCGACGGGCCGCGACTAACCGCCATAATGACGTCATTATACTAACCTGTCACACATAATCCAACTAACACTTAAGGAGTCTGAAATACGGCAGCATAACGCTGCAATAACAACATATGTTAGGGTAGGCAAGCCGACAAGGCTGCCTTTACCCCAGAATGTACCTGCCTCCTGAGGAGTCACAACTAGCCAACACAATATAACAGGCAAGCCGACAAGGCTGCCAACAAATAATATAACATATACACGGGAACACCCCCAACATAGAGTACAATAATATGGCTGACCAAAATAGATTTCTGACCCTTACACCAGTGCAACCCACAACTGTCTACAGACCTCTACAAGAAGGATAATGACATATGACGGGACAGGGCCCCGTCGTGCCCGTAAATATACATAAATAAAAAAGATAGGGTTCCGTACAAAAATGGTAAAGCTCTGGATCAAAGGAGCTCCCCAAACAGCTGACAAGAACCTAAACCGGAGGATCACCAAACTGAGCAGCTGTACCTGCGGGCATGAACGCAGCCCCCCGAGGAAAGGGGGGTCAGTACGAAATAATGTACTGAGTATGTAAACATGAAATACTGCAAATGAGATCATAAATAGCCAATGGATAACAAGAGATCAGTATAAAAAAATCAGGATTCCAATCCAACTGTGCCATAATAATAGAAGTCAGTCGCCTTATAAAAATGAGAGTCAAGTTAGGAAAACATGAGTGCATGTCCATATACATATATATATATCTGTAACATAACCCGACCCACTAGTGCGGGACTCGGTGGAATCATATCATAACCCGGCCCATACTGGGACTCGGTAAAGTCATATCTCATCTATGGATCCATCCTACGTAATCTGGCCCTCTACTGAGGGTCTCGGTGAAAAATGTAAGGTTGTGCACGAACGTAACCCGGCCCGGGACTCGGTGAGGTAAAGTAGTAACACTTAGCACGAGTAGATATCATGAGTAACCATATGCAAGTAAAAATTATCATCTGACTCTCAATAAAATCATTGTAATAATGTCATAATAAACTCTTTGGTGAAAAATCATAGGCACTTCTCATAACAATCATCTTTAGGAATTTAACTGTATAAGAATCAAGTACGTCCGCCGTACCTTCATTAAATAAAAATCATGCCAAAGAAAAAAGGAATAGTTCACATACCTCTTAGACGAACTAATCAACTTTATATTAGAGTACGTCTCGATTTAGAACTTCAACCTATAATAATGGTAATACGTTCGTCAATTCTATGATCGCTAGCATACTTTATATCGAATAACGACTTCTTACTTTATAAAAATTTGGGCAGCACTTCCCCTGTTTATACATGTTTCCACAACTTTCAAACGAGGCTAATAACATCAATAAACAAGCACCAATTAAGGGCACAACCAAGACAACAATAAAGGGAATTGACATGCAAGTGTTCTACAATGTTAAGCTATCATCCCTACACGTTTTTCTTCCAAAATATCATCTAAAAAATCTCAATTTTTCTGGGCAGATTTTGGCCAAGCAGTGTCTGTTTTGCCACTGTTTTTGCCACGTTTTTTGTGTTGTTTTGCTTCTAATTTTTGGTGAAAAATGTAGTCTAGGAAGAGAAGATAAAAATCTTAATTTTGGTTATGGGTGGAGGGTGATTTTCGGATGAGTGTAGAGGAGAGAATGAGATGAGAGTTTTGGTTTTTTGTTTAAGTGTAGGAAGAAGATGAAGAGGTAAATGTAAGTTTATAAGAAAAAATCTGATTTTTCCTTTACACTTTGGCCCCCAAGTTCTTCAATTAGTAAATGTCAAACCCACTTCTTTTAATTCCCGAGAATTTCATAAGCCTCGTATCCTCCATGTCATAAATTTTATAATACAATACTATTCCATAACTCTATTGGAATAAATTCAACTACTAGGATTAATTCTCGTCGTCACGTGTATAGCACTAAAGAAAAATTATTCCGGGATAACATCCGTTTATACACTAATTTCCCGTATTAACATATGTAAGCGTTCCTTATATTCAATATCCGAATCTTGCTTCCTTAATGACGTTCTTAATTATCGTCTTAATATTACGAGGTGTAACATACTTCCCTCCTCAGAAACATTCGTCCTCGAATGTTCATAATAAGTCTAATGCTAGAAAAATTTCGACAGAGTCTCCTTTATAACTATGCATATCCGCCTATATTCAGCCAACCAACAGATGCCACACGGGGCCACAATATATCACTCATATGCCATTCACCAATTACAATAATCAAATGGGGAGTTGAATTGAATTACCTGGAGGCACAGGGAACAAATGAGGATACTTCTTCTTCATCTCATCCTCTGCCTCCCAAGTCATTTCCTCCCTATTGTGGTTTCTCCACAATACCTTGACGGAAGCCACATCCTTCGTCCGTAATCTCCTGACCTGGCAATCAAGTATGGCTACGGGGCTTTTCTCGTAGGACAACTCCTCTGTCACCTGGACGCCATCTACTGGAAAGACTCTGGAAGGATCACCAATACACTTACGCAGCATAGATACATGGAAGACTGGATGTACTGCTTCCAAATCAGGCGGTAGATCCAACTCATAGGCAACCTTGCCTATCCTACGAATGATCTGGTAAGGCCCAATGTACCTTGGGCTAAGCTTCCCTTTCTTGCCAAACCTCATCACACCCTTCATGGGTGACACCTTTAGGAACACCCAATTATCAACCTGAAACTCTAAGTGTCGACGTCGATTATCAGCATATGACTTATGTCGACTCTGTGCTGCTAATAACCTCTCCTGAATGAGTTTCACCTTATCAACAACTTGCTGAACCATGCCTGGGCTGATCAACTTAGTCTCACCTACATCAAACCAACCAATAGGTGACCTGCACTTCCTCCCATATAAAGCCTCATACGGTGCCATCTGGATGCTAGAATGGTAGCTGTTGTTATAAGCAAACTCAATGAGTGGTAAATGGTCATCCCAACTACCTCTGAAGTCAATAATACAGGCCCTCAGCATATCCTCTAATGTCTGGATCGTACGCTCTGCCTGCCCGTCCGTCTGAGGGTGAAATATTGTGCTGAGACTCACTTGTGTCCCCAATCCCTTCTGGAATGATCTTCAGAAGTTAGCTGTAAACTGAGCTCCTCGGTCTGATATAATAGATGTGGGAACCCCGTGCAGTCTCACTATCTCCCTGATGTACAGCCTAGCATAGTCCTCAGCTGAGTAAGTAGTCCTCACTGGAAGAAAATGGGCTGATTTCGTCAGCCTATCCACGATAACCCATATGGAATCACACTTCCGCTGAGTGCGAGGTAAGCCTGTAATGAAGTCCATATTGATCACTTCCCACTTCCAAGTCGGGATCTCAATCTCCTGTAATAATCCACCAGGCTTCTGATGTTCAACCTTAACTTGCTGACAATTCGGGCACTGGGCAACAAATTCTGCTATGTCTCTTTTCATGCCATCCCACCAATACAAGCATCTAAGGTCTTGGTACATCTTCGTCGATCCTGGATGAATGGAATAACGGGCATTGTGTGCCTCTCCCATAACCTGCTGTCGTAGCCCTATAATATCAGGTACACATAATCTGCCCTCATACCTCAACACATCATCAGGTGTAACCTCAAATAGAGTCTTTCCCTTTCGGAGAGCTGCATCTCTATACCGGGCCAGAACAGGATCCTCATACTGACGTTTCTTTACCGCTTCCACGATAGAGGACTCCGCAACATCCCGAATAAGAATCCCGCTATCTCTCGAATCTGCCAACCAGACTCCAAGACTCGCTAGCCTATGTATCTCACGAACCATCTTCCTTCTGTCTGGCTGCACATCCGTCAAGCTACCCATGGATCTACGGCTAAGAGCATCTGCCACGACATTGGCTTTTCCCGGGTGGTACAAGATATCAACATCATAGGCCTTTAGCAACTCTAACCACCGCCTCTGCCGTAGGTTCAACTCCTTCTGCTTAAAGATATATTGGAGACTCTTGTGATCCGTATAAATATCAACATGAATCCCATACAAATAATGTCTCCAAATCTTCAAGGCATGAATCACCGCTGCTATCTCCAAATCATGAGTGGGATAATTCTTTTCATGCTTTCTGAGCTGTCGGGAGGCATAAGCTATGACTTTTCCATGCTGCATCAACACACAACCTAGCCCAATGCCTGAAGCATCACAATAAATGACATAACCATCCGGTCCCTCAGGAAGAGTCAGAACTGGAGCCGTAGTCAATTTATCCTTCAACAACTGGAAAATGTGCTCACAAGCATCCGTCCACTGAAACTTAGCTGCCTTCTGGGTTAGCCTAGTCAAAGGCGCTGAGATCAAGGCAAACTTCTCAACAAACCTTCTATAATACCCTGCTAGCCCCAGAAAACTGCTTAACTCAGTAGGTGTCGTAGGTCTGGGCCAAGTCTTCACCGCCTCAATCTTCTGTGTATCCACCCGAATACCATTAGACCCAATAATATGCCCCAAGAATGCCACCGAAGTCAACCAGAACTCACACTTGGAAAACTTGGCATACAACTGCTGGTGCTGGAGGACCCTAAGTACCGTCCTCAAATGGTCTGCATGCTTCTGCTCTGAACGGGAATAAACCAGGATATCATCAATGAATACAATGACGAACATGTCTAAGAACGGCCTAAATACCCGGTTCATCAAATTCATAAACACTGCTGGAGCATTGGTCAGTCCAAAAGACATCACCCTAAACTCATAATGTCCATATCGGGTTCTGAATGTTGTCTTTGGAATATCTGCCTCCCTTACCCACACCTGATGATAACCTGACCGCAAGTCTATCTTCGAGAAGCACTTAGCACCCTGCAACTGGTCAAATAAATCATCAATCTTGGGAAGGGGGTACCTGTTCTTGATGGTTACCTTGTTCAGCTGCCTGTAATCCATACACATCCGCAGTGATTCATCTTTCTTTCTCACAAATAACACTGGTGCTCCCCATGGAGATGTACTTGGCCTAATAAAATCTTTCTCCAACAAGTCTCTCAGCTACTCCTTCAACTCCTTCAGCTCTGCAGGTGCCATTCTATAAGGAGGAATGGATATAGGTTGGGTACCTGGCAATACATCTATACTGAAATCTACCTCCCGCTCTGGAGGGAGGCCTGGAAGATCGTCCGGGAATACATCTGGAAACTCACTAACTATCGGAACTGACTGAAGAGTCGGTACCTCCTCTTCTGTATCATGCACCCGAACCAAATGATAGATATAACCTTTTCTAACCATCTTCCTTGCCTTGAGGTATAAAACAAACTTACCCCTCGGCGATGCTGCATTCCCTTTCCATTCTATAACTGGATCGCCTGGGAACTGAAATCGAACCAACTTCTCTCTACAATCAACGTTGGCAAAACAAGAAGCCAACCAATCCATGCCCATAATGACATCAAAGTCGGCCATATCCAACTCTATCAAATCTGCTAAGGTATGACGACTATATATCACCACCGAACAATTTTTATACACACGCTCAGCTATAACCGAATCTCCTACCGGTGTAGCTACCTCGAATGGTTCTATCGGCTCAGATTCTATCCCTATTCTATTAGCAACAAGAGGGGATATGTAGGACAAGGTGGAACCTGGATCTATCAACGCATATACATTACAGAAAAAGACCGATAGTATACATGTGACAACATTTGGTGACGCCTCCTGATCACGTCTACTGGCCAAAGCATATATGCGGTTCGAAGGACCGCCGGAACTAGAAACTCTGCCACGACCTCTACCACGGCCTGCTGGCGTCTGACTACCCCACCCGGTGGGGCGCATAGCTATAGATGACGACAAACCAGCACCCGACCCCGTAGGCCGAGCCAGCCCACCTAAACCACCTATGTTGGGACACTCTCTCATCATATGGCCCTGACGGCCGCAAGAGAAGCAATCACCTGTGGTCGAACGACATTCCCCAATATGAAACTTACCACACTGAGAGCACCGAGGATAAGGTGGTCTCAACTGACTAGAGCCCCTGTTCCTCTGAGAACCCGAAGCCCTGGAGCTCTGTCCGGCTCCTGAATACCCGGGGCGGTCGAACTTCACGCGCAGAATCGTAGAGGAGCATCTGTAGGCCGGGCCGAGATGAATATCTCGACTCGCCGCTGAACTGCTCGCCTCGAGACTCGCCGGAATAAGCTGCCGGCCTAGCCCTTTTATGTTGGTCCCTGTCATGACCTCTGTCTGGATGTCGCCCTATATGTCGGTCCTCAACCCCCTGTGCATATGCCTGGACACAAGCAATATCCATACCCGACTGAAGAGCTACCGCCATACAACCATCGATCAGATAATGGTCTAGCCCCATCACAAAGCGATGCACCCTATCTGTCATATCTGCTACAATAGTGGGTGCATATCTGGCCAATGAATCAAACTCCAGGATATACTCATGAATAGTCCTGCCACTCTGCCTCAACTGTAAGAATCTGTCCACTCTAGCTCTCCTCATCTCTGGAGGCAAGAAGTGACCAAGGAAGGCCTCTGTAAACTCATCACATGTAGCTAGAGGAACATCCTCTCCCCTAGACAACTCCCAAGACTCATACCAGTTTGTAGCTATATCCCGTATTCTATACGAAGCCAACTCCACAGACTCAGTCTCTGAAGCCCTGATTACCCTCAAGGTACGCTGCATCTGCCGAATAAACTCCTGCGGGTCGTCCTCGGGCTGAGACCCGAAAAACTCTGGAGGGTTACAACTTAAGAAATCACGAACCCTCAAACTGTCAGACCTAGGGTCGACTCCTGGTCCCTGTCTGTGGTTCTGCCCTGCCACCAAGCTAGTCAGCAACTGAACTGCATCTCTCATGGCTCGCCCTTCCGCCGGCCGAAGAACCGAGGCTCAGTGTCAGCCACGAAAACTGGTGATGTTTCCCCCTGAACTGGAGCCTCTGGTGGTGGCGATGAAGTAGAGCTCGTCGACTGGGGCATAGTCTCCGGCATAGACTGGGTACGGGACCTAGTAACTCTCTGAATCTGGCTGGTATCCCCCGCTGTAAACTTGCCCTTCTAGGCCGCTGTCGCCTTCTTCGGAGGCATAGCTGTAAACATCATAAATCGTCAGAAAGGAATTATCCTAATAACATAGCTCTATTGCACGATCTAAGAGATGAAAGAATAGAAACCAATCTTAGATGCCCTGCAGCCTCCTGCGTATAAGTATGGTGCACAACATACCCATACGCAAGACTCTACTAGACATGGTCTGTAGACATTCCGAGGACTAACTGCTTTGATACCACTTTTGTCACGACCCGACCCGACGGGCCGCGACTAACCGCCCTAATGACGTCATTATACTAACCTGTCACACATAATCCAACTAACACTTAAGGATTCTGAAATCTGACAGCATAACGCTGCAATAACAACATATGTTAGGGTAGGCAAGCCGACAAGGCTGCCTTTACCCCCGAATGTAGCTGCCTCCTGAGTCACAACTAGCCAACACAATATAACAGGCAAGCCGACAAAGCTGCCAACAAATAATATCACATATACACGGGAACACCCCCAACATAGAGTACAATAATATGGCTGACCGAAACAGATTTCTGACCCTTACACCAAAGGTAACCCACAACCGCTTCTGCACCTCTACAAGAAGGATAATGACATATGACGGGACAGGGCCCTGTCGTGCCCCTAAATATACATAAATAAAAAAGATAGGGTTCCGTACAAAAATGGTAAAGCTCTGGATCAAAGGAGCTCCCCAAACAGCTGCGCAGGAACCTAAACCGGAGGATCACCAAACTGAGCACCTGTACCTGCGGGCATGAACGCAGCCCCCCGAGGAAAGGGGGGTCAATACGAAATAATGTACTGAGTATGTAAATATGAAATACTGCAAATGAGATCATAAGTAGCCAATGGATAACAAGAGATCAGTATAAAAAATTAGGATTCCAATCCAACTGTGCCATAACAATAGAAGTCAGTCACCTTATAAAAATGAGAGTCAAGTCAGGAAAACATGAGTGCATGTCCATATACATATATATATATCTGTAACATAACCCGATCCACTAGTGCGGGACTCGGTGGAATCATATCATAACCCAGCCCATACTGGGACTCGGTAAAGTCATATCTCATCTATGGATCCATCCTACGTAACCCGGCCCTCTACTGAGGGTCTCGGTGAAAAATGCAAGGCTGTGCACGAACGTAACCCGGCCCGGGATTCGGTGAGGTGAATTAGTAACACTTAGCACGAGTAGATATCATGAGTAACCATATGCAAGTAAAAATTATCATCTGACTCTCAATAAAATCATTGTAATAATGTCATAATAAACTCTTTGGTGAAAAATCATAGGCACTTCTCATAACAATCCTCTTTAGGAATTTAACTGTATAAGAATCAAGTATGTCCGCCGTACCTTCATTAAATAAAAATCATGCCAAAGAAAGAAGGAATAGTTCACATACCTCTTAGACGAACTAATCAACTCTATATTAGAGTACGACTCGATTTAGAACTTCAACCTATAATAATGGTAATACGTTCGTCAATTCTATGATCGCTAGCATACTTTATATCGAATAACGACTTCTTACTTTATAAAAATTTGGGCAGCACTTCCCCTGTTTATACATGTTTCCACAATTTTCAAACGAGGCTAATAACATCAATAAACAAGCACCAATTAAGGGCACAACCAAGACAACAATAAATGGAATTTACACACCCACTTCTCATGTAAATTTAGCATCTTAATCCACCTTAAAAACTGCCCACAAAATAGCCCATGTTCCAACAACAACGAGGGTAGAATGTGAAGCCTTTCTATGCCTTTCCACACCCTTATTCCTTTAGGACTTACCTTAGCAATTAACACACTTAAACATGCATAATGGTGACTAAATTTTCAGAATTATAACACCACAAAACAGTCCCTAAAACAGTCCATATACATCACAACATCTTCAACAATTCCATGCAAATTCTTGGCCATAACATGTCATAATTCCATAACTCTTATCTTAATTCCTATAATCCAATTTCGGATTTTAATACTTCCATATAACTAATTCCAACTAAATCTCCATGTTTCCTTTCAATTTTATCATGCAATTAGTGATAAAAATAACAACAATAACCAACGAATCCAACAACACCAAAATCTGTCCCAAATTGGCAACTAGCCCAAAATTGTCACATGCAATGCTTAAATTCTAATTCTTCCTTAACACAAATTCATTACCTTAATTCTAACAACATGCATTCCAATTATATCATAGAAAGAAGAATTTTTATACCTCAAATTCGTCCAAACAATCCGCAATTTTCTGCCACTGTTTGTCCGAAGATTTCCCATTATTTTGTAATTTTCTCCTCCTTTTTGTTCACTTCTTCAACTCCAATTGACATGCAAGTGTTCTACAATGTTAAGCCATCATCCCTACACGTTTTTCTTCCAAAATTTCATCCCAAAAATCTCAATTTTTCTGGGCAGATTTTGGCCAAGCAGTGGCTGTTTTGCCACTGTTTTTGCCACAATTTTTGGTGTTGTTTTGCTTCTAATTTTTGGTGAAAATGTAGTCTAGGAAGAGAAGATAAAAACCTTAATTTTGGTTATGGGTGGAGGGTGATTTTCGGATGAGTGTAGAGGAGAGAATGAGAGGAGAGTTTTGGTTTTTTGTTTAAGTGTGGGAAGAAGATGAAGAGGTAAATGTAAGTTTATAAGAAAAAATCTAATTTATTCTTTAAACTTTGGCCCCCAAGTTCTTCAATTAGTAAATCTCAAACCCACTTCTTTTAATTTTCGAGAATTTCATAAGCCTCGTATCCTCCATGTCATAAATTTTATAATACAATACTATTCCATAACTCCATTGGAATAAATTCAACTACAAGGATTAATTCTCGTCGTCACGTGTATAACACTAAAGAAAAATTATTCCGGGATAACATCCGTTTATACACTAATTTCCCGTATTAACATATGTAAGCGTTCCTTATATTCAATATCCGAATCTTGCTTTCTTAATGACGTTCTTAATTATCGTCTTAATCTTATGAGGTGTAACATATTTCTCTCTCTGTAGCTTCTTTCCAAAGAAGCGCTTCTGGAGATGACAATTCTTTGGTAATTGTCCATAGTTCATTCTCAACCATACAAGCTAGAAGGCTTGGAATAAGTCTTTGTCCCCTCTTTGCTCCGTCTCGGTTCAATAACTAGAATCCCTGAGTTCTGTAGATCTGAAACATTAAGTTTCGGATAGTCAGCAACTTTCGAGTCCTGTAGATCTGGAACGTCTGGTTCCGGAAAATCAGGCACTCGCGGGTTCTTGTTAACCTCGAGCAATTACTTCGTTTTCCTTCTCAAGGAAAGTTATCCTCAAAGAATTCAGCATCTTTTGACACCAAGATGCGATAAGCACTACTGTTATTTGCAGATCCAGGAGATATGCAATCTACAGTCTTAGGTCTAACTTGACTTGTTTTGGTATTCCAACCTCTACCAAGCCACCCCATATCACAACATTTGTATGTGGGATCATTTCCATGTTTCACATGGAGGGTTATCCTTATCATTATGCGGAGTTCTTATGAGAATCACATTAACGGTAAGGATTGCCTTGCCCCACATATTTTGGGCGTACGACTTTGCGTTTGGCTAACACCGTTAGACTGAGGTGAGTAAGGAGTAGTCGTTTGATAAACGATGCTTCACATTCTCCTCCTCTATCACTATGAATTCCTTAATCCGTAGTCTTAATAGATTTTCAACTTCTGCTTTATAGCGCTTATCCACTTCAATAACTTCATCTTTTCTTTTCAAAAAACAAAGGATGCAATACGTTGTACCATCATCAATGAATGTTACAAAGTACTTGTCTCCCCCCTCTATTTTGTGTAAACTTCAAATCACCCATGTAGGTGTGACTAAGTTCTAGAGGAGCGGTGATTCTTTCGCTATTCCTTTGACGGAATGGAAAGGTGATTTTTCCTCTTCGCCTACGTCACATTCATTTTGAGGGTTTTTGTCGACAGAAGGCAACAATCTCAACTTCGTTAGCTTTTGAATGACTTTTTATTTAATATGTCTTAATCTATGATGGCATAGATGCACGGATTATAAATATATCATTCATTTAGCTACAGACATACTGTACCATTGTCGCGCCCAAATTTTGACCTGCTCGGGTCAAAGCGGAGCACAGACGTATTCGGTGATTCCTGGGTAAATGATTGAGGAGTCGCCACCTAATTATCTTTTACGGTGAATTAGGACACCTAAATATTAAACTAAATACTGCAATGTAACTCCGATTTTAATGGTTTGCGAAACTAATGAGATTCTAGGTAAGGGTTCTTTATTATCCTAAAGGGAAGGGGTTAGGCATCCTTTAAGATCCGCTAACTTGCGGTTATCCGGTCAAACTCAGGTTATTTATTGCTAGAAAAATGCATGTTTGAAGCATGAAGTTAAAAGATGTTTGCAAATAATTAATGAAAGAGATGCATTTTTGTACATGTATGCATTTGTGACAATAATAAGGAGAAAAGCAATTCATTTGTAATGCCAAAGGAGTAATTTTGAAAATCATTTTTAGTTGTACAATTAATAAAATGAATAGAAAATGATCAAAGTTTGTTTTGAAAATTTTAAATATGCATGACGAGCCTAAAATAAATAAACTAGCGGAAAATTTTTAAGTTTGAATTTAACCGAGCCTACAAATAAATAAGCTAGCGACGGGTTTCAAATCTTAAACTACCCTATGAATTAATCCTAAGTTTGCCTATTTTCAATAGTTACATAAGTGCGATAAATAATATTACAATACAAAGCGGGATAAAAGCTGAATTAAAGAAAGAAATAAAATAAATAAACTCCGAGGAATAATTCGCCGTTATTTACTTTAATCCCTGCAAGCTGTCAAGAACAAACGGTTAGAAATACTTAAATACAAATAACTTCATATCCGTATTCAAAACAGTAAATATTTTGATCACGGAGGGCTCAGACTTAAATTTTGAAAAGAACATTCCAATCACGTCGTGGCTGCAAACATATGACTAACGTGGTTTATTTTTGATTGCCTCACCTACTAAATGTGTTGGTCTCTCGGGTGAAATAGAAAAGATCACTATAATCACGTCGTGGCTGCGAATATATAACTTGTTGGTTATTTTAGTCACCTCGCCTACTAAACATGTTGATCTCGGATGAAATAAAAGGTTTAAGTCTTCATCATTGCCCAGAAGTTATATTTCCGTCTTTACGACTGTGGAGGCCTCAAAATCGACGGATATTTTTCATCGGCCAGTGTAGTATCGTGTTCAAATCAGCGAAATTAAATTAAAGCAGGAAGCAGAGAACATCGAGCAGCAAGCAGTGAACAGTAAACAGTAAACAGTAAGGCAATTCCCGAGAAGACGGGATGTTTAGTAAAAAAATAGTAAAACAGTAAATATCCGTTGCCCGGATGTTTAACCCAGTGAACAGAAAAACAGAGAAACGAAAGGAATAAATAAAGGCAGATGAAATAGCGAGTTAATTCTGAAAACAGACCCGAGTGAACAGTGACCCGAATGAAATCAGAAATTCAAATTTTTAGATAATCAGCAACAGATATGAAAAAATGCCATAATCTGGAAATATACCAAAATCGAGTCGACCCGACCCGGGTCAGTGACCCGACCCGAATCAGATGCCAACCCGAATCGGATTTTTTTTAGATAACCAACAATAACAACAGCAGCAATGCAAGAAAATTTGGAAAATCCAAACCGGGTCGTCCCGACCCGGGTCAGTGACCCGACCTGAATTGGAGATTCAACCCAACATCAAATAATTCCATCAATTTCATATAACCAACAATAACAACAGCAGCAATGCAAGAAAATTTGGAAAATCCAAATCGGGTCGACCGACCCGGGTCAGTGACCCGACCCGAATTGGAGATTCAACCCGACATCAAATAATTCCATCAATTCCAGATAACCAACAATAACACCAACAGCAATGCAAGAAAATTTGGAAAATCCAAACCGGGTCGACCCGACCCGGGTCAGTGACCCGACCCGAATTGGAGATTTAACCCGACATCAAATAATTTCATCAATTCCAGATAACCAACAATAACGACAGCAGCAATGCAAGAAAATTTGGAAAATCCAAACCGGGTCGACCCGACCCGGGTCAGTGACCCGACCCGAATTGGAGATTCAACCCGACATCAAATAATTCAATCAATTCCAGATAACCAACAATAACAACAGCAGCAATGCAAGAAAATTTGGAAAATCCAAACCGGATCAACCCGACCTGGGTCAGTGACCCGACCCGACCCGGCAGTGACCGAAAAACAGTGAAAAATAACTAAAATTCCCGATTCTTTAACACAAAAAAAATAATGATTTCGACCTTTATTTCGGGATCTTTAAGTTGAAGAACACATGCAAGAACAAACAAAGATTTAATGCCAAACCTTTAAGGAGATTTCGGACCTAAAAAATGACCCGAAAATTCTCAGCTTCGACCTTCAAAGACAGATTTCTGGACCCAAAAAGTTCTCAACTTCGACCCCAAAGACAAGATTTTCGGACCCCTAAAAATGAAGAACAAGGGGGATATTTATAGGTACTCACCCCAACGTTCAAACCCCTCATACCCCCCCCCCCTTAAAACGAATTCAAATTTCAAAATAAAGGGGGGACCAAAATTGATTTTTTGGGGCCCGATTTCTTGGGGCATGTATTCGGCGGTGTCAGGGTAGGGTGGTGGTAGTGGTGAAGTGATGGGGGTAGGGGTGCGGCGACGTAGGGGGCAGGGGTGTAGGGTGCGGCGCCGGTTCAGGGGGGTAGGGTTTAGGTTTTCTGATTTTGATTTTTTTTCGTTTTGTTTTGGTTTAAAAGGGGTAAGGGGAATGGGTCGGGTGATGGGTCGGTTCGGGTGTGGGATTGGGCTCGCGAATTGGGGAGAATGGGCTGGTGGGTATTTTATTTGTGGGTTATGTTTAGGGAAAAGGTATGGGCTTCGGTTGGGTATTGGGGAAATTTATTGGGGAGTTTTGGGCTGGTCCGATTGGGCTGTTTTGTTTCGGTTTGGGTAGAAATTGTTTTGTGGTTTTGGGTTAAGGGGATAAAAGGGAATGAGTTTGGGGTATTGGGCTGGTCCGGTTTGGTAAGGGAATAGGGAGTTGAATTATTTTGGGTTAAGTAGAATTAAATGGGTGATGGGTTGGGCTTTGGTGAAATGAGTTTTAGTTTGGGTAGAAATTGTTTTGGGTTGAAAAATGAATGGATTATAGATTAAAAATATGAAAGGGGTTTAATATAAAAAATATTATTTTTGTATTGTAAAAGATGTGAATTATTTAAAATAACATAACGACGTGATAATAATAAAAATATAATATTTGCGAAATGTTTAATGCTTAATAAAAAGGAAATGCGATGCAATTTTGCGAGAATAAAATAACATAGAATTTCGGATAACTTATGATTATTATAAAATGCAAATGATATAATAAATGTGAATAATAATAATAATGAGATATATACACATATATATATATATATATACGCATGTATGTATATAGATTAAAATTGTTTTGAGGTGCTAAAAATATTTAAAACTGCAAATAAATTGGAAAAGACGGGACAAAATTGGGTGTCAACAACCATTCTTAGTTATTACATACCTGTTGGACTAGTCTCAAACCAGCTTGACCAACAACGTCCCTTAAACCAAGTTTGGGACATATATCACCTCCTTTTAGAGTGATCACATTCCCTGAAGTCCTATTGAGGACAACCTCTCCAACCCCTTGTACTTTAGAGCTGGCGTTGCTTCACATGAACAACCTCTTGCCCGTGGTTACGACGTAACCGGATTATATGAGATCTGGATACTTTGGCCTACTCCAGTTGCTTTGGCAGACTGAGTGTCCAATTTCTTTTCTGCCTTTCTTTTGGCCTTCAGATCATTTAAGACCTGGAAACTCTGGCCCACCTCACTAGGTGTCCATTACTTTTCTGCCTTTCTTTTGGGCCTTCAGATCATTTAAGACCTGGAAATTCTGGCCCACTCCTGTTGCCCGTAGGCTTTGTATGACTGAGTGTCCAATATCATCCTATCAAATGAAGGATCTTCTGTCAGATGGTGTGACAGGTTCAGCGTCTTAAGATAAACCATTATATTTTAGTCTTCTTCCCTTGAGATTGGTGCCCAGACAACTCCTGGAGCTTGCGTAAGAGTGGTAACAGTTTTCGCACAGTCAGTGGATCTCTCTCCTTCGTATGTGCAAACATACTTTACACACTTTTAATAATTACACCCAAAATAATAGATTTTTAAGTCGTTGTTTACAATAGTCCAATATTTAAATGGGAGAGAGGGAGATTCAATATCTGATTTTAGAGTGTAGGGAATATAAATTTTTAATGAAAACACTTTCATATTCCTAGCCTTGCTTTACACACTTTTATTCAGATATTATCTAAACACATTATAGATAAGGAAGGATAAGTTCACTTAGACCTTTTGGATTTTGGCCTACTTCATTTAGACTGAGTGTCCACATCCTCCTTACCATAATTCAGATCCTTTGTCTGGGACAGATATAGGCCTTCTGCTACAAGATAGAACAACATCTTCAGCCTTCTCCTCTTGTCCCAATTGACATCCTCAGCCTCTCGTGGACGCTTGTTCCCACCACTCTCGGGAGTGGTGACACCATCAACACCTTGACCGTCAACAACATAATAAAAATTGTCTTTTTCTAGAAAACCACAACCATAGCCAGATTTGGTCACATATTTGTTGACCGACATCTTTCGAACACTAATACGATCTTGTCTTAAAATTATTGGATATAATTGTTGGAATCAAAGCAGTACGGGAAGTAAATAAATATTACAAAATGTTCGAAAGGATAAACTAACAGCCAAGATTATAATTGCCGCTAGCTTGTTGAGTCTTGAATCTTGATAACCTGAAATCAAGAAACACTAAATCTGGATTGTTACAACTGTGGCTAAGTCGAGAGATGAATCTCTATCTTTAAGACAAAATTGCCCCGTATATATGATTTTACGTTAGCGGGCTATTTCTTCCAAGATAAAACAACAACTAATCAACACTACAAAGCAAATAGGTTGATTCTGAGGAAGAAAACAAACATGAAACGACTTGCAGAAGAATGAAAAATTTAGAGGAAAATGAAGAGTTTCTGTTCTTTTCTTTTGCTACTGTTTCTGCTCTTTTTTTTCTTTCTATTTTCTATTTCTCCACTGCCCTCAAATAAGAGTAAGGTCTCAATATATAGTGTTTAGGAGGAAAATAGGTGTTAAAGAGGTGTATTCATGGCCATAAACGTTTTGTAGTAAGTACAAAACGTTTTAGATGGTTAATGCCATAAACTGTTGGTTTTATGGATGCTGACAGCATTCCTAAAACTCCAGGGACCAAATTATAAATACTAAACAGTTTGGGGTCCAAAAGATAAGATAGTAGCCCAGAAGACGAGACCCGAGCCTGGACCGGCAGGCAGCGGCGTGCGTGTGGAGCTAGCCTCGAACCCAAGCACACCTAGGTCCTCCCTCCTTCAAACACATGGGTTACCCCTTGGGGTCCCAAACCCTTATCCATTTTTAGTCTTATAAAAAGAACAATTCTTCCTTTTCCCACTGATGTGGTAGATTTGTCTCACACCATATTTTCATGCCTCAAACACCTTACTTCGTGGACCAATACCTCTTTCATTTCTTAACGAAATTTGACGATCCTTGGCCCTACGGTCATCTACTCACTTAGTAGATCATGCACGTGTGAAGAGACAAAGCCTCCAACATGCGGAACCCTACTGTTTAAGTCATTAAATATGGGTGGACGCAACCCCCCACCAAAGGAAAATTTCCAACAAAACTTAATCCTAAGAGTTTGGTTAGTATGCAACTATAGGATGGTGTGATTACAGAATCATGGTACTTACTTGTTTATTATCTGTAATAGTATATCATTATAACAATATAATGGAAATGATTATGGCTTCAATTCATGGTATTTTTGTCTTGTTAATTATCTTCATTAAAGATCTCATTGAACAAAGACTAGCCTTGTGAAATATTTCGAGATCCAAAGTTACGAGCGTGTTAACAGGTACGCCGATAAAATAAACAATTAGTTCCGACAATTTTGAAGCAGATTAACCCCTTTGAATTAGTTGATCTCACAGGATCGATTGGGCTGGCTGGTTCAAAAGGAGTAATTTGCGAATAAAAGAATTGTTGATAGATAGAACTACTTGGTCAAAGATTAAATGATTCGCCAAATTGACCCAAGCTGTTAAATGGGTTAACTTAAACTATATGGGCCCAAAATGACTCGCCAAAATTAAGTATACTAGATGACAGTGAACATGCTCCACACAGGTGCTCGATGTCAATATTTCTGTCACAATTAAACCAAATAATTTTATATAACCTTCAACTTCATAATTTTGTATTTAAGACCAACATTTTTTTAGAATCTAAGAAGGTGCAAACAAAGGCACTTAAGTAAACTTTGAAAATAACAATGACAATCAATTATCAGTGACACTATGCGTAGATATTTTAAATATTTATAATCTTACATTCAAATAATTCAAGTGTTCATTCACAAGCAGACAATTCGTGTCTCTATGCAAAGTAGAACAAGACACTGGTAATATAAGATCTTTCATGGATTTTTAGAGATATATTGGTGAAGGGAGAGACAAATGGATTAGATTCGTGAGAGTATAGAGAAAAACTGTGATACTATAAAGAGATTGAGAATGATCAAAGCAAACTTGAATGTTTTTATTCAATGATAATGTTTACTTAAATACAAGTAAATATAACTAACTCGACCAGATTTAAGGAACTAATCTAATAACTAAATTTAATTTTTAAGATAAGATTAGATAGATAATTCAAATTAATTCAAATAACTAAATCAAGATATGATAACGTTTAGTTAAATACCAAATGATTCTTTAATCATTAGCTACTTTTTGGCGTGATAAGACTGATCTAATAGTCAATCAAGATAAAAATGATCTAAGACTGTTTGGTGATGACGTCAATATCAGTGTCATCCAATTTTGTTGCACTGTTTCTTCCCATTCTGTCACTTGAACATTGATGTCTCCAATTATTTCTCCTGGCCAAATACTTAGCCTGTTACTCTACATTTTTAGCATGGAATTGCCTATAATTAATGTTAGTACTCCAAACCTCTTGGACTAAATCAGAGAATCCAGTAGGTTGCTTCACTCAGAAATTAAAAAATTATAATAGGAGGTAAAGATATTTTGGTTGATGTGACTAAGGGTGGCCAGTGGGATGGGACGGAATGAGATTTGGGGGGACGGGGGTTGGTCGGGATCGGGTCTTGGCGGGACAGGTGGACCGGGATAGGGAGACGGGAAGAGGTCTCGTCCCGTCTCACATCCCGACGGAAGAGGGGATGGGATTTGGGGGGACGGGACGAGTAGGGTCGGGTAGGGGGATTTGGGGGGATTTTAATTTTTTTAGACACTTAATTTAAAAAAATATATATTTAAACACTTGAATAATTGAACAAGATAGTGAATAAAAACATCTCAAGGCTGTTTTTGTGCCTCTTATATTATTTAATATAAATATGATTTTCTTTTGTAATACAATTTCAAAATTGCAACTTCGTTTCGTAGTTTAAAAGTTGCAAATTCCATAGTAAAATTTCCATTAAAAATGTACATATTCAATCATACTCTTTCTAATTTCCTCACAATCTCGAGGGTCTTTTGTTGGAATTGGAAGTTGGTCAAATTGTTCGACGTCGCTTTCTGCTCTCTTGGATAAGATTTCGTTATAGTTGTAGTCGTCATCTTCGTTGATCTCTGGTTGACTGCACCTAATTCAATCTCTGAATAAAACTGCAATCTCCAAGTTGTCTCCCGCCAATGAGTGTATGTGCTCTCCTATTTGAAATCTTCCAGCAGAAAAATCACTTTCAGAAGGTGCTGATGATGCTTGAATAGTCAACACATCTCGGGCCATCTTTGATAGTGTCGGAAGTGTCTTCTCATTCTCCCCCTAGTATTTCAGCAAGTATTCACATCCATCTTCATTGACAGTTGATTGGTATGGTACAACATCTAAAACATAAACATCAAACTCGCTAATTTATGAAGAACTTGAACCACTATACATTCTATTTCTAAGGCCTTGAATACTAGAAGAAGCAAAAACATCATGTCTTTTATTAGGTTGCAGTGAAGTAGAAGAAGATGGTACAGAAGCTGATTGATTATTTGCACTTTGCTCTTGGTAATACATATAAAATTGTTTCAACAAATGTTTTACAACCGTCTACTTTAATAATAGGATTTAATACAACACCAATAAAATAAATAGTGGGAATAGGAAAAAAGTATTTTTTAAATTTTAAAATCATTTTTAATAGCTAGATGGTAAGTTGGTTTTTGCATATATTCATTAAGTAACAAAAATATTAGAGCTATATAAAATAACATAGATGAAATAGTAGGATAATAAATTCTAGAAAATTCCTTAGCCGCTAGAAAAAAATTCTCTAAAAATACAATAAGTTCTAAAATTTTATCTCAATCATCATCTACAAGCATATTCGTTGGATTTTGATTATGGACGTTAAATAATAGAGTTATATATCTTTTATACTCGTGAGCAACAAGTAATTGTTCATACAAGAAATTCCACCTAGTCGCAACTTCTTCTGAATTTTTCTATAAGGTAATCCACAATCATGACAAAATATTTTTATACTATTTGCGTCTTTGTATTTTATTACCTTTAAACATAAAGCTTATAGGAAATTGTACTTTATCAATGATGTCTTTATAAAGTTTTAGGTCATCATTTACAACTAAGTTATAAATATGACATGCACATATAATATGAAAAATATGGAGAAATGATGGAGTAAATCGAGTTTTTAAAAGGTTCACAATATAATCATTAGAAGCAGCATTATCTAATGTAATAGTCATAATTTTATTAGTAATTCCACGATATTCACAAATTTCATGAATATTTTCTTGAAATAAAAAATTCAATGTGCCTATCATCAATATATTTATATGCTAATATACGTTTTTGCATAGACCAATTCTGATTTATCCAATGACATATAACAGTTAAATAATCATTGATGTTAGTACTACGGCATATGTCAGAAGTGATAGCCACTTTGCCATTAAAATGATACAATGCATGGCGTAAATATTGTTGATATTCATGCGCAAATTTAAAAACAACTCTTCTAACAGTTGATCTAGGAAAATCGTTAAAAGTAGGATTATATGTTGCTCGAATGTAATGAATAAAATCAGGAGAGGAAGGAAATGAAAAAGGCAAACCCTCCACAACAATTAATTTTGCTATATTTTCTCTATCTCTGTGTTTATCATATTTAGGGCCTAGAACTCCCCCCCGTCGTTAGGTTAATTCGGCCATGTACTTGGTCGGGGACACTATGTGAACATTGTCCCGACTCAGAAGGCATTTGTACACCCGATTTTTCAGTCAAGTGTTGATTATACCTTGCTTTGTGAGAGTTTTCTACACGTCTCATTAAACCTCCCGTCTCACCTTGACCTTTTTCAGTTTTAAATTTATAAACTTCGCGACAAATTTTACAAATAGCTAGTTGATTAGGAATGTCCCTATCAAAAAATCACATGTATGTGATTTTAGTTTTCGTTTTCTTTGTCCTCGACTCATACTAGGGGGAATATGAGGCATTCCAGTTTCAGTTTAAGCCTGAGACTCAGTCTGAACCTGCGGTGGAGGTGTACTAGTGGGTGTGTTATCTAAATTATCTTCTAATTCATTTTCTAAATTAAAGTCTGGTTCAGATGCAGAATATACCTCATGATCTAATGGTATATTAATATTAACATAAAAAAATCAATTTTATCAACATGAGTGAAATCATTGTAATTAAGATTACTAGAAAATGCACCATTACCCCTGTTACCCCTAGTACCTCTACCAGAAATAAAACGTCTAATTTGTTCCATTATAATTACGTAAATAAATAATTTAAGATAATAAAATTAAGTACGATAATTAAAATTAAGTAACAATAATAATTTAAAGAAGGAACAAAGGTACCAAACGCCGACGTAACGTCGACGTGTAATCGAGGTTGAAAATTGAAATTTTGCTCGATGGATGATCCTCAAGCTAGTTGTCAACTTCACTCCAAAATTTTAAACTTTGATATAAATAAGCAAATAAAATATAATATTTAGTGTGCAATGTAGACTTGCAGAGAGAGAGAGAGAGAGATTACAGAGATGGTAAGAAGATTTGTGAGAAAAATGAAGAGGAAAATGAGGTATTTATTATTGAGAAATATGGTTAAAGTATAAATATACTAACTTAGTGGTTAAAAATAAATATTAAGGGGGTAGGGGATTTATGGGGTGGCGGGGGCCAAAATGTCAGTTATTAGTCGTTGCCAACGGCCAAAATCAAAATTGGCCCGTTGTGCAACGGTTATTTTTGCGGGGGGGGGGGGGGGGACGTGTTGGAGCGGGAACGGCACGGGCAGAACGAGTCCTAGTCCCATCCCGAGTTCAAACTCCGCTACCGCTTTGTTTTTTAAGGGGGGGGGTCGGGGCGGGATACCCGTCCCACTGGACACCGTTAGCTGTGACTCTTCATGAGGAGAGCCTAGTAATCAGACCCAGCCTTCACTAGATGTCTGATAAGATTATTTTGGAGAGATTGTACCCAGTGGTCAAGAAAAAACGTTCTATCCAATCTCTTTCATATTTGTTTCCTTGGCCTTTTGTAGTTAATTACACCAAGCATATTTTGAGTCATTGAAGCCTGCATTAGTTAGGCCATAAGCCTCCATGCAACTAATAAAATCCAGGATCTTGTACATTATATGAGGTTTGGCATCCAATTTCTCATTTGGATCTTGCATTGAAATATTCTCCCACACACAAAGAAGCATCAATGTTCAAACTTCTCTCCTCAAGCTAGGTTGTTCCACAGATTTTTCTATCATGAGAGTTAGATTCTATATAAATAGTTGTAATGAAAGTGCCTTTGCCATTTATCTCATCTGAGAAGTTCAAGGTAATATGTTGATCTTCATTGGCAATTATATTAATTAGTATGACTGTTCATGTTTCAGAAACACCAAATTTGTCCATTGTCATATTAGACAAACAGTGTTGGAAACCAAAGAATCTTTTATATTCCCTTTTTGACAAAAGGCTCGGAAATTGATAGAAAGCATGTGTGATTGATATTGAACAATTTATTTTAACACGCGAATGGCTTTATTTTTTACCTTACCCTCCTAATGTTTCAATCTCTTGTCTAGGCAGACACTATCACAAATTAAAATAGAACAAGTAGCAGAGAAAATCAATTTCTAATCCATTTGTCTAGATGAAAATCAATTTCTTCCTGCCTGCTCGAAACATCAATCTTCAATGTCGAGATCCTATCAATTAGGAGGGGAAATTCCAACTCAAATTAAGAATATAGGATGGATGAAGGTTAATTAATTAGGTGATTCTTTTTAATCATCCCACAAACAATATGTTTATACAATTATACATATATGTATAATTAATATTCTAAGACCTCTATTTCTCCTCATTTATCAAATATGCAAATACCAATATCACGGTTAGAACATGAACTCAACAAGTCATCACACTTTGGCCCTTCATCTCTTCCACTTTGTAAAAGCAACATTCCCAAATCCGAACCATTGTGAGGTTCATAGCTTGATACTCCTTGATCATCATAAGAAGATTTCTCCTGAATATCATGGCTTAATTGAGAAGCAACAAACTTGTCGAGGGCTCGCCAATCCGTTACGCTATCATTGACATTCTTATTTATCTTTCTCCGTTTCATTATCATCTCATCTTCTTCACGGTTATTCTCCGAGACCAGTGAGAGGGAGCTGATCGGCCTTTTGAGTGGCACGGAGGGGCTTTCAAGCTGATGAACAAATTGATCTGAATGTAAAAAGATGAGATTATTATTATTGGCTTCTATCTCTTTCTTGCATAGTGAATTTTGGCTCATGAAATTTTGAGGAGGAAGTTGTCCTGAGATATGATCGAGAGGGTCTAAAACGGAGCTGACTCCGCTTGGTTCATCATAAAAGTAATTTGATTCCCATCCTTCTCCAATATTGGTCTTTGCTTGGCCGGTTATTCTCTTTTTAAATGCTCGACAAACCACCCACCCTTCTTCCTGCAAGAATTTAAGTCAAAGTTAATTAGTTAATTCTCTATTTTTAAATGACCGTGTTTGACTGGTTGTGAAGTTCAAATAAAAAAAAAACTTTTGAATCATAAGCTAAATATGTACAAGTATTAAAAATCCTTCCGTATATTGTGATCATAAACTTGTCATATCATATCCATATAAGAGAGCGTTATTACGGTTAAATGAGAATATTAAATTAAATAATTTTTAAATATAGAATCAAAGTGATAATCTTCTAAACAAAATTCAAGGAAATGAGAAAGTTTTAAAGAGTGTAAAAAAGTAGCTCGGTGTAGCACGCATTCAGCGTTTACACAAAATTCAAGGAAACGTCACATTTCAATAGAATATAGGCAATATGCTTCTAACGCAAGCCATGTTATTGAGTTTCATGTGAACTCCTTGCATGCTTTCCCAAAGATGCTAAAGTTCCCTATCATTTAAATAAATCATAACACTCCGTACTTTCGGACGATGATTTAAATTGCTAAACGTATGAAAGTAGGTCTAAGCTTCGGAAAATTTTGATCATAATCAAGCATGTAAATAAAGAGCTCGGTGAATCACAAGATGAAGTCCCGAATTTATTCTAGACGTAAAAGTGTGTCGATGATAATTGGATATAATAATTGGCGTTTGGAAAATAGACTATAGACTAGTGCAAATGAATTGGGATTGAGAATTATTTAAGAGAATTTAGCAAAGATTATGTGGACACAAACGTCCACGTGAAGACTTGGAGAGTGGACAACAAGTGAGATAGGTGTGTGCACATTAAGTTAATGTGTCATGTTAATGATGAGTAATAAGTTATGCATAAAAAAAATGTTACACGTGTAATAGGGAAAACAAATTTTCTTTAAAGTCTATCATTTCACTTCGTGTTAGTAAGAATGAGATACAATTTCTTGATAAGTTTAGTAATCATGAAAGGGACAACATATATTTCATTAGCAGAGGAAACTTCACGCATAAGGTCCCTAGGTGAAACCACGTCCCTCCATCAACCCATACCCAACGCCAACTTTGAGTTATAACTCAACAAATAATTTAGCTCATGTACTCTTAAGATAATTAGGGTAGGAAGTGTTCGACATCAATCAACAAAATTCGGGTTCAAGGTTAGATGTCTATTGGAAGAATTGACTCATTATAGTCATTCATTTATTTAATCGAGGTATGTTAAGGCAAATTATTTTCTTCCTTTTGGCATGTTCCATATAATGAAACATAATCGTAATATTATTCCATAAAATTATTCTACTCTTAGTAGTTAAGAATGTTCATGTTATTTGATTCCTATGTTGAAAACATGTTTAAATATGTTCCTAAATCCTTATTGAGGTATACAGGAAAAATGTTAATATTTCCAATGTTAGCCGAAGGTACAAGGATATTATGTCATCCGATAAGTTTAGAATATTTTATTGTCATTCATGTATTTTCATTTGCATTATATTCATATATTACCTTGGACCCACATGTGTTATATACACTACTATATGGTATGAATTATATATATATGTAGGGGGTGGGGGAAAGGGAAGGCGTTATATACGCGTCACCGCCTGCAGCTGGTACAGATATCACGAAAAGGAAGATGCCCTTGTGTGGCCAATATATATATGTATACCGCATTTGCATCATGCATGACAATTAGGCATTCACTACTGGTCGATTGCTTCTGTTTTAGCTTGTTGTAATATTCATGTTATGCTATTGTTCATGCCTAACATACTCAGTACATCAATCGTGCTGACGTCTCTTTTGTCGGGGGACGCTGCGTTTCATGCCCGCATGCTCAGGTAGACAGTTCGCTCTAGTAGGTTGCTGGTTCAGCTGATGTTGGAGCACACTATTTGTTCCGGAGTTGCAGTCTAGTGTCGGTATGATATCTTACATATGCTTATGGGTATGGCGGGGCCCTGTCCCATCCTTGTGATGTCATGTTTTCTTTAGAGGCTTATAGACAGTTGTCTTGTGTATAGTAGTTGTGTATGGCCCTGTCGGATGTGATGTATGTGTCAGCCGGATATGTGATAACGACCCTTGTGGCCGTGATTATTTTCAGTTAGCTGGTAGGTATGTGACAGAGTCTCGTTTATGGGTGTGTAGCGTGCCACACTTATAAACAGGAGGCTGCAAGGCATTTAGGAATGGTTTTCATTCTTTCATATCATAGATCGTGCAATAGAGCTGAGTGTTAAGAATTTGAGTTTAACTCGTGCCTGATACTGTTTCAGTAATGCCGATTACTAAAAAGACTCTGGTTAGTTCATATTTGTATCCGGTAAATGAGTGACTTCTACCAGACGATTGATATGCTAGAAGGGCAGTATTATGTTCAAAATTTGAGATTGTGAGTAATTGTCTCACTCATACGCGGAAGAGATAATGCAAGTCTGAAAAGTAAAATATTTATTTGGGAAAACAAAATGGAGTAAAGTAAATGAAGTACTAAGCACCGGAACGCAGAAGATTGTAAGGATTCTCTCTGTAGACCTTATCGTGTGATTAGCAGGGAGATTGAGGTTGGATTCAGTGTAAATACGAGTAGTATTCTCTCTATTGAGACAAATCTGTCAGAGGATATGAGTAAGTTGTTTTCCCAAGCACGACTTCATCCTAGAGAATCTGATAGAGATAGGCCCTTGAAGGGTCAGGGAGTTTATTAGTCAGGGATCACCGATAGTTAAAAAGGTTCAAAGATTTTAATATCTCAGGGTCAAAGTTGTAAAGGCCGAATGAGACCACCCCGACCATCTTGTAGTCAGTAGGGTCGAGCGCATACCAGATTATGCCGCAAAGGTACATGGGGTTTGGTTTTGGTGTGGGAGACATGGCCACAACGTTCCAAAGTGTCCCATGTTGATGCGCAAAGGTAAGGATAAAATGAATATGAGTTGTACAGATGAAAAGCAGAAGACATCATTGGAAGGTTTAGTAGGTTATGGAAATCTACACATTTCACAGTGACTCGTGCTGATTAGAATGAGGGACATGTCATGTACGTGCGACCTAAATTGTAATGTCTTACTGAGAATAGATTGGGAATTGTCCAAAGATATCATTAACAAGAACAGATTGCCACAATCGAATCGTCTGAAGAGTGACCATCAGTAAAAAAAAATTAAGAAGATCACGTAAATTGACGTACCCAAAATAGTGAGCCCAAGTCATACATAAGGATCGAGTTATCCACGGTAGTGGAAGGGGACATAGGCCTCTCGTCCTTGCGTAAAGGGCGATACCGCGTATTATTGAGAATTACATGTATCAACGTTATAAGCTAAGGGATGCTATAGGTATTGGACCGGTAAGGTCTTCAACTTCATTGTGCAGCATGTTACAATTCTAAATAATCTCTGCATAACAATAGGGGCAATTGAGGATGAAAATTACAGAACAATCGAATGATGGCTGTAAGAAATATGAAAATAGTTAATAAGTATGAATGGAACAGTATGATCAATTATCAAGGCAGAAATGTTTTTCGTTTAATGATGAGTAGAAGGAAGGATTACGACAAGAAGGATAAAAGTGAATACGATTATGGTTATGCAGGTTTCACAAAGGTATGATTACTCCCGATCAGTGTAAGGACCAATGGTAGAGGAGGAGCAATGAGAACTCTTCGGCCAAATGTGACAAGCCTCTGATGTTCAGGAAGATAGTATGAGAAATACTTTGAGATAAGAGAAAACTTGAAATGGAAATGTAAAGGTAAGACGAATGAACACTCGGTCGATGAGAGGTCTAATAATGATAAGACAAGAAAGCTTGATAAGTCATTGGATCATGGAACACCGTGTATTGGATCTAAACATATGAAGCATCGGTTCCATAAGCTATGCAGTCATACCTCTCAGACAGTATGTAAACGGAAGTAACAGTGAGTAAAGCTCGAGATCGGGATCTAAACAAGTGAAAAAGGGGCCAATGACGCCTATGGATACGAAAGAGACATTAAATATATATGTAAAAGAGATAGTGACATTATAATTAAGATAAAATGGCAAGCAAATACATATGTTTATGAGCATTTATGAACTGACCAAAGGTTGTACGAGATAGATAAAGTAATGAGTTTACAGGTAACGAGAACAAGGAAATCTTTTCCTAAAGCAACATTGACAGAAAGTCTTAGCAATGAGGCGACTAAAGGAATTCGAATCTAAGTATAATGAACATGCTTGGATATAGTAGGCCAACGTCATGTAATGCAAATTCTTTAGAATCTTTCACGTACTGGATAAAGGAATAAGTTAACAACTTATCTTTTAAGGGATAGTAACGCCAATGATTGGAATAAGGAGCAATGTTTAAGATTACGTATGTATACCAGAATATTTTAGAATTAAGACGAGTACGACAAGTAAGAAAATGAGTGAACAAGTGTCAAAAGAAGTAAAGAAAGAAAGTTGTTTATAATTACGAGTAGTAAGAAAGTACAGATTCCTCTCAGACCATGAATGAGAGTTAATGAGGATGATACGCGCACTGCAGATTTGAATAACGTTGTTCATAAAGTGTTCATGATTGAGATACTACAAATATAAGAGTTTTCAGCATACTAGTTAGTAAACAAAGGTAAGTTGACAATATAATTGTTCACCCACAAGCGGCTTGACTAATGTGAAGATGAATGAGAGAAGTTGACGGGAAGGAATGTATCAGTTAGTTAAGTGAGAGTGCAATTGGAAGATTCAGATATTGATAACCATATGACTTAGAATACAACAGAGTCATCCCTCATACCGGAAGGAAAGGAACGTCATGATGAAAATTTCATTTTTTTGGGAAGACCAGGAAGTATATCTAAAGAGAACCGCAACTTTCGAGTATAATGGGAGAGAGACCCCAGGTGGAAGGTCCATTTGTGTATTCCCAATGTAGCAGGATTACGAGATAAGATTATGAAGGAGGTCCATTGCTCATGATATTCCATTCACCATAGATCTACTAAGATGTATTATAGTCTCAAGAGTATATATTGATGGAATGACACGAAGAGGAACATTGAGGTGGTGGTAGTTCAGTGTCTTAATTGTCAGTAAGTGAAGATAGAGCACTAAAAGCCCAGCGGCTTGACCCGGAACATTGAGATCCCGATGTGGAAATGTGAAATAATTAATATGGATTTTATTACGGGTTTACCTCGCTCTTATCATAAGTTTGATTCTCAGATAGGGGCTTGCTTCTTTAAGCTCCATTGCCTAAGAGTCGCCGACTCATTCTTCAACAGGCACGCGGTCAGAGCCCTTCTGTTTGGGTGATCGTTTATAGACTGGCCAAATTAGCTCAATTCCTAAAACTACCTACACAGCCGAGGACTACACAAAGATGTACGATAAGGAGATTGTTCACCTTCATGGTATGCCTATTTCTATTATATCTGACTGAGGTGCGCAATTCACAGCTAACTTCTGGAAATCATTTCAAAAAGGGTTTGGACACTCAAGTTAATCTTAGCACAACTTTTCACCCTCCGACAGATGGGCAGGATGAGCGTACGATTCAGACGCTCGAGGACATGCTACAAGCTTGTATATTGGAATTCAAGAGAAGTTGGGATGATCATTTACCCCTTATTGAATTTGTGTACAATAACAGTTGTCGTGTCAACAATAAAATGACTCCATACAAGGTTCTGTAAGGACGGGAATGTAAACCTCCTAATTGGATGGTTCGAAGTAGGAGAATCAAAGTTACTTGGGCCTGACCTGGTTCACCAAATCGTAGAAACTGTGAAGTTTATCCAAGAACGACTGTTAATCGCTCAGAGTCATTAAAAACCGTATTCAGATGTGCGGCAGCAGGACTTGAAATTTCAAGTGGATGATTGGGTCTTCTTGAAGAATTTCTACTATGAAGAGTGTAATAAGATTTTGGCAAAAGGGAAATCTCAACCCAAAAAGTATAGGGGTCACACCGCATAATTCGACGAATCGGCCAGGTAGCTTACAAGTTGGACTTGCCTTTGGAGTTGGAAGTTGTTCAATTGGGTTTTCTATGTTTTAATGTTAAAGGCGTGTGTTGAAGATCCTTCCTGGATGGTACCGATTGACAATGTGAAAGTTACGGAGGATTTATCATATGAAGAGGTTCCTATTGTTATATTAAGATCGACAAGTCCGCAAGTTGAGAACTAAAGAAGTAGCCACCTTGAAAGTTCTTTGGCGGAATAAGAACGTAGAAGAAATGACATGGGAGGCGGAAGAGAAGATGAAACACAAATATTCATACCTATTTCAGACTAATGTCAAGAAACCAAGAGAAGCATAAAGTGAGTTTTATTTCAGACTATTATCATTAACGCGTGATGACCATGTGAGGTCTGACATAAGGATAAATAGTATATTATAGGGCACGTGAAGCAGTGGATGTATTTTCTGACTATGTGACGAGAATTAAATATGTCCCCCCAAAATTCGAGGATGAATGTTTCTAAGGGGGGAAGGATGTAACACCCAGTACTTTCGGCGATGGTTTGAACTGCTAGGCGTATGAAAGTAGACCTCAGCCTCAGAAAATTTTGGTCATATTCAAGCATGTAAATAAAGAGCTCGGTGTATCCAAGATGAAGTCCCGAATTTATTCTAGACGTAAAAATGTGTCGATGATAATTGGAACAGACTAGTGAAATATCATATTATCATGATAAAGAGTATATGAAGTGTGTTGAAAAGAATTACTGTTTAAGTGAATTGGGATTGAGAATTAATTAAGAGAATTTAACAAAGATTATGTGGACACAAAATGTCCACGTGAAGACTTGGAGAGTGGACAACAAGTGAGATAGGTGTGTGCACATTAAGTTAATGTGTCATGTTAAGGATGAGTAATAAGTTATGCATAAAAAAATGCTACACGTGTAATAGGGAAAACAATTTTTTTTTAAAGTCTATCATTTCACTTTGTGTTAGTAAGAATGAGATAAAATTTCTTGATAAGTTTAGTAATCATGAAAGGGACAACATATATTTCATTAGCAGAGGAAACTCCATGCATAAGGTCCCTAGGTGAAACCACGTCCCTCCATCAACCTATACCCAATGCCAACTTTGAGTTATAACTCAACAAATAATTTAGTTCATGTACTCTTAAGATACAATAGGGTAGGAAGTGTTCGACATCAAGCAGCAAAATTCGGGTTCGAGGTTAGATGTCTATTGGAAGAATTGACTCGTTATAGTCATTCTTATATTTAATCGAGGTATGTTAAGACAAATTATTTTATTTCTTTTGGCATGTTCCATGTAACGAAACGTAACCATAATATTATTCCATAAAATTATTGTACTCTTAGTAGTTAAGAATGTTCATGTTATTTGATTTCTATGTTGAAAGCATGTCTAAATATGTTCCTAAATCCTTATTGAGGTATACATGAAAGATGTTAATATTTCCAATGTTAGCCGAAAGTACAAGGATATTATGTCATCTGATAAGTTCGGAAGGTTTTATTGTCATTCATGCATTTGTATTTGCATTATATTCATATATTACCTTGGACCCACATGTGTTATATACACTACTATATGGTATGAATTATATATATGTAGGGGATGGGGAAAAGAGAAGGCGTTATATACGCGTCACCACCTGCAGCTGGTACAGATATCATGAAAAAGAAGATGCCCAATGAGGCCAATATGATTATGCATGCCCACAGAGGCAGATATGATATGATGTCTACATAGGCTATTATCGGAAGGAAGATTCCCTTGTGTGGCCAATATATATATGTATACCGCATTTGCATCATGCATGACGATTAGGCATTCATTACTGGTCGGTTGCTTCTGTTTTATCTTGTTGTAATATTCCTGTTATGCTATTGTTCATGCCTAACATACTCAGTACATCAGTCGTACTGACGTCCCTTTTGTCGAGGGACACTGCGTTTCATGCCCGCAGGATCAGGTAGACAGTGGACGGTTTGCGCTAGTAGGTTGCTAGTTCAGCTGATGTTACAGCACTCTATTTGTTCCGAAGTTGCAGTCTAGTGTCGGTATGATATGTTGCATATGCTTATGGGTATGGTGGGGCCCTGTCCCATCCTTTTGATGTCATGTTTTCTTTAGAAGCTTGTAGACAACTGTCCTGTGTATAATAGTTGTGGATGGCCTTGTCGGCTGTGATGTATGTGTCAGTCGAATATGTGATAACGACCCTTGTGGCCGTGATTGTTTTTGGTTAGCTGGTAAGTATGTGAAGAGTGGTGCTCGGCAGGTAAGGTCCGAGTGCCCGTCACGACCCTACTTATTTTTTTGCTCATTGACTGGTTTGGTTAATTAGTCAAGTGTTGTATTTCTTGAGGTAAGGCATAACTAGGGATGTCAACAGATCAGATCTGGATCGGATCCTACTAGATCCAGATCTAGATCAGTTTTTCATACCTGAATCCAGATCCGGATTCAGATCCGTCGGGTCCATAAAAATCAGATCCAAATCCGGATCCATCGAATCCACCGGGTCCACAGATCGGATCTGGATCCACATGTAAAAAAAATTACCTTGCTAAGATTTTTTTTTGAACTGACAAATGATTTTTACTTAGCTAGCAGTTTACTGTGTTTCAATTTTGAAATGTTCATATGAGATATTTTGTTCGTTGTCTCGTTTTGATTTTGAGCTATTAATGGAAAATGTTGGACAATGACAATAGTTGCGGAAAATGCTGACTAGTATTTCCACAATGCGGAAAATGCTGACTAGTATTTCCACAATGCAGAACTTGCATGTGCTTGAAATCTTCACAAATGAAGTGATTATAATTTTAACTACTTGTCTATGGAGATGTTAGTCATTCACTAATATAACATTGATTTTATTATCGAAGTTACCTCTTTATTTTTTGGTTTTTGAGTTAACGCGGAGATAAATTAAACTTGTTTTGAGAATTAAACTTGCAAGGATGTCCTTAGCAATTTTAAGAAAATACTTATAAAATTACATTCTAAGTTATGAATATATTTAATAAAAAATGGATCCACGGGTGGGATCTGGACCGGATACGGATCTCAAATACAAGATCCAGATCCATATCGGATCTGTCAGAAATGGATCCGGATCCGATCCGGATCCGTCGGGTCAAAATTTTGAAGATCCATATCCTATAAAATGGATCTGGATCCACCGAATCCGGACCGGGTCTGGATCCACTACCATCTCTAGGCATAACCCCCTCTGTATAACTTTTTGCTGAAATACAACTGATATTATGGTAGTTTAAACAAAAATAAAAATAAAAATAAAAATAGGCAATGTATCCTGACTCCAAGGGTCTGATCATTTAAAGTGAAAGGAGTGAAGTAGTTTACTTTGTAATGATAGTTCATCCAATTGTCTTCATTGTTACTATTTCTTTTGATCTTGGTGAAGAAAATGTTGGGAGATTTTACTCTATGGTACTTTATAAAGCAGTACGGAAAGTTTATAACTATTACAAGTATTCGAAAGGATAAACAAAGATTCAATAATTCATCTAGAAATCTGAAAATTACAATAGAACCACAAAACTGAAATTACAATTTTGTTGAAGACGGAAAAATGGAAACTGGTTTTGCTGAGTCGAGTGTGGAACTCTGTCCTTAAGACAATATTGCCCCGTATGTATCCTTTATACGTCCTGGACAATTTGTCTCCCAAGATAAAACAACAATGGAACACTTGAGCAAAGGAAACTCAAATGCTACCGTGAAGAATATTGAGTAACGAAATGATGCTTGGAAGTTGTAGGAAGAAAACTATTTTGGTTGTGTATTTTCGTGAGTTGTATAAACTGTTATTTGTATTGCTCAACAATGGTGTAAGGGGGTGTTTATATAGGTGAGGGAGGGTTGTTTAACTGCCCCCATAACAACCATTATTGGCCAAATAATGGCCATTATGGAGGTAGTAAATCCACCAAAATAAATGGTGAAAGACCAACGGATTTGGCCATTATAGGAGGAGTAATTCAGCCAAAATAAATGGCTGAATTGAGTGCTTGGGCGTTTCTGCTTTGACCGTCAAAATTCTGATTTTCTAAAAACTTCAGGGACCAAACTGTACATCTTGAAACTTCAGGGACCGAACTGTACATCTGAAGCTTCTGGGATCAAACTGTACTTCTGGAAAAGTTCTCTGGCCCAAAAAGATAATATCAGAAGGCCCACAGCCCACAGCCCGTGGCCCGAGAACCCGGAATCGGACGGGCGGGCGGCGGCGCGCGTGTGGTCTTTCCTCGAACCGAAGCACATCTAGGTCCTCCCTCCTTTAAACACATGGGATACCCCTTAGGGTCCCAAACCCCAAACTAATTTCGAGTCTTATATACACAATAATTCTTTCTTCCTCTACCGATGAGGGAGAATTGAACACAACACCACACTTTCCATGCTTCAAACACCTCACTTCGTGGACCAATATCTCTTTCATTTCTCAATGAAATTTGACGATTCTTGGCCCTACGGTTATCTACGTACTTAGTAGATCATGCATGTGTGAAGAACCAAATTCTCCAACATACGTAACACTAGTGTTTAAGCCGTTAAAGTTGGTCGGTCGCAACTCCCGCCAAAGGCAAATTTCCAACAATCCCCTCTTGAAAGAGATTTTGGGGCACTCACATGGTGCCTTTTCCATTTCCAGCAATATTTCAGCGGACCGATGTTGCATAAGGAGAGGTATCTTCAGCTTTGAACCTTCCATAGTTGAATACCATCGGACTTACTTACTGCGCGGTGAACGTGATGTCTTGAACCGTCAGTGTTTAGTGTAAGCCAAGTCAATGGTACCAACACAACAAATTCCCTTACTCTCTTCTTCGTAATATTTTGTCCGTTTTGTCCATGGACAACGTCTTGGATTCTTAAGTGCGTTCATTTTGAGGTGGCCCGTCCTCGCACTTAAATAGGTGGTCTCCTACATGGTATCCTGCTATACCCCACTTCACAAGTGTTAGGAACCATTAAAAGTTTCCCTAAAACCTAACCTCAACTGTTGAGGAGCATTACAGGTTTTGAAAACTTAACCTCTATCCACACTGCAGATAGCACTTAACGTCTATCGCGGGAACGACTTTGGATTTGGTGTTTCTTTTCAGAAATCACTATCCGAAGTGCTCATGCTTCCACTGAAGCGATCAACTGAACCTTTACAGCTTAGTTTTCCCATTAAACCAAATTACTGGGATCTCCAGTTAGTAAGGTTGGGTTACTACTGTATTGGTCCGTATATTTTGGGTTTTAAGCCCATTCCCCTAGATAGGCAGAACACTTGATCTCCGGGTAGTCCCTTAGTTAGTAAATAAGGAAGTGACACCCGTGATGATCAACTGCCCTACGGTCTTATGTCTCCGACAGATCCTGACAGATATGTCCAGACGCCATCATCCGTGTCCTTCCTGAAGCCGACCGGCTAGCCACAAAGATATAATCTGTTGAAGACACGGGTTTCTCCCAATATGGGACGTCCTCTAATGAGTCGTGAAGTTACTCAACTTCTTTCATGCTTTGTATAAAGCGATAAAATCCGATACCATCATGAATCGGTCGATGCAAGTTTTCTTAGAGGATTTTCCAAGACCCACCATACACATTTACTTGTGGCTTTGGTGTTCTCCAGATCTGATGTCCGGTTTGTATCACTGTGTTCTCCCAGAACCGCTGGACATCCAGAATACTATAATCCGACGATAAGCGAAGAATTCAGATATCGTCATATCCGACTTAACACCTTCTATTGATCATGTATTAAGATCATCAGTGAAACTTAGTTCAACTGATCTGTTTGTAGGACGATACCAGGTCGGTTGTAGTGTGTACAATACATTGAACTACACATGTCCTGTGCATATCGCTCATTGTCTATGGGTGCACCATAATTCCAATCAGTTCTATGATTCATATCCATTGGTGGCTTCAACGAGACTGTCAACTATCGATCAGTCCGTTAGATGTCTTAGAAATCCAATTCCTAAGATGTCATATGTGATACTCATATCTTTCATATCGAGACTTTGTTTCAATATGACTTCTACTTTCAGACTGTTGATTCTCCAACTGTTGGCTTTCTAACTTCAGGGTCAATGTTTATGTGGTCAGATTCATTGTTTCTGTTTTATCTGAAACTTTCAGGACCAAAATGTAAACATTTCAGGGACCAAGATGAAAGTTCAGGAAGAAGCCCAACAGTACAGAAAACCAACTCTGATTCTCTTCTTTCAACTCTCTGGTTGGGAAGGCTGTTTCAACATTCATGTCACGTAAGACTGCAATGTCCCATGATGTTAAGCTACTCCAGGGGAGCACATATACAAGTAGCCGAGGCTTTGAACTCGTCAGTAGATCCATCTACTTTGTACTCACTTTTGAGTATCATTTTTCACAACCCAAAGGTTCTTTTCCCGGAGGAAGATCAACCATTACGCAAGTATGGTTCTATATGATGGAATATATTTCTCTCTTTAGCTTCTTTCCAAAGCAGCGCTTTTGGAGATAACAATTATTTGTTAATTGTCCATGGTTCATTCTTAACCATACAAGCTAGAAGGACTGAGACAAGTCTTTGTCCCCTCTTTGCTCCGTCTTGGTTCAACATCTAGAATCCCTGAGTTCTGCAGATCTGTAATATTAAGTTCCGGATAGCCAGCAACTTTCGAGTCCTGTAGATACGGAACGTCTAGTTTCGGACAGTCAGGCCCTCGCGGGTTCTTGTTAACCTTGAGCAATTACTCCTTTTTCCTTTTCAAGGAAAGTTATCTTATAAGAATTCAGCATTCTTTGACGCCAAGAGGCGATAAGTACTACTGTTATTTACAGATCCAGTGGATATGCAATCTACAGTCTTAAGTCAAACTTGACCTATTTTGGTAGTCCAACTTCTACCAAGCCACCCCACATCACAACTTTTGTATGTGAGATCCTTTACATGTCTCACACGGAGAGTTATCCTTATCCTTATGCGGAGTTCTGTTGAGAATCGAATTAGCGGTAAGGATCGCCTTGCCCCACATAATTTAGGCGTACGGGTTTGCGCTTGGCTAACACCGTTAGACTGAGGTGAGTAATGAACAGTCATTTAATGAACGATGCTTCACATTCTCCCCCTCTATCGCTATGAATTTCGCAATCCATAGGCTTAGTTGATTTCCAACTTCTGCTTTGTAGCGCTTGTCCGCTTCAACAACTTCATCTTTGCTGTTCAACAAACAAAGGATTTCATACGTTGTACCATCATCAATGAATATCACAATGTATTTATCTCCCCCCTCTATTTTGTTTAAACTTCAAATCATCCAAGTAGGTGTGACTAAGTTCTAGAGGAGCGGTGCTTCTTTCGCTATTCCCTTGACGGAATTTGAAAAGGTGATTTTGCCTCTTCGCCTACCTCACATTTATTTTGAGGGTTTATGTCGAAAGAAGGCAACAATCTCAACTTCGCTAGCTTTTGAATGACTTGCTATTTAACGTGTCTTAATCTATGATGGCATAGGTGCACAGATTACAAATATATCATTCATTCACACAGACGTCTTTGTACCATTCTTAGTTATTACAGACCTGTTGGACTAATCTCAAACCAGCTTGACCAACAGCGTCCCATAAACCAAGTTAGGAATCTGTAACACCTCTTTTTAGAGTGATCTCATTCCTTGAAGTCCTATTGAGGAAAACCTCTCCAACCCCTTCTACTTTAGAGGTGGCGTTGCTTCACATGAACAACCTCTTGCCCGTGGTTAGGGCGTAACCAGATCATATGTGATTTGGATACTCTGGCCCACTCCAGTTGCTTTGGCAGACTGAGTGTCCAATTTCTTTTCTGCCTTTCTTTAGGCCTTCAGATCGTTTAAGACCTGAAAACTCTGGCCCACCTTACTAGGTGTCCATTACTTTTCCTATGAAATGAATTCTGGCCCCACTCTAGTCGTCCGGAGGCTTTATATGACTGAGTGTCCAATATCATCATATCAAAGGAATTTTGGCTCACTCCAGTCACCCGGAGGCTTTGTATGACTGAGTGTCCAATATCATCATATGAAGGATCTTCTGCCAAATAATATGACAGGCTCCACGTCATTAACTTTTAGACTTCTTTCGTTATGATTGGTGCCCAGATAATTCTTGGCGCTTACTTAAGTGTGGTAGCAGTTTTCGCACAGTCTGTGGATCTTTCTCCCCCGTACGTGCGAACATACTTTACACACTTTAATAAATACACTTAAAAGAACGGATCTTTTTAAGTCGTTTACAAACTCCAATCTTTAAACGGAAAAGAAGATGAGATTAAACTTCTGATTTGTTAAAGCGTAAGGAATATAAATTATTTTCATATTCCTCCTTACTTTAATCCATTTTTAATCAGACATCATTTAGTCTTTATTCTTGACAAGTAAGAAAAATACTTATCATTTAATCTTTATTCTTGACAAGAAAGAAAAATACTTATCCTAATTTCGGATTCTGGCTCACTTCAGTCACTTCATCAGACTGAGTGTCCATTTCCTTCTCACCATTATTCGGATCTTTTGTCTGGGATAGATACATGCCTTCTGCTGCAAGATAGAAGTACATCTTCAGTCTTCTCCTCTTGTCCCAGTTGACATCCTCAGGCTCTCGTGAGCGCTTGTTCCAACCAGTCTTGGTAGCGGTGACACCATGAACACGTTTATCATCATCACTCTCTTCTACCAGAAAACCATTTCCATATCCAGATTTGGTCACACAACTTTTGACCGATATCTTTCGAACACTAATAGTAATACTATACAAATATTGTGTTAAGTTGTTGGGAGATTTTACTCTATGGTACTTTATAAAGTAGTACGGGAAGTTTATAACTATTACAAGTATTCGAAAGGATAAACAAAGATTCAATAATTCATCTAGAAATCTGAAAATTACAATAGAACCACAAAACTGAAATTACAATTTTGTTGAAGACGGAAAAATGGAAACTGGTTTTGCTAAGTCGAGTGTGGCACTCTGTCCTTAAGACAATATTGCCCCGTATGTATCCTTTATACGTCCTGGACAATTTGTCTCCCAAGATAAAACAACAATGGAACACTTGAGCAAAGGAAACTCAAATGCTACCGTGAAGAATATTGAGTAACGAAATGATGCTTGGAAGTTGTAGGAAGAAAACTGTTTTGGTTGTGTATTTTCGTGAGTTGTATAAACTGTTATTTGTATTGATCAACAATGGTGTAAGGGGGTGTTTATATAGGTGAGGGAGGGCTGTTTAACTGCCCCCATAACAGCCATTATTAGCCAAATAATGGTCATTATGGAGGTAGTAAAGCCACCAAAATAAATGGTGAAAGACCAACGGATTTGGCCATTATAGGAGGAGTAATTCAGCCAAAATAAATGGCTGAATTGAGTGCTTGGGCGTTTCTACTTTGACCGTCGAAATTCTGATTTTCTGAAAACTTCAGGGACCAAACTGTACATCTTGAAACTTCAGGGACCAAATTGTACATCGAAAACTTCTGGGATCAAACTGTACTTCTGGAAAAGTTCTCTGGCCCAAAAAGATAATATCAGAAGGCCCACAGCCCACAGCCCGTGAGCCCGAGAACTCGGAACCGGACCCGACGGGCGGGCGGCGGCGGCGCGCGTGTGGTCTTTCCTCGAACCGAAGCACATCTAGGTCCTCCCTCCTTTAAACACATGGGATACCCCTTAGGGTCCCAAACCCCAAACTAATTTCGAGTCTTATATACACAACAATTCTTTCTTCCTCTACCGATGAGGGAGAATTGAACACAACACCACACTTTCCATGCTTCAAACACCTCACTTCGTGGACCAATATCTCTTTCATTTCTCAATGAAATTTGACGATTCTTGGCCCTACGGTTATCTACGTACTTAGTAGATCATGCATGTGTGAAGAACCGAATTCTCCAACATACGTAACACTAGTGTTTAAGCCGTTAAAGTTGGTCGGTCGCAACTCCCGCTAAAGGCAAATTTCCAACAGAAAATTCATCTTCATAAAGTGCATGTATACAATTGTGGAAAAAAGAACGTGCCTTTTGGTTTCGTCTTTTCTTTTCTCAGTTTTTTCGGAGTGCATGTTTCTTTTGATTGTGTAGTAAAGGAAGAAAAAGACAGTCAAAGGGGAATGTAGGAGAGAGGAGAACTGGAATTTCTCATTTGGAAGATTACAATAACAACAACATATCAGTGTAATTCCACAAGTGAAGTCTGAAAATGATAGAGTATAGGCAGACCTTACCTCTACCTTGAAAGGTAAAGATATTGTTTTCGATAAGCCCTAGACTTATTTAAAAGATTGAATGAGTAAAGCTAAATGATCACGTAATAAGAACTTCAAAGAAAAGCGCATCCATTTGCTTTAAAAGGGATGCCTCTTGTGGTAGGAATTATATTCATTTTCTACACATATAGTTGGATAAAATAGTAAAATGTACTAAGCAGAAGTGATTGAATTCTTAGGTTGGAATAATGGATATATATATATATATATATATATATATATATATATATATATGCTAAAGTAACTTATGCTAATGACTTTTAATTAAAAAGGTTTAAGGTATAGGATAATTATATTTGGCACAATCACTTTTGTCACAACTTGGCACAAATGGAGGCATTAAAGTAATCCCAAACAAATTTTGAGGGCATTAAAGTAACTTCACACGACTTTTGAGGATATAATAGTCACTTACTACTTTTTCTATACCAAAAATACCCTTCTATGAAAAAAGAAGAGATGAAAATTCAGATTTACTCTCTCTTCAAGGTAATTATTGTTTTTCTTCCCAATATATTGACTTTTATTTTCTCTCCTTAATATAATTATTATTGTTTTTCTTTTCACATGAATTAGACAAATTTTTGCATGCCTATTTTTAAAAAATATACTATTCAAAAATGTATTCATTGGAAAGCATATCTTCTTCCAATTCCTCGGCTCTATATACCTCTGTACTCTTTGATATAAGACTATAAAAAAATATTCTAGTAAAAATAGAAATAAAATTATTAACAAAGATTCATAAAAGTACATACTAACATGTATATAAATTTTTCATTTTTTTCATTGGTCATCACATATGTTTTTATGTCATAAACATAAAGACAGGAGGAGATTATATTTTTCTTTTATTTTTTGTGATTGTTTTAAGATTATGATGAAAATGGTTCATATTTAACATTGATAACCAAAATTCATTTATCCTCTTTTCTCTTCATCTTTTTTTTCTTCATTTCTTCCTTTATAATTGAATTTAATTGAAATATTAAATTAACTCAATTTAGCTAAACATTATATATAATTGAGTAACAATTAACAAATTTTAATTTAAGTTAATCAATTTTTAAAAATAGTGAATGTAACAATTCAACATTATGATCGAAATGGTTCAATTTAACTAAGTATTATATAAGATTGAGTAAAAACAAATTGATAACTATTGATTCAATTTCATCAATTAAAAAATATGGATGTAACAAGTAGTCAACATTATGGTTTACTTTAACTGAAACATTGAATTATCTCAATTTAGCTACGTATTAGATAGAATTGGCAACAATTAATAAGTTTAGATCTAATTCAATCATTTTTTTTAAATAGTGGATGTAAGTAGTCAACACTATGATTGATTTTAATTAAATATTAAATTTCTTCAATTTAGCTAAGCATTATATATGATTGAGTAACAATTAGCAACTTTTGATTTATTCAATCAATTGTTTTTTATAAATTTAAAAATAGATGTAACAAATAGTCAATACTATGGTTGATTTTAATTGAAATATTGAATTATCTCAATTAGTCAGGTGTTCGATAAAATTGAGTAACAATTAGAAAGTTTAGATCTAATTCAGTCAATTTAAATACAAATAGTGAATGTAACAAGTAGTCAACACTATGATTGACTTTAGTTGAAACATTGAATTCCTTCTATTTAGCTAAGTATTAATGTAAATATTGAGTAAAATATTTGGTAAGTTTTGATTTAGTTCAAAATAAAATATATGTGAAAAAGTCAACACTATGGTTGATTTCAATTGAAACGTTTAATTATCTCAATTTAACTAAGTACTAGATAGAGTTGAGTAACAATTAGTAAGTTTAGATTTAATTCAATAAATTTTAAAAAAATGTGGATAACAAGTAGTCAACACTATGATTGACTTTAATTGAAACATTGAATTGCTTCAATTTAACTCAGTATTATATATGATTGGGTGACAATTAGCAACTTTTGATTTAATTCAATCACATTTAAAAAAAAAGAGTATATGTATCAAGTAGCAAATGCTATGGTTGATTTTAATTAAAATATTGAATTATCTCAATTAGCTATGTATTAGATAAAATTGGGTAACAATTAGCAAGTTTAAATCTAATTCAATCAATTTTAAAAAATAGTGAATTTAACAAGTAATTAACACTATGGTTGACTTGAATTGAAATATTAAATTTCTTCAATTTAGCTAAGTAAAATGTTTTGCTATTTTTTTATTCAATTCAATCAATTCAAAATTAGATATATGTAAAAAGTAGTCGACACTATGGTTGATTTTAAGTGAAACATTAAATTGTCTCAAGTCAGCTAAGTATTAAATAGAGTTGAGTAGCGATTAGTAAGTTTAGATCTAATTTAAAAATAAAATAAAAACAGTGGATGTAACAAGTAGTCAATACTATGATTACTTTAATTGAAATATTGAATTGCTTCAATTTAACTAAATATTATATAGGATTGAGTAATAATTAATAAATTTTGATTTAATTCAATTAATTTAAAAATAAGTTGATGTAACAAGTAGCCAATACTATTATTGACTTTAATTGAAACATAGAATTGTCTCAATTAACTAACTATTAGATACGATTGAGTAACAATTAGCAAGTTTAGATCTAAGTCTATCAATTCAAACGAAAATAGTAGACATAACAAGTAGTCAACACTATGATTAACTTTAATTCAACATTAGATTTCTTAAATTTAACTAAGCATTATATAGGATTGAGTAAAATATTTGCTAAATTTTGATTCAATTTAAAATACAATATATTTAAAAAGTAGGCAACATTGTGATTGATTTTAATTGTAATTTTGAATTGTTTCAATTTAGCTAAGTATTAGATACAATTGAGTAACAATAAGAATTCTTAAATCTAATTCAATCAATTTAAAAAATATAGGTGATGCAACAATAATCAACACTATGGTTGATTTTAATTAAAACAATGAATTGCTTTAATTTAGCTAAATATTATATAAGATTGAGCAACAATTAGAACCTTTTAATTTAATTCAACCAATTTAAAATAAAAGTCGACCGAAGAAGTAGTCAATATCATGATTGACTTTAATTTAAATATTGAATTATCTCAATTATATTGGTATTATATACAATCGAGTAATAATTATCAAGTTTAGATCTAATTCAATCAATTTAAACAAAAAATAGTTGGCGTAACAAGTAGTCAACATTATGATTGACTTTAATTGAAACATTAAATTTCTTAAATTTAGCTAAGTTTGATATAAGATTGAGTAAAACGTTTGTTAAGTTTTGATTCAATTCAAGATAAAATGCATATAAAAAGTAATAAACACTATAATTGATTTTAGTTGTAATTTTAAATTATCTCAATTTAAATAAGTATTAGATACTATTGAGTAACAATAAGCATGTTCAAATCTAATTCAATCAATCTAAAAAATATAGTGGATGTACCAAACAGTCAATACTATGGTTGATTTTAATTGAATCGAATTGCTTTCAATTTGCCTAAGTATTATACAGGATAAAGTAAAATGTTTGCTAAAATTTGATCTAATTCATTTTTTTTTTTAAAAATAGATGTAACAAGTAGTCAATACTATGGTTGACATTAGTTTAAATATTGAATTATCTCAATTAGCTAAGTATTAGATATAATTGAATAACAATTAACAAGTTCCGATTTACTTCTATCAACTGTCTTTCTAAAAAGCAGCAGATGTAACAAGTAGTCAGCACAATGTTTGACTTTGAATGAAAAAGTTAATTTAGAAAAAAATTCAGATAAGTATTATAAATGATTGAGGAACAATTAGCAAGTGTTTATTTAATTCTATTAATTTTATAAAAAAAAAAGGCAAACAATATATAAAAGCGGTCAATATTATGATTGACTTTAATTAAAACATCGAATTACTTCAATTTAGCTAAATATTATATCGGATTGAGTAAACGTTTTTACAAAGTTTTGATTCAATTTAATCAATTTTTTTATAAAATAAATGAAATTTCGTCAAGAAGTAGGCAAATTTTGTATGTAGTTTATTTTTTTCTATTATTTATAAGATATATATAGTTTACATTAACATATAATTTGTATTGTAGACCGTATAAATAGGTTGACAGTATAACTAAATTAGATGTATGCCTAAATGTATAAAACGTTTAGAGGAAAAAATAAAAAATATTTATAAAAGATCAATTTATGATCTCTAGGTGTTGGAAGAATAAAAAAATTAAGCATGCTAAGTGTAATAATTGTTTTGTCTTGGAGAGAAAAGATTTTGAGGGAAATATTAATTCTGGAGCCATTTTTCATTAAAGATAAAATGCACTTTGTACATGTATTATGCCAAGTTATGCCATTTAACAGCACCCTAAGATATATAGGGTACATAACAATGTAAATAAATTTTGAAGTTGCAGTGTAATTTAACTTGTAATCTATTACTTCCTCCATTTCAGTTTATGTGTAACATTTTTTTTAATCGATTTAAAAAAGAATGATAACTTTCTAAATTTGGAATGATTTTATTTAAACTTCTCATTTTTATCTTTAACGAGATTCTTTTTAGCCACACAAATATTATGAAATGCTTAAATCACAAGTTTCAAAATTCTTATAACCACACAATAGTATGACTTGTTTATAACCACAAATTTCAAGACGTTCTTTCTTTCTAAAATTATGTGCTTATTCAACTTTACTACATAAATTAAAATAGATGAAATATTAATTTAACAAAAGATCACAGTATTAATTTTATTTTTCAGGTTATTAATTAGAGCATGTTTGGTACAAAGAATTACCTGTTATTGCTGTTAAACAGAGCAATATACATATGATATACACTGAATATACAGCAGTGTATATCACATATATATCACTAGATTAAAGAAGAAGGCATCAGTGATTAAATGAAAGCAGTGGGCCTCTCAGCAGTGGGCTTTCCGCCAGAGGAAGGAAGCAGTGGGTTGTCTCGGCAATGGGTTTGTCTCGTGAAATTTGTCTCGTGATGGGTTGGCAGCTGAAGCAATGGTGTCTCGCCATCTTTGCCTCGATGTTTGTCTCGCCCTTCTTTGCCTCGATGTTTGTCTCGGCCCTTCGCCTATCCAAGTGATATTAGGATAGTGTATTTATGGTATATATATTTGTAGTATATTGTAATAAAAGGATACCTTAATTAGTATTATACATCTACCATAATTGTAGAGTTAGAATTATGGTAGAATAAGGATTTAGAAGTAGAATAGGAAAATGATTTTTCCTATTATAGAAATATGTAACTTGTATATATAGCCTTTCAATTAATGAAAATAATCAAGTGGATTATTTCTTTCATGGTATCAAGAGACTAGGTCTAAACAAAAGTTTTCTTATCTCAAACTTTTGCCTCTTTGGCCGAGAACCCCCCCCCCTCCCTCGGGTTTTCTCTCCAAATATCTCGTCTTCCGCTCTAAAAAACCTCTCTTAAATTTATCCTCCTTCTTTGTTCTTTCAAATATGTCTAAGAACAATTTTCACCTTGCCCTCACGGTTTCCAATGTCAAGCTAAGTGTCCCTATTGTCCTTGAGATGGAAAACGTTCAATATGCAACGTGGGCAGAGTTGTTTAAAATTCACGCTATATCTTATCAAGTTCTACATCACATCATTCCTCCCGCGAGACCCCGTCCTGCGGAGGATCCTGAGCTATGGATTACATTTGATGCTACCGTTCTTCGGTGGATATACGCCACTATTTCAGTAGACCTTCTACAGACGATTATGGAGCCAGATACCATGGCTATGGCTGCATAGAATAGATTGCGTGACATATTTCAAGACAACCAACATTCCTGTTTCGTCACACTCGAGCAGGAATTCTCTCTCGTTCGAATGGATGTATTTCCGAACGTTTCTGCATATTGCAAAAAACTAAAGGAATTGGCAGATCAACTCCGTAATGTTGGCGCACCGGTGACAAATAATCGTCTAGTTCTACAATTGGTTGTCGGTCTTTCAGAGGCCTATAATGGTGTTGGAACTCTCCTTCGCCAAAGCAACCCTCTTCCCGACTTTCATCAAGCCCGCTCCATGCTGACGTTGGAAGAAGCCGGTTTGGCTAAAAAGGCGGCTACCGGAGGAAGCCCAGTTGTCATGGTGGCATCCTCTCCTAGTCCTTCGGGTTTTGTTAATAATTCGGGCCAAAACCATATTAATGGTGGAGGCAAGAATAATCGCAAAAATAACAAAAATCGCGGGGGCAAACGAGGCGGTTCTGGTAGCGGTGATCAACAAACAGGAGGTGGGTCCCATCCGGTTGATGGCCCACCACCACCGTGGCCCAAAGAATGGGGCGATGGCAAGGGCACCCGCACTCTCCAAATAGCTTTTGCCGCCGGTGGATCGCCAACACCCAGGCCCAATACCCAAAGATTGGCGCCCATCGCGATGGCCCAAAGAACGGCACTCCACAAGGTTACGGCCCAGTTCTAGCACGGCCAGGAGTCCTTGGGCCCAGACCTCCGCAAGCCCATCATACAGCAGGCCCAACTCAGACCGATATCGAGGTCGCGATGCACACGTTGGGATTGACTCAACCGGACCCAAATTGGTACATGGACACCGGGGCCACTACTCACATGACTTCCGAATCAGGTACTCTCTCATCTTATTACAATTTGAGCACCCCTCGGGGAATAATTATTGGTAATGGCAGTTCTATTCCAATTCTAGGGTATGGTCAGAAAACGTTGTCTCCTCCCAATCCACCTCTCCTCTTGAAAAATACTTTACATGCTCCTAAATTGATTAAAAATTTAGTGTCTGTCCGAAAGTTCACAAATGACAATTTGCTTTCATGAATTTGATCCTTTCGGTTTCTCTGTGAAGGATTTCAAGACGGAGAGTCATCTCATGAGGTGTGATAGTAGGGGGGATCTGTATCCTATCATGCCCGGTTTCAGTCCATCGAGTCCAGCCTTGCCATCAGCTTTTGCAGCCATCTCACCATTCATGTGGCATGCTCGTCTGGGTCATTCGGGATCTTCTATTTTATCAGCCTTAGATAAAAATAGCTTTATTTCTTGTAAGGGTACGAGTCGTACTCCAATTTGTCAGTCTTGTTCATTAGGAAAAATTGTTAAGTTGCCGTTTGTAGACTCCAATTCTCATACTTCTATGCCATTTGACATTATTCATAGCGACTTATGGACATCTCCTGTTCTGAGTTCAATGGGTCATCGATATTATGTTCTCTTTTTAGATGATTATTCTAGATTTTTGTGGACGTTTTCAATTGCGAACAAATCACAAGTGTTTTCCGTCTTCATAAAATTTAGAGCGTTCATTCGTACTCAATTCGAAAGAGAAATAAAAAATATTCAATGTGATAATGGGAAAGAGTATGACAATAGGGAGTTTCGAGAATTTTGTGCTACTCATGGGATAAATTTTCGTTTTTCATGTCCTCATACATCTTCACAAAATGGGAAAGCCGAACGCAAAATCCGTTCCATAAATAACATTGTCCGAACTCTCTTAATTCATGCCTCCATACCTCCATATTTTTGGCATCATGCTCTACAAATGACCACTTACCTTCTTAACATAATTCCGTCTAAAGGTCTGACATATTCTTCCCCTCTCAAAATCTTATATAATAAAAACCCTTCTTATTCTCACCTTCGAATTTTTGGGTGCTTGTGTTATCCGCTATTCCCATCCACCACAATTAACAAACTTTAGGCTCGGTCTACCCCGTGTGTGTTTTTGGGTTATCCGTCAAATCATCGTGGTTATAAGTGTTTTGATTTATCCTTCAAAAAAATCATAATCAATCGTCATGTCATTTTTTATGAAACTCAATTCCCATTTACGAAAGTTCATACTCCCGAACCTAAGTCGTATAATTTTTTGGATGACCAAATATCCCCGTATATTATTCGGAATTTTTTGGACATCTCCCGTACCCAAAATCCTCCAATGGCCCATCGCCTACCGCCCCACAAGATCGCCACGCCAAAAATACAACATCGAGCAGTTCCAGCTATTGGGCTACCCACCCACCTGAATCGTCCAAGCCGATTCCAAAGATTTACCGATTTGGGCCAAGAGCCCACCGCTATCGCCACCCGTCCGAGCCCAGAAATTCCCAAAATCCCTTAATTCTTCCTCGAGTCATATACCGATCACTCGTAGTCACGGGTATTTTTACACCTAAAAGACATTTTAATTTACATTCGATGTCTCTAAATCCCCTTGCCCGCAATCTCGTGGTCCGCATTAAATGACCATAATTGGAAAATTGCTATGATCACGAATAGAATGCTCTTATTGATAATAAGGCGTGGGAGTTGTGCCAATCCCATATGGTATTAATATTATCAGTCTATGTGGATTTTTGCTCATAAGGAGAATTCGGATGGGTCTTTTGCTCGGCATAAGGCGCGACTTGTTGGTGATGGTAAGACTCAAAGAGTTGGTATTGATTGTGGTGAGACGTTTAGTCCGGTGGTCAAACCGCTACCATTCGTGACTGCATTTAGCTTGACACTTTCAAAGACTTGGCCGATTCATCAGTTAGATGTCAAGAATGCTTTTCTACATGGAGATCTCAAGGAAACAGTCTATATGCATCAGCCGTTGGGTTTCAGGATCCCAACCGCCTCATCATGTCCGCTTGTTGAAGAAGTCATTAGATGGGCTTAAGCAGTCTCCACGTGCCTGGTATACACGATTTGCTGACTTTGTTTCGACTATTGGGTTCACTCACAGCAGGTCAGATAATTCTTTGTTCATCTACCGCCGTGGTTCGTCATTGGCCTATATTCTGTTATATGTGGATGATATCATCTTGACTGCCTCCTCCGATGCTTTGCGTCAGTCTATCATGGCCATGCTCAGTTCTGAATTTGCTATGAAGGACTTAGGGCCGTTGAGTTATTTTTTTGGGATTGCCGTCAAACGTCATTCAGGTGGCTTGTTTCTGTCTCAACGGAAGTATGCCGCTGAGATCATAGAGAGGGTTGGGATGTCATCCTGTAAGTTCACTTCCACACCGGTTGATGCAAACCCAAAGCTGAGTGCCGCAGCAGGTGCACCATACGAGGACCCGACCCGCTATCGCAGTCTTGCAGGGGCCCTCTAGTATCTTACCTTCACCAGACCGGATATTACATATGCGGTTCAGCAGGTGTGTTTATTCATGCATGATCCCAGGGTTGAGCACATGAATGCAATCAAACGCATCATTCGGTATCTTCAGGGGACACTGGACTATGGGTTGCACTTGTATCCTTCGTCTACATTCACACTTGTCTCGTACACGGATGCTGATTGGGGTGGTTGTCCCGACACCGCACGGCCGACTCAAGCATCAGTATGTTCCTTGGCAACAACTTAGTCTCATGGTCGGCAAAACGTCAAGCAACCCTGTCACGCTCCAGTGCAGAGGCAGAATATCGAGGGGTCGCAAATGTGGTCTCCGAGTCATGTTGGCTACGTAATTTGCTTTTGGAGCTTCATTGTCCCATTCAGAAGGCAACCTTGGTATATTGCGATAACATTAGTGCCATCTACCTTTCAGGTAACCCCGTTCAACACCAACGCACCAAGCATATCGAAATGGACATTCACTTTGTCCGTGAAAAGGTTACAAAGGGTCAAGTTCACGTATGCCATGTCCCGTCTCGTTATCAAATTGCAGACATCTTTACAAAGGGTCTACCAGCGGTTCTCTTTGAAGATTTTAGGGACAGTCTCAGCGTTCGAAAACCGCCCGCTATGACTGCGGGGGTGTGTTAAACAGAGCAATATACATGTGATATACACTGAATATACAGCAGTGTATATCACATATATATCACTAGATTAAAGAAGAAGGCAGCAGTGATTAAATGAAAGCAGTGGGCCTCTCAGCAGTGGGCTTTCCGCCAGAGGAAGGAAGCAGTGGGCTGTCTCCAAGAATGGGTGTCTCAGTTGGTCAAGCAATGTAAAGTCTCGCCACCGCCTTTGCCTATCCAAGTGATATTAGGATAGTGTATATATGGTATATATATTTGTAGTATATTGTAATGAAAATGATACCTTAATTAGTATTATACACCTACCATAATTGTAGAGTTAGAATTATGGTAGAATAAGGATTTAGAAGTAGAATAGGAAAATGATTTTTCCTATTATAGAAATATGTAACTTGTATATATAGCCTTTCAATTAATGAAAATAATCAAGGGGATTATTTCTTTCAATTTCACGCAACTCAATTAATTTGAAGGCAAAAAAGTGATCCGCATTATCATAACTTAAGACTCTTATACAGAGATCCACATTGATTTTATGCTATTTGTTTGATGAAGAAAGTGTGTAGAAGGGAAATATTATTTATTTTTTCTCACAAAGGATAATTAATACTATATTCGTTTCAATTTATGTGATATAGTTTGACTGACACAAAGTAAAAAAAAAGACTTTTAAAATTTGTAATCTAAAACAAGATATGATATTTGTATGACCATAAATTATTAGGGTAAAAGAGAAAGTTTTAAATAAAAGAGAAATTTTTAAATTAAATTATTAATAAATATAAACAGACTAAAAAAAAAATGTATAGTATACGGAAATAGAAGCTACTTGCCTGTGGAGGACTGTTCTCTTCGGATTCAAGTCGATATTCATGCATGATCCAGTCAGTTTTCTGGCCATTTGGTGCCCTTCCTCTATAAAAGACAAGTGTTTTCCTCATCCCTATGAGTTTCGATTTATCGTAAACTGCCTTGTCTCTTCCAGTAGCCTTCCAAAACCCAGCCGTGGTTGCCCTATTGGTTCTTGTCCCTGTTGGATACTTCTTATCCTTGTGGCTGAAGAAATACCACTCATTCTGCTCTTCGTATCCGATCCGGCATTTTTCTGATTTCAAATACCATTAGTTTTGATGGTTAATTGTACACTCTATCCGATAGTTAACAACTACAAGAGATAGAAACGAAGACGATGTTTTGGAAAAATTATTTCAAAATTAAGGGCTTGTATTTTTGGAAAGTCTAAGAGTAAGCTGTCAAATCTTCAACGAGAGCAGTAACAACAGATAGTGAAACAAAACTAGTAGAAATAATGTATTAAATTAACTTGAAATAGACTCATAATTTAAATTAGATGCTTTCTTAACAACCATCTTTAGACTGTACTCTTAGCATGTTTCCTTGTATTTAGAGAGTTGGAAGGACGTTTTATTGAATATAACTAAAAAAGGCTGTTAGGAATATTGTGTAACTGAATCACTAGCTAGGAGTAGTATTTAATGTAAGTTAATAAAATTTTGGCAAAACTGTACAAGTTAATAGCAAGAAACCCTAATAACGAAACAAAAAAGGTACCTTGGAGATCCCATGGCTCAATTCTGTAGAGATCAATGTCTCTAATAACATCAAGATCAATCTTTTGGGCTGCAATTTTCTTCCTAAGGTAATATCCCACAAGCTCTTCATCCGTTGGATGAAATCGAAATCCAGGTGGAATACATGATGATTCATTTGTATCCATCATGACTAGTACTCCTGTTTAATTAGTGATCAGCATCAAATTCACCACCAAGACTAGATCAACACCAGTTCAACTTAATCTTCACTTCATCATATTTAAATCATAACCTAAATAGTACCCACATATAAGATCTGTGAAAAGTTAAAAAGAAAGTAAAGGGAATGTATCATCAACCCTACAAATGGAGAGGTGACAAGTGTACTCATATATACTTCCTCCGTCCTAACTGTAGCACTTTCCTATTTCCCGAAAGTCAATTTGACTAATTTTTGAAGTTAAATTGGATATCAACTCAATATTTAAATTAAAAATTAAATAATAAAAAGATATATAAAAAATATTATAAGTATTAATTCGTCTCATATCAGTAAAATACATTCTAAAATATTAATCAAAGTTTACATAATTTGAATCTCGAAAATATAATCCCTGGGACACAGTAATCATCACGCCATTTTTGGTGGTAAGCAACATTCAAGAACTTATCTCTAATAAGCGCGTGTTAATATAAAACCTTTTTTTACTTTTCTTTTTTATTTTTCTTTGTGCGTGCAACATGTTGTTAAACTAATGGTGGGGTTAAAACAAACGGAATGATGAGTCTTGGTTGTTGAGGAAAACCAAGGGAGAGAGTCAGTGTTTGAAGGTATTAATAGAAAACAGAAAGTAAAAAGTTTAAGCTAATAATGATGATGTCTTGTGTAGTGAATGTAGATAAATGATGTACTACAAAGAACAGACCCATCACTAGGATATTATAAACAATTAATTCTCTGCTATATTATACACGCCCAAAGAAATGGTCCTTAGTAGATGAATTAACAAATATAGATCGAACAAGCACAAAAAGGAAATTGTTTAGTCTTACTTTTCGGGGTAGACAATAAGAAGGAAAAAAACAAGTATGAGAAGTTGAATACTGCGTGTTAATAGTAAATAGTGTTTGTTGTCTGTTGCCGTAAAGAAGGTTGAGAATTTTGAGAGGGCAAAAGGACAGCGGGGGTTGCGGAGGATGGCGTTAACAATATGGATTTACTTCACTTGTGTTGATAATATAAAATAATTACACTCCCTTTCAAAGTGTTTCTCTTGCTTTTCTTTTTAGTCCTGTTAAAAATATAAATTTTTTTTTTGATAATTTTTTAATTCCAACTTTCTACATCATGTGTTTAACACAACAAAATTAAAGGGTACTTTGATACATTCTATACATCTTTAATTTAAGATCATAAAATTTAAAAATATTTTTTATTTTTTTAAATTTTATGTCAAATCAAATCTAGGCAAATATTTTGAAATGAAGGGAGTATATTTTTTACTATCAAATTATTTATAGAAAACTGAACATTAATCATAATAAGTAGGATTAGTAACTTAAAAGCGATTTAGTATAACATGCTCAAATACAGTAATAATGCAAAAACAATTTACACACTATTTCCTCGATTTTAATTTATGCGGTGATGTTTGACTGAACGTGAAATTTAATAAAAATAACTTTTCAAACTTTTAATTTTAAACAAGTTAATTCATAGATAATTATATGACTATAAATTATTTTATTAATGATAAGAGAAGTTTAAAATCAATATGTATATGTTACTATATTTTTTTAGAATAAATCAAAAATAAAGGAAAAATATTATATTAAATTAAATCCTAACAACATTGAGGCACGCGTTGATTTGAAAGTGGAAAAGACGTCGGAGGGCGAAAAAAGTGCAAGGGTTTTATGGGATCAAGCCCGGCAAAAAGAAAAGGAAAATTAGGAAAATGAATTAAGGTGGGTGAATTTTTGTCAAGTATCATTCGAGAGATGGAGTTGTCTGAATTTCTTGTCTAGTTGTCTAGAATAAACTCGACATCTCTCTGACTCATTTCTTGGATTGGACCATCTCTTTTATCAAAAAAGAAAGGTATGATATTAATATTCATTAGAAATTTTTTTTCATTAATATCAATATATATAGTGTACAATATATAATTTTAATATAAAAAAAAAGAGAAATTCTAATCACAATACAATAGAAATCCTAATATAATAATGAATAGAAATTATAGTGCTATACTTGTATACGTTTATAGTATACATGGACTACTAACGCCCCTTTATTATTTACTCTCTTCTAAGATTTACACACACTAAAATCATCAAATAAGTAGTCTTGGATCTTAAAATTCGCAATTTCTTCTGCAAAACTGCTATGGTTTCACAAAGCACAGGATATTCTAGAGGTGCGACAACGCTTTGATAGTGAGTGGAGACTTACTTTTCTGTTTGGTTAGTAGGTAGTTCTTGTCTGCTAAGGTATTAATCCAAGTTAGACCAAGCTCATTCTCTCTCTATTGTACACATACTATTTGGAAAGGAAAGGAAAAAATAATTGTATAGTTGTATACTCTATTGCATTAGATTCCTCAAGGCAAACAGGACATTAATTGATCATAACTTTAAAATGGAAGATAACATGACTGCTTTTGCATGTTATGTAACAATTAGTGGTGTAAAAGCTAATTAATTCTTTGCTTTCTTGATCGAAATGATTGGTTATAAGACGATGGGAGTAAAGGAAGAAGGAGACAAATGTAGAAGAAAATGATATGAGACAATGGAGAGAGAAGCAAGTGAGATGGGATAGTGAAAAGTATTATAAAGGGATGGAGGAGAAGGTGGGAGAGGGAGGACCGCTTAATTGCGCATGGTTCTATGCTTGTCCCCATTGCTTAAGTCATTTCCTAGCTTCCCATATACACAAAACTCTTCATCTTTTCATCCCTAATTTCTCTTCGTGTCTTATTTTTTTTTTTTTATTTTAGTTTAATCATTTTTCATCTCTAGTTTGATCTTAAAAAATTATAAGAAATAATGTAATTAACTCAAGAAAAGTCTTAGAATTGTTACCTCAAAGCTTCACGGTGATTCATCTTAAAAAATTGTACATACCAGTAATTTAGAGCTCCCAAAACTTCGAAAAGAATGTTAGTTTTTCGAAAAATCTAATGCTTTTATATTTGGGATTCACCGCAATCGTAGAAACACCATCGCAATTGCGGAAAAATTAAATGAGCAGGCCGTCATGATCACTCCCTTGAACTCGTGTTCAAAGGTGGATTTTAACCCCCCAGTCCCAAATCACAATATTTAAGGGATTTAACTTGGTAAACTAAGTCAAGATTGAATTTTGATTCTAGATTTAAATTCTCTAGCTTATAGGTAACTCGTTCATATAATTCATTTGGGATTTTGACCCAGTTGAATTTTTTTAGCGGACTTTGACTCAACCAAAATTCTAAATTTTAAGAGATGGGTTCAATAGCTGTAATTAACCTCAAGATTCATTATTTCGAATAGATTGAAGACGTCTGACGGATAAGGAGCGAGGACAAGAAATTTTGGACAATTATATTGCACGGATACGAGGTATGTTGAGACTTTGACTACGTGATTTTGTCAAGTTAAGCATGTTAAAATAGTGTTAATTGACTATTATATGTATGAGGTAACTATGTATAAAAAAGACAAATGTATACATAGAAAACGAGTTATTAAAATTTCTAGTATCATATGAAATGTATATATTATCTAGTACATGTGTGCCGACCAGCCTTCTTCCCTATTGATTTTCCGATCTTTGAACCAAGGGGAGGTTCACATCAAGCATCTACAAGCCAAAACTTGGTCCCAACAAGCTGCCATCTTTGGAGGGAGGATTAAACAAGCATGGAGAGGATTTAATGTACCTTGGAAGGCATGGAAAGCTGATACAAGTCGAGCTTCATCAAGAACATGCGCACCAAGTCGAGCTAGAGAGCATTACTTTGGAGGCTTACAAGGTGCTTGAAATGAAGGCTTGAGGCTCAAGAATGTGCTAAAGTAGAAGTACAAGACTCCACTTGGAAGAAGTAGGGAGAGGAGGAATTTGTGCAAAAGGGTTATTTCATAAATGCAAGCCTTTTCCTTTCATCACTTGAGAAGACTACCAAACAAGACCCTTGTTTCATTATTAAGGGTATTATCGTAATAGCCATAGTAGTCTTCTTTGCTTAGTTAGTATATATACTACTTTAGTTTATTTCATTAGGAGCTTTTGATGAATTATGAATATTATGTTGTTCTCTAGAGAGAGAAACTTATGAGAGACTTATGGCTCTCTTGTTGAATCTTGTTTGAAAAAGGGGGTTCCTTGAGATTGCTTGCAATTCTCTTGAGGTCTTCTTCATAGGTTTATGAGTTTTTGTATGGTTAATTCAATTAAGGTCCTTAGTTTCATATACTTTGGGTTACTTTTGATTCTATCTCTTGTGTCTATCTCTTTATCTTTCAATTTATTATTATTTCCTTTATCTTCCACATTCAATATTGTATTAGAAGCAGTTGGGCGAAATTGATTCCGAATTTCTTCCAGTTGAAAGCGACAGCCTACAAGAATCCAAAAGTTGTCTTGCCATTTCGGGTAATAGTTGACTACCTTTGACACCAGTCTTTCCCCTTTAGTTTAGGCATATTGTAAGCCCTTTCCCTTATACATTTTATCCCTTTAGTTGTATAAATAACGTATGTAATCCCTTGGGGTATAATCACTTTGTAATCTTGCACTTGAGAAGTATAGAGAAAAGTGACTTTTGCCTCCATATCTTATGTTCCCTTTACTTGTGTTCTAATTTTCTTGTGTGATCCAAGCTTGAGCACTCTTTGTGCTATTGTGTGTGTGTGTAGGACTAAAGCTTTGAGTATCATAAAGACTATCAAGGTTGTCACAAGCTGCCTAGTGAAATCAGGCCCGTGACAAGTGGTATCAGAGCAAAACGAGCATGACAAACTACGAAGAAAAAGAAGTTGTTCTATGCGACAACCATGTAGATGAGTCCTCTACAAATAATACGAAACAAAGGAAATGTTACAAAAGCAAGGTGAGAGGTCCACTCGCTATTTCAATCAAAGGATTAGCTTTCCAGCCACCTCTCTTGGATGAAATAGGCATAGGTTTTACCTCGAGCCAACTTTTTGAGAGGATTATCCACACAGAGGTCGGTTCGGTGGCTTTGAATCATTGTTTTAAAGTAATGAAAGGACACTTTGGTTCTCTCGAGAACATGGCTCTTGGGGGACTTGATGATGTTAAGGAAAACATCAATGAGCTGAGTGAGGAGAAAAAGGAGGTGATGTCCAACCTTGAGCTCAAGCTCACCCAGTTATTGTCCGCTTTGCATAGGGGATTATGTCCTTGAAGCAATAGGTAGAGGAGGCCAAGGTCACTGGTGGTATTGGTCCAATCGATGTTCGTGAGACTAGCATCAAGGTTTCCAAACCCAAGGGGTTCAAATATGAAAGAAGCGCTCAAGATGTGGAAACTTTCATTTGGCAAATGGATGCTTATTTTGAGCACGTTAACATTGTTGACTGATCTGCCAAGATCCGGATGGCAGCCATATATTTGGGTGATGTTGCCATATTGTGGTGGCGTAGAAATAAGGCAGATATGGAGAAGGGAATATGTTCAATCACTAATTGGGAGCAGTTCAAAGAGGAGTTAAAGTGGAAGTTTTATCCTCAAAACATTATTCATGAGGCCTGTGAAGTTGAGGGAGCTCAAACAACGTCCTCCATCCGCGACTACGTGAGAGAGATCTCAAAACTCACTCTTCAGATCCCAAATATGACGAGTAAGGACTTGCTATTTTATTTCTTGGATGGTATAAAAAATTGGGCCAAACAAGAGCTTTAACGGCGTCAAGTCAAGGACGTGGACAAGGTTTTGTGGTGGCTGAGTCCTTGACTGATTTTTGTACTGACAACACCAAGGAAAAAGACAACCGAGGTAAACCGGTTGCTACCAAAGTAGATCATGGATATAGGGAAAGAGGCAAGTTTATTCCTGCTAAGAGTCACGAGTTTAAAGGAAATCGAGATTGCAACCGGAGTTCTACTTTTCATATTCGTAAGAACTATGAAGAGAAGAAAAAGACATCCACATATAGCGACGACTATTATATTTATGGAGATTCGAGTTATTGCTATAGAAACTACCCATCATTGAGAACACTTAGACCGATGTTTATTGCCAACAAACAACATGATCGAGTAGGCATGCAAGGCGGGTGTCAAACCGGGGAGCAATCATGTGAAAAATCAGAGGGAGCTGAGCAAGGAAAGAACAAGGCAATAGGCTTATTCAATCATATGAACCTTATTGGTGTCTTGGCTCAACCACCTCAAGTGAGGCCGCAAGAGTCACTATTCGTAGAGGCAAAATTGAAGAGAAAAACAATTCACATCATGGTGGACACCAGTGCGACACACAATTTTATTACGAAAGAAAAGGCTAACGAACTCGGCCTTGCTAACATTTCTAGCAACACTTTGTTGAAGATCGTCAAGTGTCTTCCTACTAATGTGAATGTCTTTGCTCCTAAGGTGCATTTTGTCTTAGGGGCTTGGTAAGGGTTCATGGATTTCACATTCACCCCAATGGACGTGTTTGATATTGTTTTGGGACTAAACTTTTGGTATAAGATAAATGCGTTTATTTTGCCGCGTCTCAACCAACTTATATTTGTGATCTAGGGGTTTGTGTGACGTGCCACTCATTCATGTACCCCAAATGGTTATGCATCTGTCCACTATAAAGTTGGTGAAAGGCTTCAAAAAATGAGAGCCTGCCTTTCGTGTTGCAGTTATAGAGATTGTTAAAGATAGGGGTTCCTAAGAGAAGGAAGCCCTGCCTTTATATATCCAATTAGTCCTTGAGGAGAATAGTGACGTGATGCCGAAAAAGCTTCCCAAGAAATTACCCCAGTGAATGGAAGTCGACAATATGATCGAGCTAGTTCGTAGAGATAAGCCACCTGCCATGTCCGATTATCGCAGGGCACCCTCAGAACTAGAGAAGCTAAGGATGTAGTTCAAGTATTTTCTTGAATCAGGCCATATTCATCTATCAAATGCACCATTTGGAGCCCTTGTTTTGTTCCAAAAAAAAAGGATGGGCATTGCATTTGTGCATTGATTACTGACCTCTCAACAAAATTATGATGAAGAACAAATATCTCATTTCTTTGATTGAGGATTTGTTTGATTGTTTGGGGCAGACCAACTTGTTTACCAAAATTGGATTTGAGAAAAGGTTATTATCAAGTTTGCATAGTCGAGGGCGACGAGTCAAAGAAAACTTGTGTGACTCGCTATAGAGCCTTTGAATAGTTGGTGATGTTGTTCGGCTTATCCAATGCTCTAGCAATATTTTGTACATTAATGAACAAACTCGTTCGTTCCTTTTTGGATCAGTTTGTGGTTATTTATCTTGACAACATTGTGGCTTATAGCAACTGTTTGGAGGAGCACATGGAGAACCTTCGTAAAGTGTTTCAAGTGTTTAGAGAGAACGAGTTGTGTGTCAAGATGGTTAAGTGCACTTTTGCATAACTACAAGTGTAGTTCATTGGCCATACAATCAGCCAGGGAGAGATATGAATAGACAGCGACAAGATAGAAGCTATTCGGTATTGGGAGGCTCCAATGAAAGTAACCGAACTTCAGTCCTTTTTTGGCCTTGCCAACTATTACCGGCATTTTATTCTTGGCTATTCGGTATTGGGAGGCTCCAATGATGCATCTGATTTTGCTATTAGTGGCATCCTAATGCAATAGAGACATCTCATAGCTTTTGAAACTCGAAGGTTGAATGATACGGAGTGTCGATACATTGTCCAAGAGAAGGAAAAGATGATTGTGGTCTATTGTCTAAGGACATGGCATCATTATTTTCTTGGGGCTCATTTTATTATCAAGAAGGATAACGTGGTGAAAAGTTATTTCCAGTCCCAAAAGAAGTTGTAACCTAAGTAGGCCAGATAGTAAGACTTTTTGTCGGAGTTTGACTACACATTGGAGTATAAACCAGGTAAGGGAAATGTTGTGGCCGATGCAAGTCGCAAGACAGTGTTAGCAGCTATCGTTAGCACGATGAGTAGTTATTTTGTTAATGCAATATAAGAAGGCATGCAACATGATCTGGTTGCAAAGAAACTTCTTGTCTTGGCCAGTCAAGGCAAGACAAAGAAGTTTTCAACAAAATGTTGGTCTTCTTTACACTACCAACAGACATGTATATGTGCCAAAATGGGGGAACCTTAGGTTCATTTTGATCAAAGAGGGGCATGGCACTTCCCGAGTAAGTCATCTAGGGAAGAAACATATATTGGCATTGATGAAATTATTGTATTATTGGCCTTGTATGCGGAACGATATTGAGGTGTATGTTCGCACGTTCCTTGTTTGACAACAAGACAATGTAGAGAATAAGACACTCAGAGGCTTTCTTGAGCCTTTACCCATGACGGAGACACCATGGAACAATGTCACCATGGACTTCATTATATGATTGCCTAATTCAAAAGTCTTTGGAACCATCATGGTGGTTATTGATTGATTTTCAATGTATACAACATTCACTAACCACTACGGCTAGTTGCAAAGTCAAGGAGGCAGTAAGGTTGTTCTTAAGGGATGTCGTGAAGCAGTGGGGTGTTCCGAAGCACATTATTAGCAATCGAGATCCTCAATTCACTAGTGCATTTTTCGAATGAATTATTTAACTTGTTAGGGTCAGAATTGCATTTCTCGACGAGCTTTCATCCTCAAACCGATGGACAAACGGAAAGGTTCATTGCACTACTTGAGTACTACTTACGACACTTTGTTAGTGCGAATCAAAAGGATTGGGCTTAGCTGCTTGATACAACTGAATTCTCTTATAATTTGCAACGGAGTGAGGTAATCTAGAGGAGTCCCTTTGAACTGGTAATGGGGAAGCAACCTCATACGCCGCAATTTTTACCAGTTCGTGTTGAATTGAGAAATACCAAAGACTATCATATGGCAAAGGAATGGGAGGAACAAGTTGATATGACCAAATCATATCTTGATAAGGCTATCCATAAGATGAATTTTGCTGATTGTAAACGTCGTCCAAGCAATGATAGGTTTGGAGACAAGGTCATTGTCAAGCTAAATCCCCGGTAGTTTAAGTCACTAAGGAGGGTCAGTCAAAGTTTTATTCGACGATAAGAGGGTCCTTTTGAGATTGTTGCCAAGATAGGAAAGATCTCATATCGGTTGGATACGCCTCATCACTTGGGGATTTATCTAGTCTTTCATGCAAGTCAATTGAAGCCGTTTTATGAAGACAAGACATGGAACGGGGTCAAGCAAGTCGTGCTAGGATTTTTGTGACACCTTCAACCATGGACAAATAAATTGAGTCCATTATTGATCATCAAATGATCTGATTTAAAGGTTGGGGCAATTCAAATGCCCAATTCCTTGTCCATTGGAAGGGATAGTCACCGAAAGAGGCATATGTAGATTTATGGAAATTTATGGATCACATTCACAAGTATTTGCAGTTGTGTAGAGTCGTGGTCATCGTAGAGGCCAACCTATATAGAGGAATACAAAGATGAGAGCTACATTTAGGGTTACAATACTGTAAGATCTAGCTAGACCTATCTATGATGCATGTTGAATCAAGGCCAAATTTGGGTGTCAATTGGGTCGGAGCTTCCCAGAACCAACCCATCTCAATCTGGTCAAAGATTGGCTTGGACCAGTCCGTGTTAAAGGGGAGGGAGCTAGGCTGGGGTGGGATTGGGAAGGGGCTAAGTCGGAAATGTTTTTTGGCCTATAAATCGGGACCAATTATGGTCCGGGTGGCACCTATGTATTTTATCACACCGTCCATAGGGCATGTAATGTATGAATATGTAGATGACCATCACTCTTGTATATGACATACGGGCCCCGTACTATAGACGACATATGATTCCCCCCGCGTGATATATACATAGTTAGCATTCAATTAGGTTTCTTTATTATTCATAAGCTTATAAAAGTGTTACACATGATCCGATGAAGCTTTTACCTGTAGAAGTGATTCATTCAATATACATATGACATATGGATTTCTCATGTAAAGAACCTGACATACCTACTTCTCTATGATTCAGTCAATACTTTCAAAACCTGTACATTGTTTCTCATCTTACGTTCTTAGGACTATCTTCTATAATCAGCTAGATGTGGCTCATATGCCTAACATATCAGAATAGGCCACAAAAATATGACTGTAAGATCTCAAGGCAAAGAAAACACATTATTTGTATGAAGCTTGTTTCGGAGCGTAAATATTAGAGTAAGGTTCAACCATATAAACATATTGATGGTCAACTCAAAGAATTATTATCAGTTTGTGGAATCTGAACGCGCATCCGTAGTCCGAAGTATAAAAAGATCATATGAAAGCTCAACCATAATATATGAATGATCTTACTCTCATGAAGGACTTAGAATGGCTATATCAATACAATTCATCTTAAGTAAAGTACTATAACCCAATAACGATGATTCTGGAAGTTGTCAATATGATTCACCTTAAATAGGAACTATAACCCAACAACGATCACCTAAATGCTATTGATATGATTTATTTTAAGTAAGGTACTATAACCCCATAACGATAATCTAGAAGCTTGATTCTAGGAGTGGAAAAATTGTATAAAGCGTCGATTTGTAAGTATATGACATGGCTCTTATTTGACTCATGGAACCAATAATATGGAATTGACATGCTTTCATAATCCTTAGACTTTATAGCTCATACATGAGAAATAAGAAACTGTAGGTCATGCCATAGCAATGAACAAATGATTAGTCTTACATACCTTAATTCAATCCTTTAAATAACTACGATTAGTATCACACCCCAAACTGGATGGGGGAGGGGTGGCCGGCACCCCATGCCCTATTGGCCCGAGCTTTCCACTATAATGACCAGGCTTCCATGTGAATAGACTTCTTACTGACAAAGTGATATATTAGAACAATAACATTGAACAAGAGGGATCAACCCAACAAGTATATACATACCAGGACCGATGAGGTCACAATATGGTTTAACAAAAGACAACTTAGCCGACAAGGCTATATATCAGCACTGTACATACTAAAATAAGTTTGTAAGCCTCTACGAGTAACTGAACTGACATATGGCTGGGATAGGGCCCCGACCTACCCATACTGTACATAGCTCTGTAAAATAGTTCATATATAACCAGAAAGCTTCGGGAAAATGAAGCTTACTTACTGACGGTTGAACTCAACAACTCCTACTGAGGTGGCCTAGTAGAATCTCTATCAGAACCTGCAGCATGAACACACAGCGCCCCCGACAAAAGGGACATCAGTACAAAATAATGTACAGAGTATGTAAAACATGAATAACAATATAAAATTGTAAGATGTAAATGAAGCATAGTATAAATATGAGGAGATAGGCTGTAAATGAAAGCATAAGCAACCTGGATGCCATATGAGGCAAATAATGAAACTCTAAAACTCAAATACAACTTGTCTAGATAGGCCTTTACTGTATAAACTACCCTTGTCTTATAGCGCGAGGTATATGACATGTCATTACTCTTAAGTGAATGTATGGATATGTAATGATTTGTGTATGTGTTGCCAAATGCGCCACCCGATCCATTGTATGTATATGTTGCGGAACGTGCAACCTAATCCAATATATGTATTTGTTATAAAATGTGCAACCCGATCCAATATATGTATATGTTGCGGAATGCGCAACATGATCCAATATAAGTATATGTTGCGGAACGTGCAACCCGATCCAATATATGTATAATCATGATTATATGCATGATATCAAATACCAATGAAAACATATCAATACCAATGAGACTCGTGGGTGTGAATAACAGACTGTGATAATACCGCCTCTTTGGCTTCTTTTAAAACTCGTCTACTCTTTGACTTTACTCTTAGAATGACTTATACCCGATTTGACAATTACCTTGTTAAGGTACTTCTTTTTGAAGACTTATAATAGAATTAGCCAGTAACCAACAACAAGGATTATGGAAATAAGGATGATCGATGAATACTTCTTGATAGGAGATTTCAGGATACGATAAAACAAAGCCTTTGGCGTCTTTTTTCAACAACGATAACTCATTGGATTTCATGCTTTGAATGAAAGGGATAGCCTTACATACCTTATCCATGAAGCTATACGTCGTGCTATAAGCCCTAGTACTCTTCATGACTGATTATATATAACAAACAAAGGGCCGATATCAACATTCAATCCATATTCAATAAGGAACTTCACTTAGGTATCCTAGCGATCACCTTAACATAGAAGGTTCTTAGTTTTACTAAAAAAATGGGTATTTATATAATCTTGACCTCACGACTCTCCGAAATATACTTTCTTAGGTTTACAACACCACAACCAATATACCAATCAATTTCAACTCATATCTTGATCAAAACATCTCACAATTAATATACCATGATTTCATAGGTTTACGAGTTTTGATTACGAAAAATCCTTTCATAACTTACTCCAAACTATCAATTAACCATAAATATAGATGGAGAAGGATAAACTTTACCTTGATGCACCCAAAACCTCCTTAAACTAGCAACTTGCCCCAATTATAAGGGTTTCCAAAATTGCCTCCTTACGGGGATGATGAGTTCTACGATTACCGCAGGGATTATCATGTTAATCTTATGTGATTTGCCTTAGAATTAATCTTGAATGTTATGAAATCACTAGAGATGATTTAAAGAGTGTTTATGATCTGATTAGGGTGAAAAATGAAGTCCAAATCGTGAAACCCACTTTTAAACCCGACAGAACTTTTCCACTTGACGGTGGGTTTGATGGTCCGTCAAACATGTTGACGGACCGTCAACGTAGACCGTCAAATTGCCTACTGAGATTTTAAAATCTCAGAGAATTTTGATGGTTCACCCTGCACTTTGACGATCTGTAAATGAACTTTGACGGTCCATCAACTCCGCCGTCAAAATACAAAGTTTTTTTAATTTCGTCGAAACATACTTTCTTCATTCCGTTTAACTTCCAAATACTCCGAAACTTCCATATACAAATTATAAACCTTTATTATCCTTTCATAGGGTCATACCTCTTCCCAGGAAACTGGTATTACTCAACGATATGGCGAAACACAAAACTATGGGGTGTAACAATAAGTCAATACATCCGTTATAAATTCACCTATTAAAGACAAGCTAATATCAACAGCCCAACAATATACTACAGTTATACCTACAATATCGCCAAGAAATCGAAAAGCGATGAGCTCCCGAGGCTATAATTTAATGGTGTAGTCCACACTTGTCCTCCTTTTAACATCACACAAGCTCAACACGAGCTACCTAACCCTTCCCAAACTCCATAGCACAAGAAAACAATCCCTTAATCACTTTACAAACTATTATAACTTGAACTCACGGTTTTCGACCACCGTCCTGTGAGTTTTACTGAAAATATAAGTTAAATGCTCATACGAGCTCACGAATAATCATAGACGGGAATTGTTACCTTGGATGCCAAAATCCTTTGAGTTTCTTACTTTACTTCACCTTGAAGTAACCTTTGAACAATTATAATTGGAGAAGAATTAATACAAGCACCACGTGATTTACAGGGAAGAAGAACCCGAGCTTAAACTTAGCATCAACTTACCTTAAAGCTTGAAGGAGAGAAATCAGTCTTGGGAAGCTTGGGGAGGAGAAGTGGGTCGGCCTTGGGCTGATCTATAAAGGAGAAAGGTGAAAATGATAAGAGAAAGATCAACTTGGCCTTATATGGCCTCCACCTTTCTCAAGCTAGTAGGTGAAGCACATAGGTGAAACACGTAGGTGACACACATAGATGAAGCTAATTGGTGTTGTATCCAAATTCTTCCTTTCAGTAGCCGTGCACTCCCATGGGATACAACGTCAAAGTAAACTATCAAATTAACTTTTTACTCCGACGTTGTATCGACGAACCTTTGGCGTTGAAAACTAGACTCATAGACTTTTAATTTGATAGTTAGATAACCGCAAGAGTCCACATACACAGGTGGATACACTCATTTGAAGTTGGACCTTGTTCAAATCACTTTGAAAACTTAACTTGCGCCCAACTTTCACTTCGACTTTTGACGTCGACTTCTTCTTATAGTGAAATTCTCATAAATACACTTAAGTACATCCCAAATTCTTTAGGCTTGGATCTCATAATATTCGTTGAGCGGTTTAATTCTTAAACCGAACTTACTGGATATTACAGTCTTCTATTGAAAAGTTTTGTTATCCCAGTTCTTGAGGTACATAAGGGTAAGAAAACAACTGGTAATTTTAGTAACACCTTTATAAATCCAAATGATTATTCACATATTTTTTAAACGCCTTTTGAAACTGGTACACATGATATAAGAAGCGAATTAACCAGCTACGGACCAACTATGTATAAAAGTTGAGGCGATATGAGATCCATTACAATCGCCAATCGGGGCTTAACCGGGACAAGGGAGAGTTACTTCAAGGGACATTTCTGTCATTTAAACTGCCACACCTTAGTATAACCAAATGATTGAAGTGGACAAGGGAAACTATAGAAGAAGGCAAAGAAGGAGTAGGTTTTGGATAACTATAGAGTCAACGTGGCTATCAGTGGTTCGTCAGGATCCTTAGCTTCTTTCTTTACGTAAAAGATAAACAAAGTAACTAAATCATAAACAAAACAACCTTTACTTACGACAGTGCTAAATGTTTTTGTCCAGTGTCCACCTCAACATCCATTAGTCTCTCTTCTTTCTAAATTAAGGTATCCCTTGGATGCGATTGTCGTTTGATCAGAAAAATAAAAGTTCGATCAAGAGGATTTGATAATTTGACGCCAAAATAAAGAGTCCAAGTACAATTGAGCTTCTAAATTTAACACAACTACTACGATTGCATCTTTATCACGAACTAGTTAATTACGGATTGGTCCTCAATATGCTGCTAGCTCTATTCGGATCTTCTTTGTTTTAACTCAATATTTAAATTATTTATGACTATTAAATAAATTTTCAACAATTCCAACCGGTTCATATTGTTATATAAATCTCTTGCCTCCATGTTGTTATGTAATTCACCAAGTTTTTAAGGATTTCGAGAGATTGTAAGTCTTCTAACATGGAGTAATCTGTAATTTATTGTCACCTCGTTCTTTTATACATTCAAATATAATTTTGTGCCTACATATTTGCATTTGATTGTCTAGGTAGGACTTGACCCTGTATCTCAAGACACATAATTTCATTGCTTTTTCTACATGTGCAAACCTGCTAATTTGAATATTAAAAACCATTTAGCTACTTTTATTTTCAGCTAACCAAACACTCCGCAAATATTTTAACTTTGTTAGACAAATATTTTACGATAGGATAAAATAGACAACAAGTGAAATTTTTTTTGAAAGAGAAATAAACTGAAAAGAATTAAAATCATAAACGGGTAGGGACACTGTGTGAAAGCTTGATGACACTTCGTCTTTCTTCCCATTAAGCTTTTTTTAATTCTACACGTTTCAGTTTTTTAGTGTAGGGACTAGGGGGCCTCCCTTGGTGATAATTCTCTGTATGTTAAATACTAATATACCAGACTCTAGGCATCTTCTTTATGAGCGGACCTTAGAATTCTTTTCATATTGCCAAGTCAATTTGAAACTATACTCAAAGGTATAGTCCTTTTCATATTTTTTTATAATAACCCACGATTTGTCAATGGAAAAATATCTAGAATGTAATCCATTACGTTAGATTCAGTCAAACAAGAAAGAATAATAACGAAGGGCGTCCAACACTTGATAATTCGATATATTAATAAAAAAATCGTATTAACATTCACATATTCCAAAATGTAATATGGTGAATTAAAATAATTAGAAGATGAAGGTAAAATGTAAAGAGGGTTTATGGATATCGGGCGGCAGGTGTATGATGTGGACATGGGGAGGGTGCTGTCGGCTATCATGCGGCGGACCGCATCATTGAACTCATTGAGTACCCACTCCTTTCCCCCCTAAATTAGCTAGGACAGTTGCCTTCTTTAGCATGTGTGAATCTTAAACCGGACATTTACATTGTATAGTTGTTCACCAAAACTGGAATGTTATAGAAAAAGTGCTTCAAGGATTATGAAAGTTGAAGAGAAAGTGTTTCAACAATTGAATGTTGGTGAGAAAATGCATTAACAAACTGAAATATTTGAGAGAAAGTGCTCCAATGATTGAAGGTTGAAAAGAAAGTGTTTCAGCAATTGAAGGTTGGTGAGAAAGTGCATCAATAAAATTGGAAGGTTGAAAAGAAAGTATTTCAGCAATTGAAGGTTGGTGAGAAAGTGCATCAATAAAATTGGAATGTTGGAGAGAAAGTGTTCCAACGATTGTGAAGGTTGAAGAGAAAGTGCTTCAACAATGAAGGTTGATGAGAAAGTGCATCAACAAAATTGAAATGTTAGAAAGAAAGTGCTCCAACGATTGAAGGTTGAAGAAAATTAAGTGCTTCAATATTTGAAGGTTAATGAGAAAGTGCATCAACAAATTAAAATGTTGGAGAGAAAGTATCGTTCACCAAAATAAATAATTGATAAATATATATACTTTTTATTGCAATTGTCTCGTCTATTCTATTTTGGAAAGCGTGAAGATAGAAGAGCGTTTTTTTGAGTTGTCTTGATTTCAGGCATAGCTCTTCGTGAGTGTATTTTTTTATGGGTAAGGTCCCCCTTCGTATTTCCCAAGACTTATTTAAAATTTTCATTATATACACAAAATGAGATACTTAAGTTGTATTTTCTATTATGAAGTCGGTGCCCCTCAATCTATAAGTACCGGCTTGATTATCCTAAGGTAAAAGGAAGATATGAAAGAGAATCTAATTAGTTGCAGCTAAAAGTATTTTGTATATTATTCTCGTAGGTAAAGTTCAACGATAATGAGTAAAGTTGATCCGTTTCTTTGGTGAATGTACTTGTTCTTGTGCCAGTGGTTGCAAAACTTAATTATAAGTATATTAGTTTTTAATATTTTTAAAACTATTCATATGGATGTTGAATAGATGACCACATGTGAAGATACATGCACTCGCCGTTCAACACTTGCGTCTGCTCCTGCAAATTAACATTATTAGCCAATATGCGTTGTATAAAAAGTAACTAAGCCATGATGCAAAAATTACTATAGTTAGCGTAACCAGCAAAAGGAAATCCTTGGAGGGTCCTTTCAAGATTTTAATTAGTCCATATTCATGACATTGACCTTCCTCCAAACACCACATTAGGTTATCCCTTTAAGGAGTGGATATTGGGTCGGCCAGGTGCACTAAACTTCCGCTATGCGCAGGGTTTGAGAAAAAGGTCGGACCACAAGAATTTATTGTACGCAAACTTATCTTGCATTTCTGCATCTGTGCATAAGTGGATGTAATAAGTGATTAATTAGAACATAACATCTTACCCTTTAGATAACTAATTTTGTGTTATAAGTTGCATAAAAAATATTGTTGGTGATTAATATCACTACAACTCTGTCTGTATCTAAATGGTTCCAACAACTTTTCACCTTTATACGTAAGACCAAAACAGTTTCAATTTTTTTATCTCCGCTCTTTTTAATCTTTTATTCTTGAGCATAACTGAAATGCTGTTTCAGATTTCTAAGGGAAGAAAATGAAAGAAATAATCCCTTGATTATTCTCATTAATGAAAGAATATATATATAATTTATAATTCTTCATAATAAAAAATCTATTTCTATTCTAAACCCAAAATCTTATTCTAGTAGTACAAGACCCGGACCCTACCCGCCGGGCACCACATCTACACTCCGCCCTTAATCATATTTAAACACGGACTGGACCGTGATAGATTATATAAAGTTCCAACTCAAAATCCCCAACTTACACATTTATATATCAAGGCCGACAAGGCCATACATGACAACTAACCACATGACACCTATCTACAAGCCTCTAAAGAGTAAAACATACCACGACCAGACCGCAACTCCGAACGAACAGAGTGCTCCAAATACCAGCTGAACTGACAACCTACTAGGGCGAACTGTCACTCTCTCAACCTGCGAGCATAAAACGCAGCGTCCCCCGACAAAAGGGACGTCAGTACGACTGATGTACTGAGTATGTTAGGCATACAGAATAACATAGCAGAGATATATCATAGTCTGAAACAGAAACAGTTGAACATCAGTAAATGCCTCTGAGGGCCCTAATATACGTGCCTAAATGTTATGCACAATGCAGTATACATATACATCAGCCTCTTCGGGCATCTTCCTTACTATAACAGCATTTGCGGGCATCATACCATATAATGATTAATGAATGTATGCACAATGCAAATGCGGTATGCTAATGTCCACACAGGAATCCTTCCATAACCGCCTCTGTGGGCATCAGGTTATATCGCCACACAAGGGCATCACATCATCACATCATGTTGGCTTCTTCGGGCTCTTTCGTGATAGTCTGTACCAGCTGTAGGTGGTGTGCGTATATAACGCCGTTTTACCTTTCCCCAATTCCCATACATATATATATATATAGTATTTACCATATAGTAGTGTGCATATCACAAGTGGTCCAGGATAACATATGAATGCAATGCAAATGAAATGCATGAATAACAATAAAACATCCGGAGTGACATAATATCCTTTACGCCTTTGGTTAACATTGGGAACATCAACATCTTTTCCGGTGTGCCTTATTAAGGTCTTAGAAACATGCTTGGATATTCTTTCAACATAGGAGTCGATGACTTGATCATCCTTAACTACTAAGAGTAGAGCAATTTATGTAGCAACACAATAGTTATGTTTCGCACATAGAATTATGCCAAAAAGAATGAAAGAGCCTTGCATACCTTGTTGTCGAAATTATCTACGTTCCGCGAGTCCTTGTAAGCTCTATGAACAATTATCTACATCACAAGGATGATTTAAATTATAATCGACTCAAAATACTAGAAACAGATTCTTTGAGACATTCTAGCGAACACCTTGTACCGTAAAACCTATATTCCTTCTATATTGAACCCTATGCATGTAGCGAAACACCCAACCCTCTTACTCCTTCTTTTTACTGCTACAATGTCCAAAACAGTACAATAAGTTCACATGCAATCCCAATACCTTACAATTACGACAGTCCCGACAACACCCAACCTAAACATAGCATTTTTGATAATCTTTTTAGAGCTAACGGCAAGAATCAAGTTCAAAACTTGTGTAAACTTTAAGAACATGGACGATTACCTCTGTTAGAAGTAGCAACGAAAGCTATCGGAAAACCTTTCGCCCGTACCGGATTCCGACAGACAGAACCGAAAGCACTAAAATCGACTTGCTAGAGCTTCGCCGAGACTCAAAGTCTCTTCTTGGTTTCTGAACCTTCAACCTTAGTCCAAGGTTTCAATTTCACTGGAAATAATGGTCTAGAGCATCACGTATTTCTCCCCTTTTTGGTTGTACGCAGGTTTGTGGAAAATCTCCAAATTCGACCGAGAATTCAGAGAACCCACCAACAGAGATTCCTCTTCCTGATAGAAGTGTGACCATTATTTCTCCATGGAAGGATTCGTTCAGAACCTTAAGGAGATGAAGGTGTTTTAATGGCTTAAGATGAGAGTCTTGAAGACTTTGAGAAGTTGTCAACAATGCATACAAGACTTAGTCATTAGGTAAGGCGTAGTACCGTAACACGTAGCATCCCACTATGTATTGTCCCCAATTATAATTAATCTCACAATTAATTAATTATACCTACAATTTAATTCCCGATCTCAATTCACTTAAATCCCGACGACTTATAAAATCTTCTTACACTTAATGTTATAATTCCTGTAATATGACACTAGTCTATAACCTCTTCGGGGATACACAATTTTTATTAATACTCCCCGGTATCGCACTTATTAAATCCAAAATTATTTCGGGATAAAGTCCTTTTACGTACTAATTTCCTTATTAGCATACGTGAGTTCAACATAAACTTCCTGGAGTCCGGTCTACTTTCCTATGTTTATGTGTTCAACCGTTATCCGAAAGTACGGGGTGTTACAAAGACTCCTATAATTATGGTAAGTGTACAACATTAATTAAAGTAATATTTACACTAGAATATTGACTAAAACTGTGACTAACTATTACTATATACACGGTATTACATTAATCCGAGACTGAATATACATACGATATACACGTTTATATCATGTGTATCGTATGTATATTTAACACACCCCGTAGTCACATCGGGCGGTCTTCGTACGCTGAGACTATCCCTAAAATCTTCAAAAATGATCGAGGGAAAACCCTTTGTAAAGATGTCTGCAATTTGATACTTGGACGGGACATGGCAGACGCGTACTTGTCCTCGAGCTACCTTTTCGCGAACAAAATGTATATCCATCTCGATATGTTTAGTGCGCTGGTGCTGAACCGGATTACCAGAAAGGTAGATGGCACTAACATTATCACAATAAACCAAGGTAGCTTTCTGAATAGGACAATGAAGCTCTAAAAGAAGATTACGTAACCAACAGGATTCAGAGACCACATTGGCTACCCCTCGATACTCGGCCTCTGCACTAGAGCGTGATAAAGTCGACTGACACTTGGCGGACCAAGAGACAAAGTTATTACTAAGAAACATATAATAGCCAGACGTAGAACGTCTGGTGTCTGTACAACCATCCCAATAAGCATCTGTATACGAGACAAGTGTAGACGTCGATGGAGGATATAAATGTAAGCTATAGTCAAGTGTCCCCTTGATGTACCTAATGATGCGTTTTAGCGCATTCATGTGCTCAACCCTGGGATCATACATAAACAAACACACATGTTGTACGACATACATAATATCTGGTTTCGTGAATGTAAGATACTGAAGGGCCCCTACAAGACTGCGATAACGGGTCGAATCCTCATAAGGTGAGCCAGCCGCAACACCTAACTTGGGTTTAGTATCAACCGGAGTGAAAGTGGACTTACAGGATGACATCCCATCCCTCTCGATGATCTCACTTGCATACTTCCTCTAGGATAAGAACAATCCACCTGCATGACGAGTGACAACAATCCCCAAAAACTAACTCAAGGGCCTCAAGTCTTTCATAGTAAACTCAAACTGAGCATTGTTATGATAATGATAGACTGGCGTAATGCATCAGAAGAGGCAGTCAAGATAATATGATCCACATATAATAGTATTTAAGCCAAGGAAGAACCACGATGATATATGAACAATGAATTATCAGACCTATTATGAGAGAACCCAATAGTCGAAACATAGTCTACAAATCTCTTATACCAAACCCGTGGAGACTGCTTAAGCCCATACAAGTACTTCTTCAACAAACAGACATGATGAGGATATTTGGGATCCCTAAACCCCAAGGGCTGATGCATATATACTGTCTCTTTGAGATCATCATGTAAGAAAACATTCTTCACATCTAACTGATAAATGGGCCATGCTTTCGAAAGAGCCAAGCTGAGCACAGTGCGAATGGTAGCCAGTTTGGCCACCTGACTAAATGTCTCACCACAATCTACACCCACCTACTAAGTCATACCATCACCTACAAGACGAGCCTTATGTCTCACAAAAGAACCGTCAGAATTGTCCTTATGAGCAAAAATTCACATAGACCGAATAATATTAACACTAGATGGACGGGGCACTAACTCCCACGTCTTATTATCAATAAGAGCATTATGTTCGTCTGTCATAGCAATTTTCCAATTCGGGTCACTTAAAGTAGACACAGGATTACGAGGTAGGGGTGATTTAAGAAAATTAGAATTTAGATTAAAATGTCTTTTTGGTTTAAAAATAACCCGTTGACTACTAGTGACTGGTCTATGACTCGGGGAATAATTGGGCGGATTTTGGGAAATATCGAGACATGTGACGGACTGGCCAGCAGGAAGTGGGACTGCTGGCCCAACATGGTGAGTGGCTGGAACCGAGACTGGAACCGTTTCGATATTGGGCTGGGTAACTGGCCCAATGATCGAAACCAGCCCAGTCACTGGATGGTGAACAGTTTCTAGCGACAGAACAGTGGGGCCAACTGGCAGTGGGCCCGCTGGAAGATTTGGGGTGCGGGACATGTCCAAAAAATGATTAATAATATATGGGGATATACCATCATCCAAAAAATTATACGAACTAGGCACGGGATTACTTACCTTATTAAACAGAAATTGGGATTCTTCAAAAATTACATGGCAACTAATGATGATTTTATTAGAGGATAAATCAAAATATTTGTAACCACGATGATTTGACGGATAACCCAGAAACACACAATGGGTAGACCGGGCCTGAAGTTTGTTAATTGTGGTGGACGGAAACAACGGATAACATAAGCACCCAAAGACCCTAAGATGTAAATACGAAGAAGTCTTATTATATAAAATTTAAAGAGGGGACGAATATGACAAACATTTGATAGGAAGAATGTTAAGAAGATAGGTAGTCATTTGTAGAGCATGATGCCAAAATGAAGGGGGTATGGAAGCATGAACCAATAAAGTTTGGACAATGTTATTAATGGTACGAATTTTGCGTTTGGCTTTTCAATTTTGTGAAGACGTATGAGGACAAGAAAAATGAAAATTTATCTCATTATTAGCACAAAATTCCCGAAACACGCCATTATAATATTCTTTGCCATTATCACATTGAATATTTTTGATTTCCCGTTCAAATTTGGTTTTAATGAATGCTCTAAATTTTAAGAAAGAGGAAAAACTTGGGATTTTTTCGCTATCGAAAACGTCCATAAAAAATAGAATAATCATCCATAAAGAGAACATAATAACGATGACCCAAAGAACTGAGAATCGGATATGTCCATAAATCGCTATGAATATTATCAAATGACATTAAAGTATGATAATTAGAGTCTATAAACGGCAACCTAACAATTTTCCCTAAAGAATAAGAATGACCATTCGGAGTACTACACGTACCCTTACAAGAAATAAAATTATTTTTATCTATGGAAGACAAAATAGACGACCCCAGATGACCTAGACGAGCATGCCACAAGGAAGGAGCAAGGGATGCAAAAGTTGATGGCAAGGCTTAACTCGAGAGACCAGAACTTGACGTGATAGGATAAAGATCCCTCCTACTATCACACCTCATGAGAGGACACCCCGTCTTGAAATTCTTCACTGAAAACCCAAACGGATCAAATTCAACAGAAACAGAATATCAGTGGTGAATTTACGGACACACACCAATATTTTAATAAATATAGGGGCATGAAGGGTATTTTTCAAGATGAGGGGTGGATGGGGGGGGGAGACAAAGTTTTATGACTATAACCACGAATCGGAATAAAATTAGCATTACCAATAATTATGCCATGAGGGTTGCTTAAATTGGAATAAGATGAGAGAGTACGTTGATCGAATATCATGTGGGTAGTGGCTCCGGTGTCCAAGTACCAATTCGGGTCCGGAGGATTCAATCCAAGTGTGTGCATTGCGGCTTCAATATCGTTTTGTGTGGGGCCCACTACATGGTAGGCCTGCGGAGGCTGAGACCCAAAAATACCTGCATTCTGTCCTGGTCCAGTATCGGTTTGGGAGCCACTGGCCCAGTTGGTATTGGGCTCATAGGGTTGTTGTGAAGCCCACTGGCTAGTGGCTAGAACGTTGGATGAATATGGGTTGTTGGGCCACTGCCCACTGGCCCAAGCCCACGGACAAGGGGCCCAACGCTGGGACTAGTGGGTCGGTGGTCCACTGTAGCCTGGATAGGGCCCACCTCCACTATTTCGGCCACCGGTTGCACTGTCGGAACCGCCGCGTTTGGCCCCGCAATTTTTGCCATTATTTTTTCGACTATTTTTGCCGCCCACTTGAGACCGGTTTAGGGACGAATTGTCACCAAAATTATGAGAATTAGTGGAGGACGTCATCATGACCACGGGACTAGCACTAGTAGCCGCCTTTTTAACCAAGCCGGCTTCTTCCAAAGTAAGTATGAAACGGGCTTGATAGAACTTCGGAAGAGTATTACATTGACGAAAGAGAGTACCAACGCCACTATAGGCCTCGGAGAGGCAACCCACAATCCGGAGAATAAGACGATTGTCTCTAACAGGCGCACCAACGTTGCAGAGTTGGTCCGCCAATTTTTTCAACCTTTTGCAATACGCTGAAACGTTTGGGAAATCTTCCATATAGACGAAGGAAAATTCCTGCTCAAGTGTAACAACTCTGGAATTTCGATTATCCTAGAATATATCACGCAGCCTATCCCAAGCAGCCATCACCGTAGCATCCGACTCAATAATCGTCTGCAACAGGTCGGTAGAAATAGTGGAGTAAATCCACTGAAGCATGGTGGCATCACATCCACAACTTAAGATCATCCTCGCGTTTAGGCACCTCCATATCCTCAGGAGCCACGGTGATTATGTGATGGATGACTTGATGCGAACATGCGTGAATTTTGAACAGTTCGGCCCACGTCGCATATTGAACGTTTCCTATTTCAAGAATAAGAGAGATATGATTCTTGATGTTAGAAACTGTAAGGGCAGGGTGAAATGTGTTCTTAGCCATAATAGCAACGAATGACGTGAGAAAGGGATTTGGAAGAAAAATTTGGGAAGAAAAAGTATTTTTCGGGCATGGAAATCGATGAAGGGAGCTTGGAATCCGGACTGTTTGGATGGAAAACAATTGAGAGAAAATATAAATCTAGACTTCTGATACCATGAAAGAAATAATTCCTTGATTATTCTCATTAATGAAAGAGTATATATACAATTTACAATTCTCCATAATAGAAAACATATTCCTATTCTAAACCCAAAACCATATTCTAGTAGTACAAGGTTCCTATAATTATGGTAAGTGTACAACATTAATTAAAGTAATATTTACACTAGAATATTGACTAAAACCATGACTAACTATTACTATATACACGGTATTACATTAATCCGAGTCTAAATATACATACGATATACACGTGTATCTCGTGTATATCGTATGCATATTTAACAGAAAAGTTGCAGACTTTTTAATCAGTAAACATGGTCTGCAATTTTTTTATAACTTTCAAGATCTCCAAAAATTACCACGAGATAAGTCTGATTATTAAATGTGGTATTCAATTTTCTTAAACTTTCAAGATCTCCCAAAATTACCATGGGAACTCTTTGTTTTAACACGAAAGGTTTGAGTGTTGGTTTGAGTGTTCGTTATTGGTGTATTATCTGAAATCAAATTTTGTCGTACCCAATGTAATTGTTACGATGATTTTCTTACTTTCGACATCCAAACATAGATTGCATCATACATACAAATGTTCAGATGTTGGATGTCTGCAAATACATCTTGTGGAATCTAGCTATTAGCCAAATCATCAAGACTGGCTCATGTACAAACATTTCATAATTAATATGCTGGCAGGAGTTTAATTACTTTCCCCCCATCTAATGCAAGTGGAATTTTTAACAACACAACATACCCAGTGAAATCCCGCAATGTGGGGTTTGGAGAGGGTAGAGTGTACGCATACTTTATCCCTAAGATAGGAAAGCCGTTTCCGAAAGACCCTCGGCTTAAGAGAAAACACAAAAAAGGTAAGAGAAGGATAAGCAATTCAAAGCAATATGAAAATGAAAATAACGACAGTGAATAAGCATTCTGGAACGGAAAGGAGTGGCAGACCACAGAGAAACAAGATAATCAAAGTACAAGAAACAACAAATAATAGCAGAGGTCAAATGACAAGAAACTATAGTGCAATACTGCGACTACTAGTATAAACGGATAAACGGGACTCTTACTAGCCTTTTACCCTAATTTGAGTCCTCCATAACCTCCTATCTAAGACCATGTCCTTGGTAAGCTATAACTGTGCCATATACTGACTAATCACCTCTCCGTAATACTTCTTCAGTCTTCCTCTACCTCTCCTGGACTCATCTATAGCCAACCTCTCACACATCTGCACTTGGGCATCCGTATCTCTCCTCTTCGCATGACCAAACTATCTCAGTCTTGCTTCCCGCATTTTGTCCTTCACCGAGGACACACCCACCTTGTCCTCGATATCCTCATTCATCATCTTATCTCTCCTAGTATGTCCACATATCCATCGCAGTATTCTCATTTAAGCAGCTTTTATCTTCCGAACATGGGAGGTCTTTAATGGCCAACACTCCATCCCATGTAGCATGGTTGGTCTAACTACCACTTTGTAGAACTTGCCTTTAAGTTTCGGTGGCACCTTCTTATCAAACAATACTCCGGACGCGGGCCTCAATTTCATTCACCTTGCACCAATACGATGCGTGACATCACATTAATTTCCTCATTTTCTTAAATAATAGACCCAAAATACTTGAAACTGTCTTTCTTCTAGATGGCCTGGGTACCAAGCCTCAGTACTACGTTAGCCTCACGCGGTACGTCACTGAACTTTCACTCCAAGTATTCTAAATTGGTCCTACTCAATTTAAACCCTTTAGACTCCAGAGTTTGTCTTCAATCCTCCAGCTTAACGTTAACCCCGCTGCGTGTCTCGTCAATCAGGACTATGTCGTATGCAATTAACATACAACATGGTACCTCCCCTTGGATTTGTCACATCAGTCCATCCATCACCAAGGCAATAGGAATAGGCTAAGAGCTGATCCCTGGTGCAGCCCCATCGTCACTGGAAAATGCTCCGAGTCTCCTCCTACTGATCGTACCCTAGTCTTGGCTCCAATATACCTATCATTGATCGCCCTAGTGTACTCCACATGTACACATATAACCTCTACACATCTCCATAGAACCTCCCTAGGTACTCCTATAACCTTCTCGAGGTCGATGAAAACTATATGTAAATCTTTCTTCATCTCCTTATACTGCTCCATCAACCTCCTAATAAGATGAATGGCTTCAGTAGTCGAACGCCCCGGAATGAATCCAAACTGGTTCTCGAAAATAGACACATCTCTCCTCACCCTCATCTCCATGACCATTTCCCAAACTTTCATAGTGTGACTCATCAACTTAATACCCCTATAGTTATTGCAACTCTGGATATCACCTTTGTTTTTGTATAAGGGAATCATTGTACTCCACCTCCATACTTCGGGCATTCTTGTCGTCTTAAAAATAACGTTAAACAACTCAGTCAGCCACTCCAAACCTGTCGTGCCTGCGTTCTTCCAAAATTCAACTGGGATTTCATCAGGCTAGGCCGCTCGTCCCCTGCGCATCCTGCGAACAACACTCTTAACTTCCTCAACCTTAATTCTTCTATATCCAAAATTTCGGTACCTACCAGAATGCTCCAGATCTCCCAGCACAATATCACCATCTCCTTTTTCGTTCAAGAATTTATGAAAGTAAGACTGTCACCTTCGCCTAATATGCGCTTCCTCCACTAGTACTTTGTCGTCCGTTTCCTTGATGCACCTCACGTGATCCAAGTCATGAGATTTTCTCTCCCTTGCCTTGGCTAGTCTGTACAACTTCTTATCCTCATCTTTCTCCTCTAATTCCACATGCAGACGTTCAAAAGTCATCATTTTTTCCGCCATAACCGCTAGCTTTGCCTCTTTCCTCGCCATCTTATATAGTTTCCTATTCGTCCACTTCTCCACCTTGTCCTTTCTTTCTACCAATTTCACATATGCCAATTTCTTCGCGTCCACATTCTTCTTCTCCAAATTGATCTCCAAATCCATCACCAAAAGCTTATGTCGGGTTGTAAGATCCTCCTTCAGAATAACCTTGCAATCTTTACATAGACCTTTGTCAACCTTCCTAATGAGCAAAAAGTATATTTGAGTCTTCACTACCGAACTATGAAAAGTCATTAAGTGTTCTTCCTTCTTCAAAAACCTCGAATTGGCTATCACCATCCCACTAGCTCTAGCGAACTCCAAAAGTGAGACACCTTCCCCGTTCCTATCCCGATTCCAAAGCCTCCATGCACGTCATCATAACACCCCGGGAGTGACCCGATATGTCCATTGAAATCCCCTCCTACAAATAACTTCTTAGTTGGTGGTATACCTCCCACTACTTCGTCTAAATCCTCCCAAGAGCATCTCTTCTCCTCTTCGCCCAAGCCCACCTGTGGCACATAAGCACTAATAATGTTCATAGTGCACCCTCTAACTACCAACTTAATCGCTATCATCATTTCATTGACCCTCAACACCTCTACCACCAGATCTCTTAGCTCGTTGTCTATCAAAATGCCGACCCCATTCCTATACTTCGACCTACCCAAGAACCATAACTTATACCCGTCTACATCTTTAGCCTTAGGTCCTACCCATTTGGTTTCCTGGACACATGCTATATTAATCCTCCCATTCTTAAGAATCTTAACTAGCTCTATGGACTTCCCTGTTAAAGTCCCAATGTTGCAAGACCCTATTATCATTCTAGTCTCTCCCTTACCCCTCTTATCCCCTCCTAACCCTCGCCCCCGTCCCCGACCGAGAACATGACCCTAGTCTACCATCATTTACCAAAGCCACTAAAGTAAATATAAACTAATAAACTACTCAAACATTTACCTTAAAACAAGAATGGATCAAAGTGCAAGCACAAGTTACTAATAATCTAGAGACAAGTAAAAATACTATGCTAAGAGTGTTATAACTAGAGACCAAAAACGGTAAAATTTAACAATGTTAAGGACAAAGAATGAATACGGGCAACCGGAGGTACCAACTCTAGTTGAATCGAACCTATTTACCGGCGAAATCACTGATCCCTATACTGTTCACCATCCCGCAAATACTGTTTGTCTGTCTCCGCACTGTTCCGATACTGTTCACTGCCCGCAAAATACTATTCCGGTAGTGTTTATGTATTGTTCTGGTCACCGGGGTAAAAACAAAATCAAGTACCTACGTAGATCTATGAGAAAAGGAACACAAGAACAAGAAAAGGAACAAAAGAACGGAAAAACAAATGAAATTTTGTAAAATATTCGAAAAATATATTTTTCCGTCGTCGCCGGTGGGTGGTCGGAGTCGGTATCTTACCTATGTCGCAGCCGCCGGTGACAAGTCGGAGAGGCACGGGGAGCAGATGGCCGTTGTGGAGCAGAAAGCGAGGAGAGAGAAGATAGGTTACCGTTGTGAAATAAATGAGGCTATATTTGAAATGAGTTCAGACAGTGTTGTAGGTCCAGATGGATTTTCAGGTAAGTTTTTCCACTCTTGATGGAATATTATAAAAAAGGATGTAATGGAGTTTGTTCATTTTTACTTTGACAAAGGAAAACTGACTATATTTTTCTCATATATCCTTTTATCTTTAATCCCCAAAATTGATTCACCTGCTAATTTTTCTGATCTGAGACCCGTTAGTCTTAGCAATTTCTCTTGTAAAATTATTACAAAAATCTTATCTAGAAGATTGAATCCATTACTACCTTCAATAGTTTCTGAAAATCATGTTGAAAATTTGCCTTTGGCGGGGAGATGCGTCCACCCATCTTTGATGAATTAAACACTAGTGTTTCGCATGTTGGAGACCTTGTCTCTTCACACATGCATGATCTACGAAGTGAGTAGATGACCGTAGGGCCAAGAATCATCAAATTTCGTTGAGAAATGAAAGAGATATTGGTCCACGAAGTAAGGTGTTTGAGACATGGAAATGTGGTGTGGGACAAATCTACCACATCGATGGGAATAGGAAGAATTGCTCTCTATATAAGTCTCTAATTGGTAAAGGGTTTGGGACCCCAAGGGGTATCCCATGTGTTTAAAGGAGGGAAGACCTAGATGTGCTTGGGTTCAAGGCTAAGCCCACACGCGCGCCGCCGCCCGCCCGTCCCGTCAGGTCCGGTTCTGGGTTCCGGGTTCTCGGGTCACGGGTCACGGGTCACGGGTTGTGGGCTGTGGGCTGTGGGCTTTGGACCTTTCTGATATTATCTTTTTGGACCAGAGAACTCTGCCAGATGTACAGTTTGATCCCTGAAGTTTCAGATGTACAGTTTGGCTTCTTTCTGAACTTTCATCTTGGTCCCTGAAATGTTTACATTTTGGTCCTGAAAGTTTCAGATAAAACAGAATGAATCTGACCACAGAAACATTGACTCTGAAGTTAGAATGCCAACAATTGGAGAATCAACAATCTGAAAGTAAAAGTCATATTGAAACAAAGTCTCGATATGAAAGATATGGGTATCACAGATGACATCTTAGAAATTGGATTTCTAAGACATCTAACGGACTGGTCGAGAGTTGTCAGTCTCGTTGAAGCCACCAATGGATATGAATCATAGAACTGATTGGAATAATAGTGCACCCATAGACACGGAGCGATATGCACAGGTCATGTGTAGTTCAATGTATTGTACACACTACAACCGACCTGGTATCGTCCTATTTAATGCATCGATTGAACTAAGGTTCATCGATGATTTTAATACATGATCGGTAGAAGGCGTTAACTGATATGACGATATCCGAATTAATGCTTATCTACAGATTATAGTATTCGGATGTCCAAATGTTCCTGGGAGAACACAGTGATGCAAACTGAACATCAGATCTGAAGAACACCAAAGCCACAAGTAAATGTGTATGGTGGGTCTTGGAAAATCCTCTAAGCAAACTTGCATCGGCCGATTCATGATGGAATCGGAGTTTATCGCTTTATACAAAGCATGAAAGAAGTTGAGTAACTTCACGGCTCCTTAGAGGACGTCCTTTATTGGGAGAAACCCGTGCCTTCAGCAGTAATACATTGTGGCTAGCCGGTCGGCTTCAGGAAGGACACGGATGACGGCGTCTGGACATATCTTTCAGGATCTATCGGAGACATAAGACCGTATGGCAGTTGATCATCACGGGTGTCACATCCTTATTTACTAACTAAGGGACTACCCGGAGATCAAGTGTTCTGCCGGTCTAGGGGAATTGGCTTAAAACCCAAACAATACGAACCTTTGCGGTGGAAACCCAACCATACTGATTGGAGATCCCAAGAATTTGGTTCAATGGGAAAACTAAGCGGCAAAAGGTTCAGTTGAGCGCTTCGGTGGAAGCAAAAAGCACTTCGGATGATAATTTCTGTATGAAAACATGAATCCAAAGATGTTCCCGCGATAGACATTAAAGTGCTACCTGCATGGTGGGTAAAGGTTAAGCTTTCAAACCTTTTAAAAGATCCTCAAACGGTTGAGGTTAAGGTTGGATAAACTTTGAATAATTCCTAACACTTGAGAAGTGAGGTATAACAGGATACCTTGTAGGAGATCACCTATTTAAGTGCGAGGATGACCGCCTCAAATGAACGCACTTAAGAATCCAAGTGTGTCCATGACCACAACGGACAGAAACGTAAGAAGGAAAATGAATAAGAAGAGTTATTGTGTTGATATCATTGTCTTGGATTACACTAAACACTGACGGTTCAAGACATCACATTCACCGCACAGTAAGTAAGTCCGATGGTTTCAACTAGGGAAGGTTCAAAGCGAAAGCTACCACTCCTGATGCAATATCTTTTCACTGAAAGATTGCTGAAATGTAGGCACCTTGTGCGTGCGCCACAATCTCTCTTTCATAGAGGGGATTGTTGGAAATTAGCCTTTGGCGGGGAGATGAGTCCACCCATCTTTGATGAATTAAACACTAGTGTTCCGCATGTTGGAGACCTTGTCTCTTCGCACATGCATGATCTACGAAGTGAGTAGATGACCGTAGGGACAAGAATCGTCAAATTTTGTTGAGAAATGAAAGAGATATTGGTCCACGAAGTAAGGTGTTTGAGACATAGAAATATGGTGTAGGACAAATCTACTACATCGGTGGGAATAGGAAGAATTGCTATCTATATAAGTCTCTAATTGGTAAAGGGTTTGGGACCCCAAGGGGTATCCCATGTGTTTAAAGGAGGGAAGACCTAGATGTGCTTGGGTTCAAGGCTAAGCCCACACGCGCGCCGCCGCCGGGCGCCCGTCCTGTCCCGTCCGGTTCCGGGTTCCAGGTTCTCGGGTTCTCAGGTTCTCGGGTTCTCGGGTTCTCGGGTCACGGGCTGTGGGCCTTTCTGATATTATCTTTTTGGACCAGAGAACTCTGTCAGATGTACAGTTTGATCCCTGAAGTTTCAGATGTACAGTTTGGACCAAAATTCTTTCATATGTATAGTTTGGTCCCTGAAGTTTTAATATTTATAGTTTGGTCCCCAGAGTTTCTGGGAAGGTGACGGAAGGCAGAAAGCCTACCGTTGGGACTGTTTTTGAGGCATTAATCAGCCATTACTTGGCTGATTAACTCCTCCATTAACAACCCATTACTTGGCCATGAACAACCATAAATCTGCTTCCTAAATGGCCATTAACTCCCTCACTAATGGCTATTAACAACCTTGTTTATGGCTGTTGGGCAGCCTCCTCCTTGCTATATATTGAGGCCTCCTTTGGCTCAATAACGTGGCTGGAAAAACAGATGCTTATGTGACTGAAATTCAGCACAAAACAGTGAGAAAACAGACGAAAAAGACACTGAAAAACAGTCACGAAAACAGCTGAAAACAGTGAGCAAACTGTGATAAAAAACAGTGACCAAACCCTCACATATACACAACATATACACTACAGAGACACACTATATACACAGAGACAAAAGAGAAGAGTAAAGAGAAACTCTTCCTTCCTATTCCATATCTTCAGCAAGTCAAGTCATACTTATTTTCTTTGTCAGGCTCAACCTATTGGCTTTGTAGTGTTGAGATTAAAGTGTTGTTTTATCTTGGGAGACTATTACCCGCTAACGTAAAAGCATATATACGGGGCAATATTGTCTTAAGGATAGAGGGCTATCCTCGACTCAACACACAACGTTGTAACGATCCAGATTTAGTTGTTTCTTGATTTCAGGTTATCAAGATTCAAGACACAACAAGCTTGCGGCAAGAAAAGAAGATTGGCCTATTTGTTCAACAAGATTCAATTTCTGAAGATTGAATATTTGTTCATCCTTTTGAATACTTGTAATAGTTATTTTCTTCCCGTACTGCATTATAAAGTACCATAGAAATTCCAACAAATCAAAGTGGCTTCCTAAAAGGTAGGCTTATTACTGAGAACATATTGCTTACTCAGGAGATTGTTCAAGGTATTAAGACTAAGAATTTGGGAGGTAATGTTGTTATAAAACTAGATATGGCTAAAACATACGATATGATGTCATGTCCCTTCCTATGTGCTATTTTAGGTAAATTTGGTTTTAGTAAGGATGTAATTAATCTGTTTATGGACACTATTAATAGTGTATGGTATTCTATCATCATTAATGATTTAAGAAATGACTTCTTCACTTCCTCTCAAGGGCTGAAACAATGTGATTCTCTCTCCTCTCTCTTTATTATTGGTGTAGAGGTTTTAGCTAGACTGATTAATAATCTCATTCACAGTGAGCATTTATTGCCATTTTCTATGTCTGATAGAGGACCAACTATTAATCCTCTCATATGTTGATGATATAGTCATTTTCACTAGTGAGAATACTAAATCAATCAACATGATCATGAAACAGATACACATGTATGAAAAAAGCTCTGGACAAAAAATGAATATTCACAAGTGTTTCTTTCTTACTGCCCCAGGTACAGGTCCAACTAGGATAAGCAAGATAAGAAGTGCCACTGAATGTCTGAATAGATTATTTTCTTTCGAGTATCTTGGTTTCCCCATCTACCTTGGAACAAAAAGATCTGAATACTTTGAGAAGATGCTTTCTAAAGTCATCAAAAGACTTAGTTGTTGACATAGTAACATGTTATCCTTTGGAGGAAAAATTACTCTAATCAAGCATGTTCTCCAATCATTGCCTATATATACTGGCACTTCTCTGACTCTTCCTAATGGAGAGACATTTTGCAAGATTCTACTAGGGATCTACTCCTGATAAAGACAAGTACCATTGTAGTTCTTGGAAAAACATGTGTTTTCCATAGGAAGAAGGCTTGGGTGTCAGGAGCATGTCTGATATTTGTGGAACTCTCAATCTTAAAGAATGATGGAGGTTCAGGGAGCAAGATTCTTTATGGACTAAATTTACAAAAGCAAAATATTGTATCATTGCTCATCTTGTCTCTAAAGTTTGGATTTCTGGAAATTCTCACATATGGAAGACTTTAACTCAAGCCAGAAACACTGCTAAACATAACATAATCTGGAAAATTCACAATGGAGATTGTAGTTTTTTGTGGGATAATTGGACTGGCTTTGGTTCAATTGCCACCTACTATCCTGACCAAAGACACACTATTAAGGTGTTAGTCAAGGATTTTCTCAACAATCAACAATGGGACATTCAAAAGTTGTTAGCAGTTCTCCCTAATTGGTTAATTCATCATATTTCCAACATCAAGATTGGTTCCAACAACAGAAAAGATTACATGTACTGGAATGCTTCTAATGATGGGATTTTTTCAAACAAGACTGCATGGAATACCATCAAAGACACTAGAGCACCAGATCTTTTAATCAGAAAAATCTGGCATAATTGTATTCCTTTTAAATTTTCTTTTCTATCTTGGAGGTTAATAAAAACTAAATTACCTTTTAATGATGTGATTTGCAGGTTTGAAAATAGAAGAACCTTGAGACTATCAAGCATGTCTTCATAGACAGTGAACCAGGTCAGTTTCTGTGGAAATTTTTTGGCAATCCCTTGGCAATCAAATACTAGAGCAAGCCAGTTAAACGTTTTCCACATGACTGGTGGAAGACTACTAGCATCAATAACATTTAGAGGATGATGATACAAGTAGTTCCAATAGGGGAGTGCAGAATAGACCAGCTGAAGATGGAACAGTCACGACTATAAAAAGACTCATGACTATGGGATAAAGCTTAGATTCCTTCGTTTAGAGTCAGAGTCCATCCATGGAGATCCTCTTAAAAACTGACTAATCAAACGTCGCTAATAAAGTCTCATTTTCCATTCTATGGCTGCTTTGATTTCCTCTAGGGCGTGGTAAAGATCATAGATTTCCTCTTGGATGGGATGGCAACACTAAATCTAAAACAGATGCTTGCAGGTCATACTTTTCATGTCTGCCTTTTAAGAGGAAGTCAGAGATTGTACCAAAACACTGAGAAATCGGATTCTCCGCAACAATTGAAATAGGGGAATCTTCTTCTGCATAATCAATCAGAATTGAGAACTTCAGAACAAGTCCATTTCTTTCTCTAGAATGAAGGCCTTGGTTTGGCTTGCTTCATTTTTGGTTCCCGATTCAATCTTCACCTTGTTGGAAATTAGCCTTTGGCGGGAGTTGCGACCGACCAACTTTAACGGCTTAAACACTAGTGTTACGTATGTTGGAGAATCCGGTTCTTCACACATGCATGATGTACTAAGTACGTAGATAACCGTAGGGCCAAGAATCGTCAAATTTCATTGAGAAATGAAAGAGATATTGGTTAACGAAGTGAGGTGTTTGAAGCATGGAAAGTGTGGTGTTGTGTTCAATTCTCCCTCATCGGTAGAGGAAGAAAGAATTGTTGTGTATATAAGACTCGAAATGTGTTTGGGGTTTGGGACCCCAAGGGGTATCCCATGTGTTTAAAGAAGGGAGGACTTAGATGTGCTTCGGTTCAAGGAAAGACCACACGCGGTCCGGTTCCGAGTCCACGGGCTGTGGGCTGTGGGCCTTCTGATATTATCTTTTTGGGCCAGAAAACTTTGTCAGAAGTACAGTTTGATCCCAGAAGTTTCAGATGTGCAGTTTGGACCAGAATTCTTTCAGATGTGCAGTTTGGTCCCTGAAGTTTCAAGATGTACAGTTTGGTCCCTGAAGTTTTCAGAAAGTCAGAATTTCGAAAACAGCCCCTCTTTCTCCTATATAAACACCCCTTACATCATTGTTGAGGGACACTTGATACACACGAAAATACACAAAGCAGAATTTAAAAGAAAAGCAGTTTCTTCCTAATCTTCCAAGCATCATTTCGTTATTCAATATTCTTCACGGTAGCTTTTGAGTTTCCTTTGCTCAATAGTTCCATTGCTGTTTTATCTTGGGAGACGAATTGTCCAGGACGTATAAAGGATACATACGGGGCAATATTGTCTTAAGGACAGAGTGCCACACTCGACTCAGCAAAAACAACTTTCCAGTTTTCTTGATCAACAAAATAAGTAATTTCAGTTTGTTGTTATATTGTAATTTTCAGTTTTAGAGTTGAATTGTAATTTCAATTTGTACTTTAGCAGTTACTTGTAATTTCCGTTTCTGCAAATCCTTTGTAATACCCATCAACTTAAGACAATATTTTGCTTACGGTAACTGCAATAACATGGCTGGAAATATGACCGATGTTCTTTATCGCTGCCGCTTTGCCTCTCGAGGCAACGCGTTCGCCTTTCCCATCGCCGCTCTTGGACAAGGCAAGAACCCTCTCCGCTTTCACTGCTGCCGCTGCGGCTCTGTTCAAAGCGATGCTGCTGCGCTTTCCCGACCGCTGAGCTCCCTCTTCTTCACACCACCATGATCGCCTGAAAAGTTCATGGGATCGAGAATTTAAAAGATGGCGGCAAAAGATGCCGTTCTACTTAATGATTATGGGCATGGCCCGGTTCCTTACGGAAGATCCTCCACAAGCGGAGATGAAATGGACTCTTACTTTCTTGAAAGCGGGTGAAGGGGCCTTGGTATCCATGTCGTTAATGGCATGAAGATGGTTCGTGATGCGTGGAATCATAGCGATTTCATGTGCAAGAACTATATAATCGAATCGCTTGGCAGGACCCTCTCTACACGGTATATTCTACCGTTGGCACCGCCAAAGAGTCAGGAAAATCGCAAAGAAGTACAACGCACAAGATGCGGTACTAAGAAGTTCATCGTTGGGAAATTTCTAAAATTCCAAATGGTGGACAAAGAAACAGTTGATGTCCTGTTCAGAAATTCCAAATGATTTTACATCACTTGGATTTGGAAGGACTAAAGCCAAACGAGCAGTTTTTGGTTGCATCGCTGATTGAAAAGTTACCTCCTTCGTGGAATGAGTTTATGAGTTACTTGAAACTCAAGACAAAGGAAATGACCTTTGAAGAGTTTGTTATCAAACTGCAAATTCAGGAAGATAATAAGAAGACCTTGCCAAAGGGTAGACAACATTCTGAGGCAAAGGCGAATCTGGCTGAGGCCAAAGGGAAAACAAGCAACAAGCGGAAGTTCCACAAAGACGGCAAAGCCCCCGCAATGAGACGTTCGTGAGGTAATCGCTATCACTGTGGGAAACCTGGTCACAGGATCAAGGAATGCCGCAAGCTCAAGACTGAGCAACAATAGAAAGCCAAGTCGAAAGGCAAGGCTCAAGCTAACGTCGTCAAGGACACGCTCGCTAACGTCGTCAAGGACACGCTCCTGGATGACATGATTGAGGATCTCTCGGCCGTGGTGCTAGAAGCCAACTTGGTTGAGAATCCGATGCAGTGGTGGGTGGACACAGGTGCAACAAGACACATCTGTTCCAACAAAGATGCCTTCTCCACGTACACTCGGTCTCAGAGAAGAAGGCTGTTCATGGGCAACAACGCTTCCTCGGACGTGCTAGGGGTTGGAAAGGTGGTCACGAAGATGACTTCCGGAAAGGAACTCACTCACGAAGGAAGTGATGCACGTCCCAGAGATTAGAAGAAATCTAGTTTCTGGACCTTTATTGGTTAATGCTGGTTTTAGGCTAGTGTTTGAATCAAATAAATTTGTACTCACTAAAAATGGCACATTTGTGGGGAGGGGCTTCGTTTGTGAAGGCCTCTTCAAAGTGAATGCCATGTCTGTATTGCGTCAAGGAAATAAAGTTGAACCTTCTTCTTATTTGCTTGAGTCTTCTAATTTATGGCATCATAGATTAGGACACGTGAACTACAAGTCTATTCAAAGGCTGGTAAAGATGGAGTTGTTGCCTTCTATCGACGTAAACCCTCAACATAAATGTGAGGTGTGCGTAGAGGCAAAACTTACCAAGCTTCCTTTTCTATCCGTCGAAAGGAATACCGCTCCTCTAGAACTTATTCACACAAATATATGTGATTTGAAGTTTGCACAAACTAGAGGGGGGAACAAGTACTTTGTGACATTTATAGATGATAGCACAAGGTATTGTTACCTTTACTTGTTGAAAAGTAAGGATGAAGCCTTTGAAGCGTTCCGACGTTACAAAGCAGAAGTTGAGAATCAACTTAGCCTACGAATTAAATCCATTCGTAGCGATAGAGGGGGAGAATATGTAGCGCCTTTTGAGGAATACTGTGCCCAAGAAGGCATTATTCATCAAACGACGGCTCCATACTCACCTCAATCAAACGGTGTGGCGGAACGTAAGAACCGCACATTAAAGGAAATGATGAATGCCTTGCTTATCAAAATCGGTCTTTCCCAAAACATGTGGAGAAGCCGTCCTTACCGCTAATACGATTCTTAACAGAGTCCCACATAAGGGTAAGGACAAAACCCCATATGAATTATGGAAGGGAAAGAAACCCACCTACAAATATTTTAAGGTGTGGGGTTGTCTGGCAAAGGTTGAAGTACCCAAGCCAAAGCAGGTCAAGATTGGGCCTAAGACTGTAGATTGCATATTCATTGGATATGCAAATAACAGTAGTGCTTATCGCTTCTTAGTGCATAAGTCAGATATTCCAGATATCCACCAGGGTACAATAATGGAATCAAGGAATGCTCTATTCTTTGAAAGTACCTTTCCTAGAAAGGAGAAAGACATAACCTCTCTCAAACGAAGTTATGCACAAAGCTCTCAAGAACCGGGAGTCCTTGACTGCCCGGATCTGAATGGTTCAGATCTAGCGAATCTCGAGGTGGCTGAACATCCGGAATCTAGTGTTCCAGATTCTCAGAACTTGGAGACTCCAGAGATGGATCTAAGGCGAAGTAAAAGGGCCAGGAAGGATAAATCCTTTGGTCCTGACTTTGTAGCTTATATGGTTAATGATGAACCAAGGACAATTGCTAAGGCGTTGTCAACTCCAGAAGCACCGCTCTGGAAAGAAGCTATTGAGAGTGAAATAAGCTCCATTCTGCACAACCATACTTGGGAGTTGGTTGATCTTCCTCTGGGAAATAAACCGTTGGGGTGTAAGTGGATACTCAAACGAAAATACAAGGCAGATGGGTCTATAGACAAGTACAAGGCCAGGTTGGTAGTCAAGGGCTATCGACAGACAGAAGGCTTTGACTACTTTGATACCTACTCCCCGGTATCCCGGATGACATCCATACGGGTATTTATTGCGATCGTAGCTTTGCGTGACCTTGAGATACACCAGATGAATGTTAAGACAGCCTTCCTAAATGGCGATTTGGAAGAAGAAATCTATATGGACCAACCCGAGGGGTACGTGGTTCAAGGGCAAGAGAAGAAAGTCTGTCGACTTATCAAATCTCTGTACGGGCTGAAACAAGCCCTGAAGCAATGGCATGAAAAATTTGATAGTACTCTACTATCGAAGGGGTTCGCCATTAATGAGTGTGATAAATGTGTTTACACGAAAGGCAACTCTGACTCGTTTGTTATGATATGCCTGTATGTAGACGACATGTTAATCACAGGAAGCAGTCCTAGGGTAATCCTAGAGACTAAGAACATGTTGAAACAATGCTTCGACATGAAGGATATGGGTATCGCAGATGTCATCTTAGGGATTAAAATCTCTAAGACGTCTGACGGGCTGGTCTTATCTCAGTCTCACTACATCGAGGATGTTTTGAGAAAGTTTGAGATGTTAGACAGTTCACCGATAAAGTCACCAATGGATACAAATCAAAAGCTTGATAAAAATCTTGGTGCACCTGTATACCAGGAGCGATATGCACAGGTGATCGGTAGTTTGATGTATATAACAAACTGCACCCGACCTGATATTGCTTACGCAGTCAATAAGTTGGCTAGGTTCACCCGTAATCCGAGTGATAATCACTGGAAGGCGTTGAATCGGGTATTACAATACCTGAAATACACGTTAAATTACGGGTTACACTATTCGAGATATCCAGCTGTACTAGAGGGGTACAGTGATGCAAACTGGATATCTGATATAGAGAACACCAAGTCCACCAGTGGGTATGTATTTACAATTGGTGGTGGGGCTGTGTCTTGGAAATCCTCTAAGCAAACTTGCATCGCCCGATCCACAATGGAATCGGAGTTTATCGCTTTAGACAAAGCAAGAGAAGAAGCTGAGTGGCTTCATGACTTCTTAGAGGATGTTCCGTGTTGGAACAAACCCGTACCTTCGGTAATGATCCACTGCGACAGTCAGTCGGCTCTAGGAAGGGCACGGAATGCTATGTACAACGGCAAGTCTCGTCATATTCGACGGAGGCATAAGACCGTTAGGCAACTGATCACCACGGGTATAATATCCATTGATTACATCAAGTCAAAGGATAATATAGCAGACCCATTGACAAAGGGCTTACCCAAAGATCAGATGGCTTGCATGTCTAGGGGAATGGGCTTAAAACCCAAAATATAAGGACCAATACAGTGGTAACCCAACCTTACGAACTGGAGATCCCAGTAATTTGGTTCAATGGGAAAACGAAGTTGTAAAGGTTCAGTTGATCGCTTCGGTGGAAGTATGAGCACTTCGGATAGTGATTTCTGAAAAGAAACTCCAAATCCAAAGCCGTTCCCGCGATAGACTTTAAGTGCTATCTGCAGTGTGGGTAAAGGTTAAGTCTTCAAAACCTGTAATGCTCCTCAACAGTTGAGGTTAGGTTTTGGGAAACTTTTAATGGTTCCTAACACTTGTGAAGTGGGGTATAGCAGGATACCTTGTAGGAGACCACCTATTTAAGTGCGAGGACGGGCCGCCTCAAAATGAACGCACTTAAGAATCCAAGACGTTGTCCATGGCCAAAACGGACAAAACATTATGAAGAAGAGAGTAAGGGAATTTGTTGTGTTGATACCATTGACTTGGCTTACACTAAACACTGACGGTTCAAGACATCACGTTCACCGCGCAGTAAGTAAGTCCGATGGTATTCAACTATGGAAGGTTCAAAGCTGATGCTACCTCTCCTTATGCAACATCGGTCATTGAAATATTGCTTTGGAAATGAAAAGACACCATGTGAGTGCGCCAAAATCTCTTTCAAGAGGGATTGTTGGAAATTAGCCTTTGGCGGGAGTTGCGACCGACCAACTTTAACGGCTTAAACACTAGTGTTACGTATGTTGGAGAATCAGGTTCTTCACACATGCATGATGTACTAAATGCGTAGATAACCGTAGGGCCAAGAATCGTCAAATTTCATTGAGAAATGAAAGAGATATTGGTTCACGAAGTGAGGTGTTTGAAGCATGGAAAGTGTGGTGTTGTGTTCAATTCTCCCTCATCGGTAGAGGAAGAAAGAATTGTTGTGTATATAAGACTCGAAATGTGTTTGGGGTTTGGGACCCCAAGGGGTATCCCATGTGTTTAAAGGAAGGAGGACTTAGATGTGCTTGGTTCAAGGAAAGACCACACGCTGCCGCCGCCGCCCGCCCGTCCGGCCCGGTTCCGGTTCTCGGTCCACGGTGTCAGGCCGGGCCTTCGATATTATCTTTTGGGCCGTAAAACTTTGTCAAGTACGCTTTGATCCCGAAGTTTCAGATGCGCTTTGGACCAGAATTCTTTCAGATGTGCGCTTTGGTCCCTGAAGTTTCAAGATGTACGATTTGGTCCCTGAAGTTTCAAGATGTACGATTTGGTCCTCAAGTTTTCGAAAGTCGAATTTCGACGGTCCGAATGTAAACGTTCCAAAGACTCAATTCAGCCATTTATTTTGGCTGAATTACACCTCCAATAATGGCCAATCCGTTGGCAATTTTCTCCATTTGTTTGGTGGTTTTACTACCTCCATAATGGTCATTATTTGACCAATAATGGCTGTTATGGAGGCAGTCAAACAGCCCCTCTTCCTCCTATATAAACACCCCTTACATCATTGTTGAGGGACACTTGATACACACGAAAATACACAAAGCAGAATTTAAAAGAAAAGCAGTTTCTTCCTAATCTTCCAAGCATCATTTCGTTATTCAATATTCTTCACGGTAGCTTTTGAGTTTCCTTTGCTCAATAGTTCCATTGCTGTTTTATCTTGGGAGACGAATTGTCCAGGACGTATAAAGGATACATACGGGGCAATATTGTCTTAAGGACAGAGTGCCACACTCGACTCAGCAAAAACAACTTTCCAGTTTTCTTGATCAACAAAATAAGTAATTTCAGTTTGTTGTTATATTGTAATTTTCAGTTTTAGAGTTGAATTGTAATTTCAATTTGTACTTTAGCAGTTACTTGTAATTTCCGTTTCTGCAAATCCTTTGTAATACCAACACACCTTTCCTGAATGAAAAAAGAGTGAAAGAGAACCAGGCAGTCCCTTTTTACTCGTCGATGTGAAAACTATTCTATTTTTTATTTTAGTATATATTAATGAAATTGTAATCATTGGTAATGATATCCAATTTGGTGCGAATTTCCTTTCCAATCTACCTCGTGGTTGAAAGAAATGCGTCTGACTCAATTGGTACCACTCCAACTGGCTTGGCTGGAAGGGACTATGAAAAAAGTAAGGCTTTAGTTTTGGCTCATCGGGATAGGGATAGGAAAAAGACAATTTTTTGTCGTTTGTGGATCACTCGAATAAACACAGTAATTCGCGAAAGGAGAGTATCCTATAGTTATATATATTAATACACGATCTGTACCAGAGATGGGTGATATGTTTTCTGGTACATGAAAGCTGCTATGGACAAAGCTTTCCCGAATTATAAGTTGGATCATCATTGGGCGAAACCATGTGAAGAAGTTGAGAGACTTAGGCCAAAGGTCATTACTAAAATAGTGACTTGGACTAAGCCTTAGCTAGGGATCATTAAATTCAACACTGTTGGGAGTTATCTTGAACACAATGGGAAGGCTGGAATTGATGGTATTGCTAGAGATAATGAAGGCAACTTAATTTTTGCATTTGCTGCCCCATTCAGTGCAAGGATCATAATATTGTAGAGGCCATGGCTGCACAGTATGCAGTACAGTGGTTTAAAAACAATGACTACAACAAATGCAACATTAAAATGGATTCTATGCTAGTTGTGGAGATGATGCAGAAAAAGACCTTCTATAACCTTAACCTGAGGTTTATTTTAGAGGATGATACAGCTAAGATTACCTTCTCCCACTGCTATAGAGAGGCAAATAGTGTTGCTGATTTCCTTACTAAATCTGCCACAAACAGAGATAGTTCTATATCTATAACAACTTTGCTCAATTGCCGGGAGGAGCGACGGGTACTTATTTTTTGAATAAAATGCAGCTGCTTAATATTAGGATCAGATATGATAAGGCCATTTTTTTTGTTAGCTAAATGTAGGCCAATTCTTTTGTTAGCTAAATGTATAGCTTTCTGATCACTGAGAATGTACAACTAGGTCTTACATTCTCTTTGCTGGAGATTGCATTAGCAATCAGTGATGTATAAGGTCTAGTCCCCCCCCCCCCCTCTATTTTTTTGTGCATCTTCATAAAAAATATACATCACCAGGACCCCAATCCTGGAAATTTATAAATAAAAAAATAAAAAATATATATTATAAGTTCATGCACTTTGTTGTTATCAATATGGCTTTTAGGATATATATGTGTTTAGATGCATAGTCTTTATCTTAGGTGCATGATTTTGTGTTGAGATGATCAAGTTCATAGTGAGTGTGAAAGCATTTTGTAGTTTTATGTCTAGATTCATCCTTTAACACCTATATAAACCCCCATTGTAATCTTATTATGTAAGAGTGGAGTTTTTCTCATGATATAAACTGAGTTTAATGTCTATCTCCCTCTCTCGTCCGCTTTGTGCCACATGATATTATCAAGGGTCCGCCTAATATTTTCAATAAATGAACCATTTAGTCCATTAATATGGGACAGTGAACATTTTCTTCGCTAGCTCAAGCCTAAGATTGGATATCTAGTGTATGAATAATATAACACGAGAGCTTAACATTAATAAATAGAGTTTTGAGAGGAAATTTAACCAGGTATCTTTAAAGATTGTTTATGTCACGACACAAATCGGAGGTCCGTGATGGGCACCCAGACCCCACCCGTCGGGTACCGCCAATCACACTATCAACACCGAATTATAATTAAATACGGACTAAGCCGAGAGAGATTATGGAAAACCTTAACCAGAAAACCAACTTTATATATATACATATACATACCAAGGCCGACAAGGCCATACAAGTCTACTACACACAAGACACCTGTCTACAAGCCTCTAAAGAATACATGACATCACAAGGACGGGACAGGACCCCGCCATACCTATATATGTATGCAAAAATATTATACCACGACCAGACTGCAACTCTGAAACAAATAGAGTGCTTCAACATCAGCTGAACCAGCAACCTACTAGCGTGAACCATCGCCCTCTTTAACTGAACTTGCGGGCATGAAACGCAGCGTCCCCCAACAAAAGGGACGTCAGTATGACTGATGTACTGAGTATGTCAGGCATGAATAATAGCACAATAGGGATATACAATAACTGAAACAGAAACAGTTGACCAGCAGTAAATGCCTCTGAGGGCCCTAATACATATGCCTAAATATTATGCACAATGCAGTATACATATACCTCAGCCTCTTCGGCCATCTTCCTTACCATAACAGCTTCTGTGGGAATCATACCATGTAATGGTTAATGAATGTATGCATGATGCATGATGCAAATGCGGTATACATATATATTGGTCACACAATGGCATCTACCTTCCCATAACCGCCACACATGCATCCGGTTATATCGTATTATCCACACAAGCTTCAATATTGGCCTCTTAAGGCTCTTTTGTTATAGTTTGTACCAGCTGAAGGTGGTGTGCGTATATAACATCTTTCCCTTTCCCCATATCCCCTACATATATACAATATTTACCATATAGTAGTGTGCATAGCACAAGTGGTCCAGGGTAAAATATGAATATAATGCAAGTGAAAATGCATAAATGACAATACAATACTCCAATCCCAGTGGATGACAAAACACCTTTGTACCTTCGGCTAACATTGAAAACATCAACATTTGTTTTATGCCTCAATAATGACTTAGGAACATATTTAGACATATTTTTAGCATAGAAATCAATAACATGCATATTCTTAGTTACTAGGAGTAGAATAAATTATGGACTAATATCACGGTTATATTTGGTCACATGGAACATGACAACAGAAAGAAATAATTTTTCTTAACATACCTTAAACCCAAGCTTAAAAGTAGAATAAAATATTGCTGTGTATTCCCTATGCTATGCCTAAAATGGATAAGCAAGCTTCTCCAATTTTTAGCTCTACATTTGCGAAACAGAAAGAGTATTTGACAAAGGATTTGGTATGGAGTTTGTTTAGGTAGCAATTCGTTTAGGCAGCAGAGTTAAGGACGAGATACACTAAACAAAAAAATGGAATTTGGAATGTATCCCTACGTTTTGTTTTGCCCCTTTATAAAATATGCCTACTAATTAATAAATGCCCTTAATGATTGCCCATCATATTATCTTCCACCAGCCAATTTATTGGCGGTGGAGAGCTTTGGTTGTCGACACGTGCAAACTACATGCACTCTACTCCATTTAATCAAGTGATTGACTTCCATATAATTTATCAATCACACACATAATTAAATTTGTGATCCCAATTCACTTAAACCTTGATAACTTATAAAACCTTCATATACTCAATTGTCACGACACAAACCGTAGGGCCGCGACGGGTACCCGGATCACACTCGTCAGGTACCACCAATCGTACATCCAACACCTAATCATAATTAAATACGGACTAAGCCGAAAGGCCAGTATGTGAAATATTTATCCAAAAAACCAACTTATATATATACATACCCATACCAAGGCCGACATGGCCATATAAGTCTACTATACACATGACACCTGTCTACAAGCCTTTAAGGAATACATAACATCACAAGGACGGGACAGGACCCCGCCATACCCATATGCTTATGCAAAAATATTGTAGCACGATCAAACTACAACTCATAAACAAATAGAGTGCTCCAACATCAGCTGAACCAGCAACCTACTAGCGTGAACCGTCACCCTTTTTAACTGAACCTGCGGGCATGAAACGCAGCGTCCCCCTACAAAGGGGACGTCAGTACGACTGCTGTACTGAGTATGTCAGGCATGAATAATAGCATAACCGGGATATACCAATAACTGAAACAGAAATAGCCGACCAGCGATAAATGCCTCTGAGGGCCCTAACACATATTCCCAAATGTTATGCACAATGCAAATGCGATACATCGGCCTCAACGGGCATCTTTCTTACCATAACATCCTCTGTGGGCATCGTACCATCTAATGGTTAAAGAATGTATGCATGATGCAAATACAATATATATATATATATATATATATATTGGCCACACAAGGGCACCTTCCTTCCCATAACCGCCTTTGTGGACATCATGTTATATCGGCCACACAAGGGCATCACATCATATTGGCCTCTTCGAGTATTTTGTGATAGTGTGTACCAGCTGCAGATGGTGTGAGTATATAACGCATTTCCCTTTCCCCATATCCCCTTCATATATATAATATTTACCATATAATATTGTGTATAGCACAAGTGGGTCCACGGTAATATATGAATATAATACAAATAAAAATGCATGAATGACAATAAAACATCCTGAGTGACATAATATCCTTGTACCTTCGGCTAACACTGTGGATATCAACATCTTTTCCATATGACTATATAAGGACTTAGGAACATATTTAGACATGTTTTTAACATATGAATCAATAATATGAACATTCTTAACTTCTAAGAGTAGAACAATTTATGAAATAATATCACAGTTATATTTCGTTACATGGAACATGCCAAAAGAAAGAAATATTTTGCATCAACATACCTTGAACCCAAGCTTTAACAGTAGAGTAAAACTTTGTTGTGTATTCTTGTGTTACACCTACAATTCCTAGACAAGCTTTTCTTTACTTTAATTTTTTTGCTCTAATTCATCGTTCACAGAGGGGCTGCGTGCTTTAGTAAAGGGGTGTGCTTGGCCTTCATTTCCTCTAATACTAAGAATGAAAATAGACTTCATTCCTTTTAAATGAATTAATGCTCCAGTTATGATAATGAAATAGATCCTACACTCTCTTTCCTTTGTGCAACTTTGTGTGGAGATTTGATAAAGTATGTTGAACGTTTCAACTGATTTCTTAAAACCTAAATTATAACCTCCCAAATAGAAAATCAACCTTTAAGTCAACATTAAATGCTCTTCATCTTATGGTCTCCCACTCCGCCAATTCTTTGGCGGTGGGAGCATTCCATTTGATACCACATAACCCCCCAACATGCCATTTCGCTTTTCCACTTGCCTCCGTATAATTTATCAATCACACACATAATTAATTTTGTGATCCCAATTCACTTAAATCTTAGTAACTTATAAGACCTTCATATACTCAATGTCATAATTTTTGTAATATGACACTTGTCGTTAACCTCTTCATGCACACACCAAATTTATTTTCGATCCCCGTCGTCATACTTGTTACGTCCAAAATTATTTCAGAGTTTTATCCTTTTATATACTAATCTCTTTATTAGCATACGTAAATATAACATAAATTTTCCCAACGTTCGAGTCTAGTTACACACACCTAGCGATTTTAACATACGCCTAGCGATTCAAACTGTCACCCAAAATTATGGGATGTTACATTGTGATATGACATTAGTCCAGAACCTATTTCTGTACGCACCAAATTTATTTTAGCTCCCCGTCGTCACACTTGTTACGTTCAAAATTATTTCGAGGTTTAATAATTTTATATACTAATATCCTTATTAGCATATGTAACTATAACATAAATTTTCTCAATGCTCGGGTCTATTTACACACGCCTAGCGATTTTACATACACTTAACGATTCAAACTATGAGCCAAAAGTACGGGATATTATGTCCTTCCTCCCTTAGAAACATTTGTCCTCAAATGTTGGGGTAACATATCTAATCCCCGTTACGTAGCTCGAAAATACAACTACCTTCATACATCACTGTTAATTCTATTTACATACATCCAGGAAGGTACGACTGCATATGTTGTGGAGCCGATGCTTCGTATGTTTAGATCCAATTCACAGTGTTACATGATCTCATGACTTGTCAAGATTTCATGTCTTATCATTATTATATCTTTCACCGATCGAGTGCTCATTCGTTTTACCTTTACATCTCCATTTCAGATTGATTTGGGGAAAAATCTCTTACCTTCAACTACCACCTTCTCTTCACTTTTCTTCTCTTAAGAAATTTTGAGTTGGATGAACGCTTCCTAAGGGTGGATTTTAGTGAGCAGGGGAGGGGGGAATTTGTTAGGATAACGGGTTCCCGGAAGTACAGGGAGGTTGAACAAGAGATGGCACTTTTTGACTTGAAAGTCGAGAGGCTAAAGAAAAAGTCCATCAACCTCGTGTTGAGTCGTTATACTCTCTTTCTGCACAACAGAGAATCGCCACCTTTGGCCGAAGAGTTCCTTCTATCCCTCCTCCACCATCGATCCTTACGTCGTTCTAGAATAATCATACCTTTGTAAGACCTACATAACTATAATCTCGTCCACCTTTATCCTTCTTGTTGTAATCCTTCATTCTATTCGTCACTAAGTGGAAAACACTTCTGCCTTAATACTTAATCATACCTTTTCATTCATACTTAATAACTGTTTCCATATTTCCTACCACCATCCTTTGATTGTGCCATAATTCTCGTCCTCAATTGCCTCTATTATTAAATGGAGGTTACATTCATGAAGCTATTTTGTGTGCTCACCCACTCCTTTGGATATCCTAATCTTTATCTAATCTAATAATCCATTTGTTACTTGATCAAGTTATGATACTCATTCTTCACCCCTCTTTTCTTTGCATGACTTAGTGATTTTCAAATCCCAAACGTCCTCGAGCTGCTGCTGAACTTGAAATGAAATTGTTGCTACTTTGCTGAAATTTGGATGAAAAGTAGTGGCTGGTATGCTTGTTTTCTAAACCACTGCTATGCTCGAGAGACTTTCCTAAGCTGCCATTTTTTTCCACTTGTTGTAGTTGTCCTTTGTTGTTGCTGTAAATCTCAAGTGAGCAGATCATTTCCAAAAGTGCTGAACTTTGATAAGTTGTTGCACATCCTGAGAATATTCTACCTGTCAAGGCTATTTGACTGTTGCTTTTTTTAACCCACCGTTGCTGCATCTTCTTGTTACACTTTGTAGTTTAATGATGCACATGTTGCTGCATTTTGTTCTCTGTTGCTATGGCTCAATTATTGCACCTTCTAGCATTTTTTGTGGCTATACTCGATATACTGCTGCTCTCTAAATTTCTTTCCCTATGATGCTTCTGTCAAAGTTGCTACTTGACTACAAGACAGTCGGGACGGTCTCACTCGACCTTTACAACTTTGATCCCGAGATATCGGCATCTTTGAACCTTTTAAATATCGTTGATCCCTGACTAATAAATTCCTTTAGTTATAAGCTCCCTAACTCCCCAAGGGCCTATCTCTATCAAATGATTCAGGATGAGGTCGTCTCTGAGAGGCAGCCAATTGATTCAATACCTGCACCGATCTCCATACATCCTAATCAGACGAAGCCGGTGGTAGGACTGATGGTACATGCGCCTTCCTCAACTCCTCTGGTGCTACAGGATCCGCTGATACCTGGGAAAACAACTTACTCATATCCCAGATGGATTTGTCTCAATGGAGAGCATACCACTCGTATTTACACTTAATCCAACTTCAATCCCCCTTCCAATCATAATCCTTCTGGAAGAAGGTATTGCTGTAATCGTAAATACGATAAGGTCTACAGAGAAAATCCTTACGATCTTCTGCGTTCCGATGCTTAGTACTTCCTTTACCTTACTAAATATTTCGCTTTTCAGGCTTGCATTATCTCTTCCATCTTCCGTGTATGAGTGATACAACTTCTCATAATCTCGAATTTTAACAATAATAATACTCCTTCTGGCATATCAATCGTCTGGGTAAAATTCATTCATTTACCAGATACAAATATGAAGTAACCGAAGTCTTTTTGATAATCGTCATTACTGAAGCGGTATAAGGCGCGATTTAAACTCGAATTCTTAAGACTCAACTCTACTGCACGATTAATGAGATGAAATAATGGAAACCATCCCTAAATGTCAGGCAGTCTCCTGCTTAGTAGTATAGTGCACAACATATCCATAAACAAGACTCTACTAGACACGGCTTGTAGACTCCCTATGAATGACATGCTCTGATACTAAGTTTAGCACGACCCAAATCGGAGGGCCGCGACGGGCACCCAGACCCCACCCGCCGGGTATCGCCAATCACACTATCAACACCGAATTATAATAAAATACGGACTAAGATGAGAGAGATTATGGAAAATCTTAACCAGAAACCCAACTTTATATATATACATACCATGTGCTATGCCTAAAATGGAGAAGCAAGCTTCTCCAATTTTTAGCTCTACATTTGCGAAACAGAAAGAGTATTTGACAAAGGATTTGGTATGGAGTTTGTTTAGGTAGCAGATTTAAGGACGAGATACACTAAACAAAAAAATGTAATTTGGAATGTATCCCAACGTTTTGTTTTGCCCGTTTATAAAATATGCCTACTAATTACTAAATGCCCTTAATGTTTGCCCATCATATTGTCTTCCACCAACCAATTTATTGGCAGTGGAGAGCTTTGGTTGTCGACACATGCACACTACATGCACTCCACTTCAGTTAATCAAGTAACTGGCTTCCGTGTAATTTATCAATCACACATAGTTAAATTCATGATCCCAATTCACTTAAACTTTGATAACTTATAAGACCTTCATATACTCAATTGTCACGACACAAACCGTAGGGCCGCGACGAGCACCGGGATCCCACTCGTCGGGTACCACCAATCGTACATCCAACACCTAATCATAATTAAATACGGACTAAGCCGAAAGACCAGTATGTGAAATCTTTATCCAAAAAAACCAACTTATATATATACATACCCATACCAAGGCCGACAAGGCCATATAAGTCTACTACACACAGGACACCTGTCTACAAGCCTCTAAGGAATTTAATCGTCATTAATAACTCAAAACCCACTCTGATTTAATATCATTACACACACACAAAAGAACTAATTTAATTGTCATTAACTCAAAAAGAAACTGGAAGCTATATTGTTTGTTATCAAATAAAAAAGAAATTGAAAGATAGATACGAGCTATGGGGAAAACAGTAGGAAGAGAGAGAAAATTTAAAATATATTTATGACAAGATAATATGTTGTTATGATTGTGTAGATTATTAAAATTTTGGAAGTAAATATATGAAATATTAATAATCTAAATCATGGTTAAGGCTTTGCTTTAGTCAATTATATCTTAGCCACTAAAAATAATCTATGTCATGTGTGCCCAATCTGAGCAAGAACTTGAGAAAATGGAGAGTAGTCAAATCCGAGACACAAGTATAAACTTGTGTCCTGTGCTCCTCACTCTCTCTCTCTCTCTCTCTATATATATATATATATGGTAGAGAAATGAAGACTTATTGCTTATTTGTGGCTGGTTTGGTTGAAAAACTTGAAATTAAAACATCATTATTGACTTTTATTGATGTTATTTCGCACAACCAAATAATTATCCTACGCAATACCTATTTTTCTTCTATAGGATAGAACACGTTATTCTACTTGTTCTAAGTGTAGTGTCTGCGGAATAGTAAAGAAAAGTAAAGTAAGGACACATCAATTTTTACGTGGAAACTACCAGACTCACAAAGGGTAGAGAAAACCACGACCTACACCTCTGTAGAATTTAACCCATACTCCAATACAACGTGAGCCTTTACAAATTCAAGTTACAAACTCTGTAACCTCGGAAATAAACTCTAATTCAAACAGTCTCCCTAGATAGTTGAGCCTACTCCAAGCTATCCCAACTTGAAGTTGAATTTGACTAACTTTTATACCTATGAATATGTTTTTATGAAAGTTGATAAAGGTGCAACTCGTTAATCAATCCTAATACAAGAAACTAGACTCGAGAACTTTAAAACATAAACTCTATTAAACAGTTTCTTCAATCTCCTTCATTGTACTAGGTCACACTTGTGAAATAAGAACTCTCTCAATTATGCTTGACATTGTTTGCTCAAATATTGTCATTTTATCTATTTATGAGTGCGTGAATTTCTTCATGGCAGGACCTGGATATATATAGCTTTAGGTTCGCATCAAGTTAGCTGAACTCAATCCCTATGTGGGACGACTCAATATGAGAGTGTTAAAGTTTGAGTTAACTTAAGATTTTTGTTTTCAATGCAGCTTCAGTTTTCTTGTAGGATTATGAAGTATCTTGATAAGTATGACATGAAATCTTGTAGCCTTGTATACCAAGTCCTTATCATAAACCACAAATTCTACTCGTGGTAGGACTCTGAGCAGGAACACATTCTTGGACCTGGTTTAAGAATCTATTCCATTCGATTGTCTAATATGGAACATGTCCATAGACTTGGTTCATTCACTTCTGCTATGTGCCTGATTCATTCAACTATGTATTGCATCTTTTTGTTGGATGGATTAAGTCCACATACCTGGTTCATTCTCCTTGTTCATTTACTTTGTCAATTATCAAAACATATACTTGTCATTCTTGCTAATGCCAATAAATTCTCTATTTTTTATGATGACAAACTCATGTTGATGATATCATTTTGTAACCTGTTCTAAACATCTACAAAAAGAATGAACAGAACACCACTCAGATGCAGCAGGTTAGAATACATGGGTTATAAAATTACACAGTATTTCTTTTCCCTTTTGGCATCATTAAAAAGTTACATCATGTTAGTTGATACCCAATGGAACGTATGCAATACTAAGCTCATGGCCACTCGGTCTATCATATAAAAATAATAGAACTGTTAGCTCAATATGTCTTGTTGAATTTTGTAAGAACGTAATTAACACACATATATAAGAAAACAACCAATTTTCAATATTGTAAAGCAGTAACACAACACTTAAACAAAACAAACATATAGACCAAGGTAGAAAACAACTTGGCTTAGATTCAGAGGACATAGATGGATATGTAAAGGAGTCTAGGAGGAAGGTTTAGAGGTAGAGGATGAATCTTTGTTTAGAGCAGCAATCAGATAGTTTTAGTATTCTCCTAATTTTCCTTTTCTAGTGCTGTCTGTAGGCTCAGAATCTGAGCATTGAGAATTGTCAGCTCCTCACCATACTTTATATGCAGTGAATCTACATTATCCTCGTGTTTTTCCTTCAGCCTTGCAATTTCAATCTCATTTGCTGCAAGTTGTTCTCTTAAGGCTTGCACCTCATCATCATCATCTCCAACTGGAACGGGTTGATCAACCTGCTCCAAAGTTTCAATCACATCTTTTGACATTTGATATTTCCAAATCTTGACTGGTACTTTAAAATGTTCAAATACGTCAGCCAACCAAAACTCATAGGCTAGACCATGACTTTTATTCTCTTGTAGAGAGATCTTATGCATGTGTTGAATCATGAGACTAGGAAAGTTTACTTGGACATCAGTGTCGAGAAGTTCCATGAGTGTCATGTCCAAGAAACTGGCCTCAACTCTCCCTTCCTTCCTAGGCACAATAGTATGATAAACTCCTTCAAAATACTATTGATAACGCTTAAGCATCTCTATTTTTAATGCTCTTTTGTGTTGCATGGCTGTCAGATTATTTGTGAACTTTCGTGTGATATCAAGGGCGATTGACATCCCTTGGAGTGATGGCCACTCATTATTTACATATTTTGCCCAACCCTCAGAGGGTACTCACAGAATCTCTCCCAACTCGGGCATTCAGAGTGATTTTAACCTCCAACACTGTGTTAGTGATGTCGTTTTCCTTGAAGGTGGAGTTCACATATTCTTGCATAACTTTCTCTTTTCTTCTCTGGGACGGAATAGGTAACTCCACCCTTGGTGCTCTATCTCATCTAACAATGTAGTCATTTCAGGCCCTTCATGATCAGTGACTACCCTTCCTCTTATATCAGATTCCCTCTTTATTGTCAGGACCCTCTACTTGGCTGGATCAGTTATCTCTTCTAGGTCAAAATAATTCTCAATGTCTTTGAAGTCTTGATCCTCATACTCATATGATTCATCCTTTTAACTAATGTTTCAGTCTCAATTGACTGATACACCAGTTTGAACTGACATTTCCCCTTCGATGAAACGGGTTTGCTAACCTGTTTCTTTGGTCCCTTTTGTTTTTACTATGGAGTTTCTACAACCTTCCCTTTTTATTTCTTCTCCCTCGATCCCTTCTTCTCCACAGACTCTTCCAATGATTTTAAAGCAGGCTTAGTAGCTCTAGTTCTGGAGGAATACATTTTTTACTCTCTTGCATTGCCTTTTTCATCTCTTTCTCAGCCTTTAGCTTTTGACTCCGAGTGTGAGGAGTCCTAGGCTCTACTGAAGTTTCACCCTCCTCAGCTACTTCCTCATCAGGTCTTATAATGGGCTCCCATGATGCCTTTTTAAGCCTTAATCTTACTTTCTTTACAGTGAACTTTGTAATAAGCACCTCGTCCTCCGAACCAATAGTCTCACCTAGATCAAGTTGAGAGACCTATTCTATAGTAGTGTTTATTTCCACTGTTGAAATAGATACCCCAATGTTTTGCACCCGAACATGAGTATTAGCAGTTGATGACTCTTCCTGAGCATCCTTAGAAGTTATCTCATTTTTTTCTCACCACCCTCACCCATGTTTACCAGCACCTCTGCATTTTCCTCTTATACTAATTTTTTAACCTCTGTTAGTTCTTCATCCAGATCAACATCTTTCAACCCAACATATGAACTAACATCAGTTGTGGGATTCCTCGTGACTTCCCCCTCATTTTTTTATTTACCGCTTTTCTCATCAACTTTCTCCATCTCACCCCACAAACCCTCTTTAATTTTCTCCATTTTACCCCCCAAGTCTTCAATAGACTTTACTACATGAGCCACCCCTGATTCATCGATAATTATAACTTTTGGAATTTTAACTTAATTTACCTGTTCGAGTGGCCCCATATAGTATGCTCCCAGTAGTTCAGACATTGTACAAGTCAAGTTGTTGATTTCTTCTCCCTATACTTCAAACAGATCACCAAGAGTGTTTAGAATATTAGAGTGGTAAGAAACCTCTACTAGAAATGGCAAAATCAGAGCCATCAGAGCATATGGGCTCATCTCTTTGACTGACTTTGGGTTTGATTCTTTTTTCTATTTGGGTCCGATTTAGCTGAGTAGGTGTATTGGGTGTGACATCAGTAAGTGTCTAAGAAGTGGTAGGATTTTGAGTAACTGGAGAGGTAGGTTGGGGTTTTTGAAATGAGGTAACTTTTGAGGTTGTGCATTCCATTTTTAGTTTAGAAGAGGGCGGTTTGGGAGCTTTTGAATTTTATGAGAGGTTTGAACTTAATTTGTAGCTTTTCTGAGAGGTGAAAGTTGAAAAGAAAAGTAATCAGGTGGTTTTATATTGATGCGAGAGAATGAGTGATTGGACGTGGAAGAGTTGCTTATTTTATGGAGTTTTGGTTCGGGTATGTGCATTGGCAAGAGACCTGATTGATGGTTGCCTCTTTCCAAAAGAAATTATTTAGAAGACTCTTTCAAGGATAATGACGGTTGAGCACAATCTTTGGTGACACATTATAGATAGCATAGGAAGGGTTAATTTCATGCCTTGTATATTTATTTTAAAGCATAGAGATGGTGTACATACCTCACACTTGGTGAACTTATTTGTATTCTCATAATCCATGCAATTTAATATGACATTCACTATTTGTTAGACCTTTTATGATATATAACTCTATAATGGTATAGGTCATACAACACAATGTATAAGACTGAGCAAAGTATTATTCAATTGAAGCACTCATTTAATGATATAAATATGTTCTAACCAATTACAGAGAAATACTAATGCAATCAAAATTATTCCTAGTACTCATCATATTTTATTCAAAACATATTTCTTTTTGAGTTCAAGACTCTAAGGAGTGATAGGGATTTAAGTATAAGTTCCCCATGTCAACATGAATTCCGTTACACCTCATATTTTTGCGCTAGTGTGCATCACAAGTAAAGTAACGAGAACCCTGGAGTTTAAGATTTCATACAAGGATAGTAAAGGTATGAAACAAGTGTTAAGTAAGTGTCATGAGAGTTTGAAGCTAAATGAATCAAATAAAACACTTTTTACCAAAGTTCACCGAAGGAAAGTGGATTGTAATAGCCCATACTTTTGGGTAAGACAAGGAGTGCATAATACACTAAGAAGGTATTTTTATGAGGTATTTGGATCGTACAATAGTCATATGTTAAGCTTTAAAGTCAAACAAGTTGTAAAACAAAAGTTGGCAAAAGTCACTGCAAGTTACGTTCATAATTATATTGAAATTAAGGTCATATCTCAGCAAGCTTTTCTCCCAATATATTAAAATTACGGGGTGATCCAGCCGTGAAATTGAAGGTCTATGTGTCTAGTTTCCAATGAATTAAACCAATTGTCGACCCGACGTCGGAGTAGAGAGATATACGGGTTTATACGAGATTGCGCAGGCAGACCCAGTGGGACCCACTAAGGCGGTGGAAAGTTCCAGCCTTATAATTAAATGGTGGAAACCCCTTTCCACCTTATTTATTCGACCCAAACTGACATATACCTATCTAAGAAGTTCTATAATAGTTCTTTCATCTCCCAAGTGTAAATTCAAAGGTACATCACCTAAATCAAGTGTGATGAATCTCCTGGTTCTAATAGAACTTAGTTCTATCATGGTGTGGTTTCTTTGGATATTCCTTTGATTTCAATTAGCTTGAGATAAAGCTTTCCTTGCTAGATGTGTTGGATTTTAGAGAATATGCGAGATATCGGCTAGAAGTCGTAAACTAGTTGTTTAATCTTAATAGTGTTGTCTTGTTGAGCTGGAAGTTTTCTAGGTTAAAGTTGGCTTGAGAAAGGTGTTGTTATTTCTAGATTAAGTTAACATGTTTATGAGAAAGACAAAGGGTTTAAACTATAGTTCGTTAATCGTAAATCGAGCTTGCCGCTCGTTGTGTTTGTTGAACTATTTAAGAAGCTTATCATGAATATTATTGTTTTTTTTGGGTTGTTTGGTGGCTGTTGTAACTTGTGGGAAGTCATATAAATAGGGGAGGTGATGTCTGTTTTATTGTAGAATAGGTTGTCATCGTTATACGATAGTTACGACACTTTAATCGTAATGATAGTATCATTTTCATTATTGTAGACAAAGGGGGTATTGGGATAAGGTCGGTTGATTGTTGAGCAGGAGGTTGACTAAAGTATGTAAGGATTTTCCTTTCTTTGGTATGCTCTTGTTATAGCCTAAAAGTAAAATGAAGTACCGTCGAACGATTCCATTCCTAGTAGCTTGATTATCATCTGTTTCCCTTCCTTTATAACTTATGATTCTAGTATGTTCCTTGTCGGAACTCTCATTCACATCTTATGATATCTCTTGTGATACGATAGATTTAGAGGACTATGTTGGATTGTAATGTTTGCTGTATATGATTCCATAATGATAGTCGGAGGATAACGACCATAGGTCACTTCGATTCTGTTCATGGTGTCCCTTGAGGTCTGTCTCATATTGTACTTATATAAATGTATCTATTTTCTTACCACGCCGCACTATAGTCGGTCGGGTAGGCACTTATATGTGCAAACCACTGGTTGGGCATTCATTATTTACCACTAGTTGGGTAATTACCACTGATCAGTTGGGCATATATTACCGTGTCATATATTCTCGGGCAGTTTGTGATGAGATGGCCCCATAGAGAGGCTTGATTTTACTGTTATGCATATGTTCATGGTCATGTCAGTTGTATGCCCTCAATGTCTTTTTATGAGTTTCAGGTTGACTTTTGTACCATTCTCTTGTATTACATTCTTATACATGTTTACCTGCCTTACAGATTCAGTACATCTTTTGTACTAATGTCTTGTTTGTCGGGGATGTTGTGTTTCATGCCTACATGTGCAGATAGACAATTTGACGAGCCTCCTCAGTAGGGTCTCTATCATCTTAAGTTGGAGCACTCTTCTTCTTCCGAAGTTGTTGTCTGAGTATCTGGATATGCATTTATGTACATATTATGGTTATGGTGGGGCCCTGTCCGGACCTGGTTATTTTGTTATATGACTCTTAGAGGTTTGTAGACTAGTGAGTTATGTATTGTCCTTTTGTATGGCCTTGTCAGCGTTCTGGCCTTGTTGACCTTCTGATGTTAGTTGTGGCTTTGTCGGCCTTATGGTATATATACACATGTTGGTTTGGCTATCACTTGTTCAGATTACTATTTCTAGTTTCTCTTGTGATTATTAGTTTGAGGCCTTGTTGGCCCAGACAGTTATATGTTCACGCTACAATATACATATGGTACGCTCGGGCCATTCTGGTGTCGGGTGCTGGCCACACCCCTCGAAGCTGGGGTGTGACAAATTTGGTATCAGAGCAGGTCTATCCTAAGGAGTCTATAAGCCGTATCTAATAGTCTTATTTATGGATGTGTTGTGTACCACATTTATAAACATGATGTTACAGGGCATTTAGGAGTTGGTTACCATCCTTTCTTACTCATGATCTGGCAATAGAGCTGAGTCATAGGCATTCGATTTAACTCAGGTTGTGATAAGTAAGTGTGCGACCGTATCAGATCATGGGTGTACCTAATCCGCAAGTTGTGTTAAAAGTCTTATGGCGCGGATATATATCTCATCTATGTAGGAAAAAGACTACGAGAGCATTAGAAGGTAAAGTACGAGTTTCAGATAGTAAAAGAGGTAACGTATTGGAGGTGCAGGGTACCTAAGTTGAGAAACTTGTAAATCGTTAGAGCTTAGACAGAGGGAAACAAGTGTTAGGATTCTATTCGGCAATGATAGAGGTATAGTAACAACACCACTTTCAGCCTACAGATAGGCATCAACAAACATAGTTTTGAAAATAAAAAAATTAAGTCTAATAAGGGTCAGAATAATGCTTGACAATCCTCATAGGCATATGAGTGATGTACCTTGGAATTGTGTAATCAGATATGACTCTCGGGGGTTAGAAGATTTGGAGGTTAGGTACTAGAATTCTTCTATGCAGTATAAGTATCCACCTCAGTGTGGGCCCATTCATACTAAAGAAGGAATATTAAGTGACCAAAATAATAAGGCCGAATGAAGCAGAGGAAGCTAGAAGTGAAAGAGAGCCCGTTGGAGTTTTCCGGAATAAGGTAAGACATGGTAATATTAGCAAAAGACTGGTATAAGGCTAAGTAAAGTGCTATGAGTAGATAGGGGGATTCATTGGAGAACATAAGCTAAAGTATGGTATTACGACAAAGTTCATAGTCAAGTAGAAGAAAAGATAAGAGAAAGAAAATTTTGGGATTACAAAGAAGTGTAATTCATAAGATTATATCTTTATTACGAAAGGTGAACCATCGACCTTAAGTAGGATTATCAGAGGACCGATTTAGCCCTGGACTATGAGACATCAGTATTAGGAAGTAACCTAAGACAAATTGAATTTGAGTTAGAGACTCGAAGAACATCTGCAGTAGTTGGCATCGCGATATTAGCAAACGTGAATAATTAAGTAATGAAAGGATGAACGATAGAAGAGCGACCTTTGAGGGTCGGTAAGAAGGAGATTTTCTTGAAATGAATGACATGAGCAAAGTTATGCTCATCAAGACCAAATACACCAGTATAAATGGATAACACTCTATGTATACAAATAATTTCAGTTGCCCTAATAAGGGAATATTATTCTGAAACAAACTATAAGTCATCAGGGGTGCGAAAAATTACAAAGAGAGAAAGAGGTAATTGTTTGACTTCTACAAGAATGAAATCCTAAAGCATAAGGTGTTAGTCATCCTCTTAAGAAGAGGAGATGGTATGGTAAAGTATCGAGGCAAAAATGCATTTCGCTTAATGATAGAAAGGTAGAAGGATTGTGACAAAAGGTTAGAAGCGGATGAGATAATTTTATATAGACTCTATAGACGTGTAATGACTTTGGAATAGTGTATAAGAACCAACGATAGAGAAGAGACTGTAAGGACTTCCTGGGTAGAGACGCCTATTGTGGTAAACATAACTGGACATTTGATACTCAAAAAGCTAGTGTAAGGGGTATTTCAAGGTAAAATGCATAGCCCAAAGTTGCTCAGAATTGAGATACGATGATAAATCGACTGAGCAATCAGTAATTAGATTATGGAGGGCGACGAGTCATTAGATCATACAACTACATATTGGATCTAAACTTTCAAAGTTTCAGTCCCACAGGTATACAGACCCGACTCTCAGAAAGTACTTCAGACAGAAGCAACTGTTGGTGAAACTCAATATAAGTATTTAAGAAGTCAAAAGGGGACTATTGAGCCTTGGATACAAGGCATGCATTAAAGAGTTGTGTTCTAAAGTAATATTATTAGAACAAAGACAAAGTAAAGGGAAAGTAAGAATGATGATGGATGGAAAAAAAATGATTGAAGGCTCTATGGGGTATATGAAGTAAACGAATGATGAGGTAAAAATCCTTAGGAGCAGAAGTAAACGAATGATGAGGTAAAAATCCAATCTTAGTATAGTTCAAGTAGAAAGTGTAACAACCAGTAACGGCCTTCGAGGTAAATAAAAGAGGGAACTCAAGGTATTAATGACTCTAGAATCAGATCATGATAGAGGCACATCATTCACATTGTTTTATCCACCCAAGGTCGACTAAGATATACCATGCTAGGAAAACTTTATAGGTGGAATAATATGGAAAAGTTTGTCGAATTCATAACACAGTTTAACATGAAAAGAGAGAGCATCAGAGACCTAATAGGTTAACTTAAACCATTGAGATTCTGACGCAAGAATGAGAAGCGATTAATATGGATTTCATCACAGTATTGCCTCGTTCCTATTGGAAAGTTAATTCTTAATGAGTAATCATTGATGGAGTTATAGGATCAGCCACTTCTTCTCAATTAAGACCACTTATTCAACAAAAGATCATGCAAAGATGTACATTAAGAGATGGAGTGGGTCCATGATATTTTATTTTCTATTACATCAGATGGGGGGATACAGTTTTCAATGACTTTCCAAGAAACCTAGTGATAGGCCTTGAGAGTCTAAGTAAATCTTGACACGGCCTCCCGTTCGCAGACAGAAAGTCAACTGGAGCGCAAAATGATGCCACAACTGTGTATGCTAGACTTTAAGGAGAACACTCTAGGGCTTTCTCATAATGACAATTACTGTCATAGTATCAAGCTGACTCCTTACGAGGCCATGTGTGGATGTAAGCACATATCTCCTATTAGATAATTCAAATGAGGCGAGTCAGGGTTATTGTAACCAGATTTAATCCAGTAGACCATAGAAAAAGGAGATTGATAACAACCAAATATCGAAAATTATAAGCTATAGTGCAGCGCCAATATTTGGAAACTTCACATTGATAATTGAGTTTTCCTGAAGATATCATCTATGAAAGGCACGATGAGATTCATTAATACAGGCAATACTAACCCAAGATACATTGGATCTTACAAAATTAATTGTAGCGAGCTTAGCCAGAAATATATTTGACCTTACAAAATTATTCAGGAGATAGGACAAGAGGCATACGAGCTAAATTTTCACTCAGAACTAAATTCCATCCATCCAGTATTCCATGCATCTATGTCACATAAATTTTTCGGGGATCCTTCTTGAGTTATCCTAATAAAAAACATTTGGATTACGGAATACTTGTCTTTCAGGAAAGTTCCAGATACTATCTTAGATTGACAATTACCTAAAGTGGAGAATCAAAGATATATCTTCTGTAAAAGCATTATGGAGGAGCAATAACGCCAAGGAAATGACGTGTGGAACCAAAGAAAATATGAAGTCTAAATATCCTCCATTGATTACCATTTAGTTAAATGTTTTTGATCATGTTATAATATGTCATACTAACCCCCGTTATATAATTAGAAGATATTCGAGTTGAGGAAGTTGCAGCATAAATCAGAGATAAAGATATATAAATTAGGAAGGATGTTTTAATTAATGTTGATAGTTGTGTACATCCAAGAGTTATTGTTAATCGTTTATAGCCCTTTGAAGCATATATCTTGTGTTATCTAGTTGTATGATAGGTTGGATAAAGTCCATCATAAAGAAGAGATTCTGTCAAAATTTTCATAAAATTCATATGCCCCTACATTCGAGGACGAATGTTCCTAAGAGGGGGAGGATGTCTCACCCCGTATTTTTGCGCTAGTGTGCATCGAAAGTAAAGTAATGAGAACCCTGAAGTTTAAGATTCCATACAAGGATAGTAAAGGTTTGAAACAAGTGTTAAGTAAATGTCGTGAGAGTTTGAAGCTAAACGAATCAAAGAAAACACTTTTTACCGAAGATCGCCAAAGGAAAGTGGATTGTAATAGCCCGTACTTTTGGAGTAAGACTAGGAGTGCATAATATGGTAAGAAGGTCTTGTTATGAGGTATTTGAATCATATAATAGTCGTATGTTAAGCTTTAAAGTAAAGAAAGTTGTAAAATAAAAGTGGACAAAAGTCTCCGCAAGTTACGTTCATAATTCTACTAAATCTTGGGTCATATCTCACCGAGCTTTTCTCTAATATACTTGGAATTATGGGGTATCCACCCATGAAATTGAAGGTCTACGAGTCTAGTTTCCAACGCATTAAACCATTTATCGATACGACGTTGGAGTAGAGATATGCACATTTCTGTGAGACTGCGCAAACAGACCCCATTGGGACCCACTAAAGCGGTGGAAAGCTCCAACCTTATAATTAAACGGTGAAAACCCCTTTTCACCTGATTTCTTTGACCTAAACTGACATATACCTCTCCAAAAAGTTCTCTAACGGTTCTCTCATCTCCCAAGAGTAAATCCAAAGGTAAATCACCTAAATCAAGTGTCGGGAATCCCGTGGTTCAAGTAGAACATAGTTCTATCGTGTTATGGTTGCTTTGGATTTTCCTTTGAGTTGAAGTAGCTTGATATAAAGCTTTCCCTTGATGTTTTTAGGTAATAATTTATATATTCTTCATGTATATGGATTAATTGAGGTTCTGGAGAAGTCGTAAACTAGTTATTTAATGTTAATTGTGTTGTCTTGTTGGGATGGAAGTTTTCTAGGTTGAAGTTGGCTTGAAGAAGGTGTTGTTCTTGCTGGGTTAAGTTAAAATTTCCCTTATCTTAGGTGTATTTAAGTTTATCCAATTCATAGCTAGGTTGTTGGGTGAGAAAATACAGAATTAATATCGGAAAATTGTATATGATGTAGTTGTGAGTTGCTGGACTATTTTGGAAGTTATTCTTGTGATATATTGGACTGGAAATTGAGGTTGAAACATGAGTATATTGTTTTTATTGTTATTAACATGTTTATGAAGAAAGAGAAAGGGTTTAAACTATAGTTCGTTAATCATCAATCAAGTTTGCCGCTTGTTGTATTTGTTGAACTGTTTGAGAAGCTTATCATGAGTATTATTGTTATTATTTTTTGTTGTTTGGTGGCTGTTGTAACTTGTGGGAAGTCATATAAACATGGGAGGTGTTGTCCATTTTATCGTAGAATAGGTTGTCATTGTTATACGATAGTTACGATACTTTAATCGCAACGATATTATCATTTTCATTATTATAGACAAAGGGGCGTCGGGATAAGCTTGGTTGGTTGTTAGGTAGGAGGTTGACTAAGGTATGTTAGACTTTTCTCTTCTTTGGCATGATCTTGTTATAGCCCAAAAGTGAAATGAAGTACCGTCAAATGATTCCATTCTTAGTAGCTTGATTATCTTGTGCTTCCCTTCCATCATTGGTTATGATTCTAGTATGTTCCTTATCAGAACTCTCATTCACATCTTATGATATCCCTTGTGATACGATGGATTCAGAGGACTAGGGTTGGATTGTAATATTCGTTGTATATAATTCTATAATGATAGTCGGACGGTAATGACCATATGTCACGTCGAATCTGTTTATGGTGTCCCTTGAGGTCTGTCTTATAATGCACTTATATATATGTATCTATTTTCTTACCGCACCGCACTATAGTCAGTCAGACATGAACTTATATGTTCATATCACCGATTGGGCAGTTATGTATCCACCGATTGGGCAGTTACTACTGATCAGTTGGGCAGATATTACCGTATCCTATATAGCCGGGCAGTTTATGATGAGATATCCCTATATAGAGGCTTGATACTATATTATGTGGCCCTACAGAGAGGCTTAATTTTGCTGTTATGTATATGTTCATGGTTATGTCAGTTGTATGCCCTCAATGGCTATTTCTGAATTTCAGGTTGACTTTTGTACCCTTCTCTTGTATTACTTTCTTATACATGTTTACTTGCCTTAAATATTCAATATATCTTTTGTATTGATGTCCCGTTTGTCAGGGGATGTTGTGTTTCATGTCCGCAGTTGCAGATACACGATTCAACGAGCCTCCTCAATAGGGTCACTGCCCAGCTTGAGTTAGAGCACTCCTCTTCTTTTAGAGTTACTGTCTGAGTATATGGATATGCATTTATGTACATATTATGGGTATGGCAAGGCCCTATCCCGACCTGATTATTTTGTTATATGACTCTTAGAGGTTTGTAGACTAGTGAGCTATGTATTATCATTTTGTATGGCCTTGTCGGCCTTTTGATGTTAGTTGTGGCCTTGTCGGCCTTATAGTATACATACACATATTGGTTTGGATGTCACTTGTTCAGGTTACTATTTCCAGTTTCTCTTTTGTGATTGTTAGTTTGAGGCCTTGTTGGTCCACACAGTTATATGTTCATGCTAAAATATACAGGTGGTATGCTTGGGTCATCCATGCGTCAGCGGTTATTTTTGAGTTTCAGGTTGACTTTTGTACCCTTCTCTTGTATTACATTCTTATACATGTTTACTTACCTTATATATTCAATATATCTTTTGTACTGATGTCCCGCTTGTCAGGAGATGCTGTATTTCATGCCCGCAGGTACAGATACACGATTCCATGAGCCTCCTTAGTAGGGTCACTATTCAGCTTGAGTTAGAGCACTCCTCTTCTTCTGGAGTTACTGTCTGAGTATCTGGATATGCATTTATATACATATTATGGGTATGGCAAGGCCCTATCCCGACCTGGTTGTTTTTCTATATGACTCTTAGAGGTTGGTAGATTAGTGAGCTATGTATTGTCATTTTGTATGGCCTTATCAGCCTTCTTTTCAATCTAATAGTACTATTGCTATGGCCTTGTCGGCCTTCTGATGTTAGGTGTGGCCTTGTCGGCCTTATAGTATACATACACATATTGGTTTGGATGTCACTTGTTCAGGTTACTATTTCCATTCTCTTATGATTGTTAGTCTGAGGCCTTATTGGCCCAGATATTTATATGTTCACGTTAAAATATACAGGTGGTATGCTCGGGTCATTCATGCGTCGGTTGCCGGCCACACCCTCCGAAGCTGGGGTGTGACAGATTCATTTCTTTCTATTTCAAGTGGCGTTGTTTTCCTTTTCGGGTCTGAGAGTAGACAGAATTTTGTTTAGCTTCTGTTGTGTAGAGTGAGAAAGAATCATTCATCAATTATTTTTGTCTGCTTCCTGTCACTCTTACATACAAAACAATCAGAGGTTAGTTTTAGGAATCTAGGTGATCTTGGGTCCCTTTCCTTTCACAATAGGACGGATCAACTCTTTATTTATCCACACTGGCAGTGTATTTTTGAACCTCTTCTCCGTTCTTGTTCCCTTCCTGTTTGTAGGTTTGATGTTTTTATTATCCTTTTTCAGACTTTTTTCCTTTTGCTTGATATTTATCGGGCACATCATTTTGAGATGACCAATCTTTTCACATAGTGTGCACAAATCTCCTTCATCAGAGTATTTATTTGAAATTCTATCATTTCTTAAACCTATAATTATGTTATATGTCTGACTGGTGAGGTTTGAGATCAGTTGAGATGATTGAGTCTAGCGATTAGCTTTTTCTAGATCAGACTCAATTTTGGTGAGCCTTAGACTCATTTTCCTGGACTTCTCTTTTTCAAGATGCAACTCTCTCATCACATTTCTTAGTTTATCTCCAGCTCTGAGTTATCTACTACTGGCTTCACCATTTCCAGTTTTAATAGTTAGCGATAGAACTTCGTACTGGAGTGCCAGTATACATGAACCAAGTTGAGTAACATGTTTCTTCAGAGAGTTATTTTCCTATTCTACCTTAACTTCTCTAGTTTCAACCTCTACCAGTTCCTCATTCAAACTAGTTAAGGAACCAAGAGTCTCAACTCACTTAGTGCTCATATTCTAATACTCATCAATTAAGGTAAACATCAAGGACATGAGTCTCTTCTTGTAGAAAATATCTAACTTATCTTTTAATTTAAGAGCACTTACCTAGAGGTACTCTTCAAATACCTTGGTATCTTTCTCATAGTCAATCCCATAGTCGTCAATGGCCACAAGAGTAGAATGATCATTTTCATCTTTAGACTCATCATCCGATCCCCAAGCAGCTATCATAGCCTTAGAGGTCTTTTTTCCCTTCTTTTCATGGATCGACTCCTTCTTTTTCGCCTTCTCCACTATATTTTTCTTTGTCTCAATTCCCCATAATGGACAATCCTTGATCATGTGATCAAGTTTATCACACTTAAAGCAACCTCCAATCTAAGACTTATCATAATTCCTTCCATTTTCAGATGAGCTATTGTTGTCATATTATTTTTCCTTTTTCATAAACTTTTTGAAGTTTATGGTGATTAAGGTTATCTCGTCTTCATTTTTAGTTTCAAAGGCCTTGATTGCCAGGGATCTTCCCATACTTATGTTCTCATTCCCAGAATCCTCCATGTCCATTTCATATGTCTTCAGGTTATCAACCAGTTCATCAAGTGACATACTTTCTATGTCCTTAGCCTCCCATATTGTAGTGACCTTCATCTTGAAGGCCTTTGGTAAAGTCCTCAAAATTTTATCTACTGAGTCCTCAGTGGTAATGATATTTCTCAGTGATGTCAATTCATTACGATTGATGTATATCTAGTGAACATCTCAGAAACAATTTCTCCAAGTTTCATCTTGAAGTTTTCATAATCAGTAGCAAGCATGACCTTCTTGAACTTTCTTAATTGATTTGTGCCTTCATGAGCATTTTTTAGATCATCACAGATTTGTTTAGCCGTAGGGCACCCAGAGATCATGTTGTACTCATTTGGTCCAAGTCCACATATCAGAACGTTCTTAGCCTTGGCATTCTTTCCAAGTATATTGTAGTTTGTGTCAGTGTACTCATTTTTCTCCTTCTTATATTTGTTCCATCATCACCTTTCTTAGTAGGGTACTTTGGTCCTTTAATGACCCTGTCCCGTAGCTCGTAATCTTCTGCTTACATATGATCCTTCATGCGAGCTTTCCACCAGACATAGTACAGTCCATTGAATAGTTGTGGCCTTCGAGGTGATTTTCCCTCACTGTATCCGATGGGTGGTGCAACATTCATTGTGATCTTCTCTTAAGGTATTAGCCTCTTTAAAGAGAACTCTCTCTGATACCAATTGTTATTTTTTATGACCAAATATCTATCCTGTGCGATACCTAATTTTATCTTATAGGACATAACATGTTACTCTACATGTTCTAAGTGTAGCGTCTGCGGAATAGTAAAGAACAATAAAGTAAGGACACATCAATTTTTACGTGAAAAACACCCGGGTCACAAAGGGTAGAAAAAACCACGACCTACACCTCTGTAGGATTTAACCCAAACTCCACTACAACGTGAGCCTCTACAAATTCAAGTTACAAACTATGTAACCTAGAAACTAAACTCTAATTCCTATCTCAACAATATCCTTCGATAGTTGAGCCTACTCCAAGCTATCCCAACTTGAAGTTGAATTTAACTAACTTTTATACCTATGAATATGCTTTTATGAAAGTTAATAAAGGTACAACTCTATAATCAATCCTAATACAAGAAACTAGACTCAAGAACTGTAAAACATAACCTCTATTAAACAGTTTCTTCAATCTCCTTCATTGTACTAGATTGCATTTGTGACATCAGAACTCTCTCAATTATGCTTGATAGGGTTTGCTCAATATTCTAATTCTCTCTCTTTATGAGTGCGTGAAGTTTTTCATGGAAGGACTTGAATATATATATCCTTAGGTTTGCATCAAGTCGGCTGAACTCAATCCCTATGTGGTACGACCTAATATGAGAGTGTTAGGTTTTGAGTTAACTTAGGATTCTTGCTCTTCAACACGACTTTAGTTTTCTTGTAAGACTCTGAAGTATCTTGATAAGTATGGTAAGAAATCTTGTAGCCTTGTATGCCAAGTCTTTACCATAAATCACAAATCCTACTCACGGTCATGTTCTTGGACCTGGTTCAAGCATCTATTCCATTCGACTCTGTCTCGCATCTATGTCTGATATGGAATATGTTCATAGACCTAGTTCATTTACTTCTACTTTGTGTATGATTTATTCAACTCTGTACTGGATCTGTTTGTTGAATGGATCAAGTCCACAAACCTGGTTCATTTACTTTGTCAATCATCAAAACCTATACTTGCATCCTTGCTAATGCCAACAATTGAGCTTGACATGTTGAAGAAGACAAATTGAGCCTATTAATTTTTGAAGTTTTTTCTTGAATCTAACCGTCGAAATTGTTAGAATTGGTATTAGAATGTTGGATATTAAAATTTGAAATCATTCGAAGTTGATTTGAACCAATTCGGATTTTGAAGCAAAATGTTTTGTTGAAGTTTCTCAAAAACTTCAAGTAATCTGACAGGAATTGTGAACATTTGTTCTGATCCAAAGTTATGACACAATTTGTATAAAACTACGGATAGTGATTCATCAAATTTATTCCATCAGATCCTCTTGGTAATCCGCCAAAATTTGTGAACACTTAATGCCAAAGTTAATGACATAATTTGCACTAAACTCCCAAAGTCCCGGTGATTCTTCACGACTTGTTGCAAGCCCATTCATAAAAAAAACTCTTGGTAATTCGCCAGTACATTTTCTATACTAAACTCTTGGTGATCAGCCATGAGTTTTGGCAAAGCAAATCTTTAGGAGATCCGCTAGGAATTGACCTCTAACTTCTAAACTGTAAACTATTTTTGTACAACTTAGTTAAACACGTCAAAAGTTAAATAGCAGCACAAAATAATCTTATTTATCCAAGTCACGTGAATTGAGGTGACTTGACTTTGGTATCATATTAAAAAAAAAAAAATTTGAATCTATTTTAACTCTAAAAATTAGCATAAATTAAAATTATCCAATAATATTAATATAAATTTAAAAAAATACCAAGTTCTTTCTCTAGTCAAGGTGGAACATTTGACGATGTGCTAGAGTGTCTAACTAAATACATTCTGATAATTAATATTTTCCTTCACCTTTTAACTTTTTTTAATTTATGCATAGGGGATGGGAAAGTGGAAAAGCATGAACACCATACATTAGGAGTAATGAAAGACATGCTTATTGGTGACAGATTCAATTGCAGAATTCATCTAAATTCATGCGATTTGGGAAAGTGGAAAAGCAGAATTCATTAATTATGTTATGAGTGGACTTATCTAAACGACTGTGCTCTACTCTGCCCCGAGTTAATGGGGGAGTTTTTTTGCACCCCCTTTGGGCTGATTCCTTTTTTTTTGTTGCTATTTTGGGAGTACAAGGAGTGTAGAGTGAGGTCTAGTATTAAGGATAGAACCTTTGAGTTCCCTTCATGCACCCAATTATTTGTGTTGTTTCGTTCTGTCTCTCGGAGGTTTTAGTTTTATGTCCTACTTTGTTCTTGTATTTATTTCTTTGGTGCTATATAACGAGGTAGGGGTTTACGTTGTGGCGGATTCATGTTTTTTACTCAGAGTATTCAAAAAATAACAAAAGCTAAACATAAAAAATAATTGTTCTTGAGAATCAAACAGAGGGGATGTGGAGACAATATTGAATATTCTGGACCACTTAAGCTAACTTTCTGCATTGATTTATGGTGTTCAAAAATTAATATATATATATATAAACACATAAAATATACCATAAATATACAGTATAATTTTTTGTCGAGGGTGTTCGGGTGACACCCTCACTAACACCTAAATCCGCCCCTGGGTTTACACCTTTACCCCAGGCCCCATCATCACGATAGATGAAAGATTGGGTAGATGATTTAGCTAAAAAAAAAAAATAAGTGTGGGGTTCAAAATCTAAAGTTAAGTCTTTCGGTATTGAGATTGAAGTAAAATACTTCAGTACTGAGATTGAAGTGAAGTACTTCAGTAGTGGAATTGAAGTAAAGTACTTTGGACTTGCTATTAGCCCAAAGATCTCTTTCTTTGCTTATGTTTGCTGAGACAAGATTATGTTTTTCTTTCGGTAACTTTTCCTTTTGGTTTCTAGAATTGGTACTTTGCCTTGACGAGTCACGTTTTGTTTTGTCAAAAGATATATGATTATTTGGGATTATTAAATTTCTCAAATTCCTTATCATCTTTTTTAGTTACTGAGCTTTCTTCTTTGTTTTGTACTTACACTTGGCAAGAACACTCACCTATATGGCATCTTTGTAATATTATAGTCTGTTTGACTAACTTTCTAAAATCGGTTTATTTTGAAAATTATTTTTTTATAAGTAAAAGGGCAAAAGCGAAGCATCATGCACTAAGCTCTCGCTATGCGCGGCGTTCGGAGAAGAGCCGGACCACAAGGAACTATTTTTTTATAAGTGCTTTTTAAAAAGTATTTTTGGTGAGAAAAACCGTGTTTGGCCATTTAATTTTAAAAGCACTTAAGCAACAATTAGTGTTTTGTCAATATTTTAAAAAGTGCTTCTAAAATTATTATTTTCTCAAAAGTGCTTTTCAAAAAGTGTTTAAAGGGAAAAGCTATTTTTTAGCTTCTGTTACTCTTCAAAAGCACTTATTTTCTCACAAAAGTTTGGCCGAACACCTCACTTTTTTAAAAGTAAAGCACTTTTTGAGAAAAATAAGCATTTTTGAAGAAAAATAAGTTTGGCCAGAAAGGGGGTGGGCGTATATCGGTTTTGTATCCGAAAAATATGAACCGAATAAAAATAAGTTTTTTAACAAAAAAAATGAATCCAACTTTAAAAAATACAAAACAGATATGTTTTTTTTTAAAATTGAATTTCCAAAACTGAAATTGACATTCACCCCTACATTACCACGAAATTTCGATGTTGAAATGTATTGTATATCGTGAGATCTTGACTAAAGAAAAAGAAAATTAAAAACCGATTTGGGGAAAAACACAAATTGATTGGGAAAACGGACATTTTTCTAAAAATTGGCTGCGCCAAACTGCCCTATGGCTGTTTGGGCCTCCCCGTCTCGAAAAAATACCCAAAATAAAAAAATCGGGTAAAACGGACATCCGAGCGCAGAGTTATGACCATTTAAAGTTTTACCAATTTATAACTACTTCTCTCCCTACATTTTATGTCAATGCTTCCGTGATATGTTAATCAAGTTCATGCCGCATTCGACTTCCATCAAAGCTTCATAGATTGGTTTCAATTGCTATGATTCAAAAGATAGTAGTAGCCTAAAATAAAAATAAGATTAATTACATATTTAATTCAGTTTTTTTCGGTTTGGTTTGTATCCAAAATTAAAAAATCGAACCGAATCACTAAATCCTGATTCAGTTCGGTTTTCAAAAAAAAATGATTTAAAAAAAAAGACGAATAAAAACCGAACCGAATTTTGATTCGGTTCGGTTTTTTCGGTTCTCCGAATTTTTTGCCCACCCCTAAAAAAGGCTATTAGCCATAATTTATGAGCCATTTAATTTGGTGGCATTTTTTGGGACCATTTTAAAACCCTGTAAAAGAATTTAAAAGGAAGAATTTTTTGGAGGAAAAATGATATTTGGAGTTCTAGTACAGATAGGCTTAGATACAAAACAAGGTATACTTGTCATTTAGTCATACTATATGCTGATTCTTTTATCATGTTAGACTCAAATTTTCTGTTCAACATTATATACTCAATCTACCAATTTCAACTTTCAATTTTCAAAGATAAAGTAGGAGAATTTACTAAATTTTCCACGCTTCACCAACAAAAGCAGTGAAACAAATGCACAAAATATAGGAATACACACTAATACATTTTCATGTAATATCAAAAGCTTCTTTTGATGATCATTGTTAACTGGTGCTTTCTAATTTCTTTTCACATCTCTTTCGTCTTTGTCCCTGCTCCCACAAAAACTGCTTCAAATATACTTCATAATCCCTTAGTCGAATGTGGAATATTACTCACCCTACAAGTAGGGTTCTGTTGGGTTCAAAACACATAAGTAAGGCACATCGGAAGTTTAAAATTTTGTTCTTACTTACCCCAACAATTACTTCTGGTATGATTATATGACAATCAAAGACTTGTAACATGAAACATGAACACTTACATGTTGTATTATCTGGAGTCTTTATCAACTGTAGGTTCGCACGCGAAAACCCTTTCAATTGCAAGCTCCAAGCTTCAATATATTTCTCTTTCGGAAAGCTAGGAAATCCAGCAGAGGTTCGAGAGAGTGTTTTGATTCTAAGTCTCTAAGACTTAGAGAGACTTAGAATAATAATCTGAAATTAGTGTGTTGAATAATGAAATGAATGTCTATATTTATAGGTGAAAAATTAGGTCAAACCGGATTAGGGTTTGACCTTGGGCCTGACCCATAAATCGAGACAAATTAGGTCATTAGCGTCGGGACCCTATGGTGTGGGCGTCGCGGCCTCGACGTGTCCCCTACACCGTCTCAATTTATTTTCCGAACATTCTTAATTAAATCCAAAATGTAATTTTGACTTAATTAAAATAATCATTATTCATTTAAATATCTCGATTCTAAATCGAATATTTAATACCCTCTCAAGACATCCTTAGATCGAAAAGACAATCGACATAGTGTGACCCTACAGGTCTTCACATATCGACATTAATGAAATTAAGGTCTACGCGGAACTCCTAGACGGCGCCGCAAGATGAACTCAATATGTGAAGTACGTTTACACGAATCCAGTAAACTTAACCTCTATGTGGTAAGATAAAATCCTTTCATTCACGACACACCCGATCAAGCTTAGGATTTGTCAAGTGTCTATCCAAATGGCTTAATCACTGTAACTCATCTATATTAGTTGACAACTAGACCATATTCTAAATATGTCTATTGCGTTGGCCAACGACTTAGTCAACCTAATATCACTGACAATCTGAGTGTTCTCTCGAATATACATTCGAGGAATGAATCCTAATCTTGGCTCAACTACCACCTTTAATCCACATCGTAATGTACCCAATACAAGTCGTATCTCAACCTATATGGCATTTGAGCTTAGGATAGGATCAAAGTATATTACTTTGTAGACTGCATATTGACCTCAAGTCTAAGGACTTCTATCTTCCACACGCTGATTATACTTTAGACAAGTATAACAAATAGTATATCAATAGGGTATACCAATACTTCCAAACTATCCATGTGTCTATCACGAGTAGCCATTACTCGTAGCAGGTGAGACATACTGCATCCTCTAAGGATGTGATGCAGACCACATGTCGACTTACCACATATCATCGATATCCCATTCTCGATGATCATTAGTCGAGGATATTTTAAGAGTTGTGTTATAATATTAATATCTCACATTATTAATAACAGTGTAACATTCAGGGATGCATATTATAGAATATTATAAACAATCAATTAATAATTCAATAATTGCAAATGCCAAAATATTAATCTCCATTAATAATAATATGAATGTGTATAAAGTACATTTGTCCTAATACAAATTGTCTTTGTTACATAAATATACGTTCAATCTCCCACTTGGTCTAGAGCCAATCTCTAACATATCTAATGCCCATATTCTCAAAATGACCATTATGCTTGACTAAGCGTAATTTTTTAGTGAATGGGTCAGCTAGATTATCATGTGTGGAAACATAGTATAATCTAATCTCTTCACTCTCCACCATCTCCCTTTGTATGTGGTACTTCCTTGGTACATGCTTGTTTCTCTTTGTTGATGTTGGTTCCTTAGCTTGCGCAATCGCACCAGTGTTGTCATAATAAATCGTTATCGGACAAGTGGCACTTGGAACAACCCCTAGTTCCTTCAGGAACTCAGAAATCACGACAGCATCTTTACCAGCTTCCGATCCAGCAATGTACTCAGCTTATGTTGTCGAATCAGCAGTTGTAGCTTGTTTGGAACTTTTCCAGCTTATTGCTCCACCATTAAAAATGAACGTGCACCCAAACTGAGATTTGTAGTCATCAAGATTCGTCTGGAAGCTAGCAACAGTGTACCCAGTAGCAACTAGATTTCTTCCCCACCATAGACTAAGAAGTAATCTTTAGTTCGTCTAAGATACTTAAGAATACGCTTGACTGCTTTCCACTGTTCTTCCCCAGGATTCTGCTGGAATTTGCAAGTCATACTAAGTGCAAATGCCACATCTGGCCTAGTACAGGTCATGGCATACATGATCGATCCTATAGCCGAAGCATATGAGATCATTTTAATGCGTTCAAGTTTTATAGTATTAGAAGGAATATCCTTCTTAGATAACTTGATGCCTTGTCCCATAGGTAGACCGCCTTTCTTGGAATTTTCCATAGAAAAATGTCTAAGCACTTTGTCTATGTAGACTGACTGTGACAGCCCCAATAATCTATTAGGTCTATCTCTATAGATCCTAATTCCCAGAATGTAGCAGGCTTCACCTAAATCCTTCATCATGAAGGTACTGGACAACCACTCTTTGACTGACTGCATGAGAGTCTTATTGTCTCCCATTATCAATATGTCATCTACATATATGATAATGAAGGCAATACTCCCATCCTTATGTTTACTATAAACACATGGATCCTCTTTGCTTCTGACGAAATCAAATGACTTGATAGCCTTGTCAAAGAAAATGTTCCAACTCCTCGAGGATTGCTTAAGCCCATAAATGGATTTTTGTAGCTTGCATACAACATTTAGTTTGGACTCAAACGAAAAACCCTCAGGTTGTTTCATATACACCTCCTCAACTAGATTACCATTGAGGAAAACAGTTTTGACATCCATCTGTCAAATGTCATAGTCATAATATACAGCTATTGCAAGCAAAATCCGAATGGACTTCATTTTCGCAACAGGTTAAAATGTTTCATCATAATCGACCCCAGGTCATTGATTATAACCTTTAGCCACCAATCTTGCCTTATAAGTCTGTACCTTGACATATGCATCAATCTTCTTCTTGAAGACCCATTTGCATCCTATGGGTCTAACCCCTGTTGGCAAATCAACCAAGTTCCAAACTTGATTTACCTACATCGAGTCCATCTCAGATTTCATGGCTTCTTGCCATCTCTGTGAATCAATGTCTAACATAGCTTCGCTGTAGGTTGTAGGTTCATTGTCATCAAGAATATCTATCTCATTGTGTGTTTCAACAAGGAGATTAAGTCTTTCAGGCCGACGATGAGTTCTAGTGGTCCTACGGAGTTGATTATTCTGCGTTTCAGTGTTTGTTGCATTCTGATTGTGAGAAGGTCTATGTGTGCTGGACAATCCATCACCTTGAGAGCTTTCAGGAATGTCACTCATGTATTTCCTGAATGGAATGATGTACAACCATTGTATCACCTTCCATTGGTTGTGTATGAGAGTCTTGCATTTCTGCACTATCTCTAACAACACTCCCACTGGCTGAAGGGCGTACTCTAAGTACCCAATCTTCACCAGATACCCCCACTGAATCCTTGCTTAGGTAATTCGACAAGGGTTCAATTTTTGTGTTATCTTGTGGTTCTTGAATTTCTTCAAGTTCTATCTCTGTGCAACTAGGTAGACATATTCTTCATCAAGGAAAGTTGTGTTCCTGGAAACAATGACCTTATGTTCTCCAGAAAGATAGAAGTAGTATCCCTTAGTTTCCTTTGGATACCCCTACGAAGTAATATTTCTCACTTTTGGATTCCAACTTGTCAGTGAGCATCTTCTTAACATATGCAGGGCACCCCCAGGGTCTCATATGTTTAAGAGTTGGCTTCTTGCCACACCATATCGCATAGGGTGTCTTTTCTACAGACTTGGAAGGAACCATGTTCAGAACATATATTGAGGTTTGTATAGCATGTCCCCAAAGGTATGTCGGTAGAGCTGAGGAGATCATCATGGATCAAACCATATCTAATATGGTTCAGTTTCTTCTTTCGGCAACACCATTCATCTGTGGTGTTCCAGGAGGTGTCCACTCTGATTGAACTCCATGTAGCTTTAAGTAATCCAGAAAATCCTTGCTCAAGTATTCACCTCCTCGATCCGATCGAAGGGTCTTGATACTTGTTGCAAGTTGCTTTTCTACTTCTGACTTGTACTCCTTGAACTTCTCAAATGTATCGAATTTGTGTCTCATAAGATACACATATCTATACCTTGTGAAGTCGTCAGTAAAAGTGATGAAGTATGGAAATCCTCCTTTAGCTTAAGTTGAAAATGGCCCACATACATCAGTATGGACCAACTCAAGCACCTCCTTGGCTCGCACACCTTTCCCAGAAAGTGGCTTATTGACCATCTTTCCTCTAAAATAATATTCACAGTTACCATAAGACTCCAAGTCAAATGGTTCGAGGTAGTCTAACTTCCTCAACCTTGCTACCCTTGATTCGTTGATATGACCAAGTCTGCAACCATAGGTAGGTAGAGTTTCTATTACTTATCTTAGCTCGTTTATTTTATACATTGAATATTTCTTGACTACAGCTTAGTGTATATAATCCATCCACAAGAGGAGCAGTTCAATATATAACATTATCAAAAGACAGTACTTGACTACCATTATAAATATATGAGGAAAAACCCTTTATGTCCAAAATTGGGATAGAAATGATATTCTTCATTCACGAGGGTACATAGTAACAATCATTCAACACTAAACAATAGCCAGAAGGCAAATTTAATCTATAAGTTCCTACACGCTCAGCATCCACTCGTGCTCCATTTCTAACGCGTAGGTCTACCTCTCTTGGTCCAACATTCCTGCTATCAGTTAGCCTCTGCACATTTGTACAAATGTGTGAGCCACAAGCGGTATCCAATACCCAGGAATGAGAGTTATTTATAGATATATTTATTTCAATGACGTACATACCTTGTCCACCAAATGTATAAGCACCTAGTGCTTTTCCTCCTCCTGGTGTCGTGCAGTCCTTCTTCTAATGCCCCTTCTTATGGCAGTTGAGGCATTCATCCTTAGCCGGATTTACCTTGCTCTTCTTCACACCTCACTTAGGCTTCATAGTTGAGGGCACAGCTACTGCTTTGCCCTTCTTCTTTTGCCATTCTTTGTCTTTCGGCTTGGGTCGGCTAGTAGAGCTCACCATGAGCATAATTTTGCCTTTGGAAGTGGAAGACTCAAAGGTCTTGAGCATGTTGTCTAGCTCCGGCAGACTCACCTTCGTTCCATTCATATTGAAATTCACTATGAAGTTCTCAAAAGAATAATGGAGAGAGTTCAGGATAAGGGTTGTAGCGACATTCTTTTCTAGCTTCGTTCCAATTGAAGCAAGCCTCTCTATCAGCCCTATCATCTTCAACACATGCTGCGAGACCTGACCCATTCATTGAGCTTACACTTAAAGAGTTCTATCAATAACTCATATTCCATAGTCTGGGATTGTGAGTCATAGAGACTCTTCAAGTGTTTGAGCATCTCATTAGGACCCATGTTCTTATGTTGTCTCTGAAGTTCCATAGACATGGAAGAAGACATGACGCACTATGCTGAAATGGCATTATCTAGGTGTTTTTGGTAAGCATCCTTATCAAAAGAGGCATATTCAGCAGAGTTTGTCGCAGGAACTATTGGGAACACCGTGTCCAACACATATTCTATTTTCTCTTATCTCAACACTACTCACAAATTTCTTAGCCAGTCAAGGTAGTTTAGTCCAGTAAGATTGTTCATTTCAATCAACATTTTCAATGATAAGCTCGACATCTTTGATAATCTGAAGAATTACATAGACTGGAAATCAAACTCAAAATCTATTTCATATTATACACATTCGTTTAGGCTAATAAACAAGGTCTTTTGTTTAATTAGCTCCCATTATTTTAACATACATCTACGACCCCATGGTAGAATAAGGACCTATAATAATTGAGGTCATAATGGGCCAAGATCCAAGCCTATGATATCTCCGCGTTTGCTTTGGTTGATAACTTCAATAACACATCTTGGTAGGTTCTAAACCAATTGCAAAACTTATTTGCAACTCTTGGTTGATCAAATATTACATTTAATCTTGCGTCCTTAGATTAGTCCGACACTTTGTCGCCAAGATTTGACTATGCAAGTCAACCCCATTACACGACTGCGTTTATATATCTAAGTAAACTTGGCCATTGTGAGCAAACACTTTGGTGTAAATACCCACAAAAGTTTATCCTTTACCTTTACATTAAAACACATCTATGAAAGAGTCTGGGTCCTCGTAGACCTATAGCAAATGCTTTGGCATAAATACTCATATCGCCGAAAAGGATTTTGCATTCTAACAATTATAATGGACGACACATTTTAACTTAGACTTGTATTTAATATTTTGGGGAACATTTTAATTCAGGGTTTTAACCAAAATCAACTCTTTTACGCCATATTCAATATGACATCTTAATATCATGCAAAACTAATGACACATATAGTTGGGAATCGTCAACCCAATATGCATGATATAAGATGGTTTAATCAAATACTGGTTGTTGTCTGCCCATACAGTTATAGCGGACGCTATTCTAGTAATTTAAATGAAAAACAATTTGACATTTAGCACATAAACATTATACTTATCAAATATATATTGTATTATAATAATCTTGGGTTAAACATTCTGAACTCTGAATTTTTTTTTGTTTCTGGACAGGTGGGGCCGCGACGCTAATCATTAGGGCCGCGGCACCACTGAGGCAGAAGCCTTTCAGCTTCTGTAAATGCATTAGCACCGCAACGCTCTACCATAGAGCCGCTGTGCTGCAGAGGCAGAAACCTTTCGATTTTTGCAAATGCATTAGCGCCGCAGCCCTCCACCATGGAGTTGCGATGCCTATTGTCCATTGAGTCCAAATTTTGAAACGAAGTAGTGCCGCGGCGCTGCCTTGAAACCCTAGCAAGCGTCGCAGAGCCCTACCATAGGGTCATGACGCGAATGTCCTGACAAACGTTTCTGTATTGATTTTTCAAAATCGTTCGAGCCCTAAATCTAATTTAGGGATCAAATCACAGATCATTTATCATCACCCACCATTATCAATAACGCCAATATCGACCATCATCCGTTCTTACCCGTTCTTAGCCGTGCACCGTGCAATGCGCTGGATAATGCACTTTTGGCTTAGTTCGAGATAGAGCTGAATGACTTCCTCGAGTTAGTGTAGGAGATAATTTAGGGTGATATCAAAAGGTTAACATTGGGTCAAGACATGTAGGATTTCAAGAAGCCTCATTTTAATCTAATTTTATGTTTAACTCATATTATTATGTTATTCAATTGTTATATAACCATTAAACCAGCCTGTACTTTGATACCACTGTAGGAATTTATTGGGTTCAAAACACATAAATAAGGCACATCGGAAGTTTAAAATTTTGTTCTTACTTACCCCAACAATTACTTCTGGTATGGTTATATGACAATCAAAGACCTATAACATGAAACATGAACACTTACAGGTTGTATTATCTAGAGTCTTTATCAACTGTAGGTTCGCACGCGAAAGCCCTTTCGATTGCAAGCTCCAAGCTCAATGTATTTCTCTTTCGGAAAGCTAAGAAATCAGGTAGAGGTTCGAGATAGTGTTTTGATTCTAAGTCTCTAAGACTTAGAATAATAATCTGAAATTAGTGTGTTGAATAATAAAATGAATGTCTGTATTTATAGGTGAAAAATTATGTCAAAACGGATTAGGGTTTGACCTTGAGCCTGGCCTATGAATCAAGGCATATTAGGTCATTAGCTTCGCGACCCTATGGTGTGGGCGCCGCGGCGCTCGATGTGTCCCCCACACCGTCTCGATTTATTTTTCGCACATTCTTAATTAAATCCAAAATCCAATTTTAACTTAATTAAAACAATCATTATTCATTTAAATATCTCGATTCTAAATCGAATATTTAATACCCTATCAATACATCCTTAGATCGAAAAGACAATCGACATAGTGTGACCCTACAGTTCTTCACATATCGACATTAATCAAATTAAGGTCTACGCGGAACTCCTAGACGACGCCGCAAAACGAACTCAATATGTGAAGTACGTTTACACGAATCCAATAAACTTAACATCTATGTGGTAAGATAAAATCCTTTCATTCACGACACACCCGATCAAGCTTAGGATTTGTCAAGTGTCTATCCAAATGGTTTAATCATTGTATCGCATCTATATTAGTTGACAACTAGACCATATTCTAAATATGTCTAATGCGTTGGCCAACGACTTAGTCAACCTAATATCACTGACAATATGAAAGTTCTCTCGAATATACATTCGAGTAATGAATCCTAATCTTGGCTCAACTACCACCTTTAATCCACATCGTAATGTACCCAATACAAGTCGTATCTCAACCTATAAGGCATTTGAGCTTAGGACTGGATCAAAGTATATTACTTTGTAGACAAGGTGCGTATTGACCTCAAGTGTAAGGACTTCTATCTCCCACACGCTGATCATACTTTAGACAAGTATAACAAACAGTATATCATCAGGGTATACCAATACTTTCAAAGTATCCATGTGTCCATCACGAGTAACCATTACTCGTAGCAAGTGAGACATACTACATCCTCTAAGGATGTGATGCAGACCACATGTCGACTTATCACATATCATCGATACCACATTCTCGATGATCATTAGTCGAGGCTATTTTAAGAGTTGCGTTATAATATTAATATCTCACATTATTAATAACAGCGTAACCTTCAGGGATGCATATTATAGAATATTATAATCAATCCATTAATAATTCAATAATTGCAAATGCCAAAATACTAATCTCCATTAATAGTAATACGAATGTGTATAAAGTACATTTGTCTTAATACATATTGTCTCTAGGACATAAATATACTTTCATATATCCACCAATTTTATAACGAGAGTATATTCGCTTTAAATCAAATAGTTGAGGGGTATATTTGCACCTTTTTCCTTATGTCTATATGGGTCTTAATTTAAAGAAAGATCGTGCATTAGCTTGGAGAAGAAAAGGGTTTGATTGAGTATATGTTGAAAAATTTTGGGATGACAAGAATGATTAGAATTGGTATACGTCCTCTGTCCCAAGTTATATGGCATTATTTTTTTTAATCTGTCCCAAAAAGAATGTCATTTTTCTATATTTAGAAATAATATAACTTTATGAGATAATTTACAGTCACACAAATCTCTAAGGCTTATTTTGGACCACAAGTTTTTAAAATCTTTTTTTCTATTTTAAACACCGTGCCTAGTCAAATTGTGTCACATAAATTGGGACGGGGTGAGTAACAAATAAAGCAATGACAGAGAACGAAATTTTGGTCAATTTTTACAGGTAATTTACAAGCTCTACAAGAAAACCATGAGACTTGCCAGTTGCCTCCTGTTTTCAAGCTCAAAATGGTTAGTCTAGCCCTTGAAAGTTGAGGTATCATGTTGGGATTAGTGGCAATGATTGGAAACATCATTGTTAAACAAGGTATATACCCGTGATATACAATTGGTATACATGGTGTATATCACGGGTCCTTTAGGAATGTCAGGGACAGACCAGCCCATCTCGGGAATGGCCCATCAGCCCATCACAGGAAGGGCAGTATATTATGTGTGTATATTGATGTAATATTATAGTGTAAAAATTACCTTAATTAGACTTGTACATTTAACATAATTGTATATTTAGTATCCAAGTAGAATAAGGTTTTAGGAGTAGAATTGGAATATGATTCTCCTATTATGGAAATATGTAACTTGTATATATAGCCTTTCAATTAATGAAAATAATCAAGGGGATTATTTCTTTCATGGTATCAAGAGACTAGGTCTTTCTTCCGCCTTTGCTCTCGGTTTTTTGTGCCTTTCTCGGCCACAACCGTCTCCGTTTTCCGTCCCCCTTCACCGGAATTCGCGATATTATTTACCTCCACTCTTATCAAATTTCCCCTCCTCTCCCTTTGTTCTTTCGTTATGTCTAAGAACAATTTTCATCCTGCCCTCATGGTTTCTAACATCAAGAACAACATCCATAATGTTCTTGAGATGGAAAACTTCCAATATGCAATGTGGGCAGAATTATTTAAAATTCACGCTATCTCCCATCAAGTCATCCATCACATAATTCCTTCTACTGCACCTATTCCCGTGGAGGATCCTCAATTATGGATTACTCTTGATGCTACCGTTCTCTAGTAGATTTATTCCACTATTTCGGTTGACCTCTTACAAACGATCATTGAGCCGGATACTACGGCTATGGCTACCTAGACTAGATTGTGTGACATATTCCAAGATAACTAACATTCACGTGTTGTCACACTCGACCAGGAATTCTCTCAAGTTCGCATGGAAGAAATTCCAAACGTGTCTGCATATTGCAAGAAACTCGAGGAGTTAGCGGACCAACTCCGTAACGTTGGCACACCTGTGACAAATAATCGTTTGGTTCTACAATTGGTTGCCGGCCTTTTTGAGGCCTATAATGGCGTTGGGACTCTCCTTTGTCAAAGCAATCCACTTCCCACTTTTTATCAAGTCCGCTCCATGCTTACTTTGGAAGAAGCCGGTTTGGCTGAGAAGGAGGCTACCGGAGCAAGCCCCGTAGTCATGATGACGTCCTCCACAAATTCTTCGGGTTTTGTTGATAATTCGGGCCAAAATCGTGCTCATGGTGGTGGCAAAAATAATCGTAAGAATAATAGAAAAACCGTGGGGGCAAACGTGGCGGTTCCGGTGGTGGTTCCAGTGGTCAACAATCCAGCAGTGGGCCCCGTCCAATCAACAATGGCCCTCCTTCCTACTGGTCCCAGCCGTGGGGCCCATGGAAGTGGGGCTGGGGCAATAGGCCATGGCCCAACAACCCCTATTTTCCAGGGCCTTCCAACGGACAGTGGGCTGGACAGCCCCAATTCAGGCCCAACAATCAGCCTTCATCTTCTCGGATCAGCACTAGGCCGGGGCAGCAGGGTGGACTGCTTGGCTCTCGACCCACACAAGATTTATCGGCAGTGGGCACCATACCTACTCATACCGACATTAAGGCCGCAATGCACACGCTTAGGTTAATGCAACCAGATCCGAATTGGTACATAAATACCGGTGTGATGACATACATGACTTTCGATCAAGGTACTCTCTCGTCTTATTCCAATTTGAGCAACTCTCGTGGTATAATTGTCGGTAATGGTAACTCTATTCCAATTCAGGGTTATGGTCATAAAACTTTCTCTCCCCCCAATCCACCCCTTATCTTAAAAAAAACTTTACATGAAATTGATTAAAAACTTAGTGTCTGTCCGAAAGTTCACCACTGACAATTCCATTTTTGTTGAATTTGAACCTTTTGGTTTCTCTGTGAAGGATTTCAAGACGGAGAGACCTCTTATGAGGTGTGATAGTAGGGGAGATCTTTATCCTATCACACCAGGTTTCAGTCCATCGAGTCACGCCTTGCCATCAGCTTTTGCAGCCCTCTCTCCTTCCTTGTGGCATGCTCGTCTTGGTCATCCGGAATCTTCTATTTTGTCGTCATTACATAAAAATAATTTTATTTCATGTAAGGGTATGAATAGTACTCCAAATTGCCAATCTTGTTCTTTAGGAAAAATTGTTAGGTTGCCATTTGTAGACTCAAATTCTCATACTTTAATGCCATTTGATGTTATTCATAGTGACTTATGGACGTCTCATGTTCTTAGTTCTTTGGGTCATAGGTATTATATTCTCTTTTTGGATGATTATTATAAGTTTTTATGGACGTTTCCGATTGCGAATAAATCTCAAGTTTTTTCCGTCTTTTTAAAATTTAGAGCATTCATTAGAACCCAATTCGAATGAGAAATAAAAAATATTCAGTGTGATAATGGCAAAGAATATGACAATGGGATGTTTCGGGAATTCTGTGCTAATAATGGGATCAATTTTCATTTTTCTTGTCCTCGTACGTCTTCACAAAATGGGAAAGTCGAACACAAAATTCGTTCCATAAATAACATTGTCCGAACTCTCTTAATTCATGCTTCTGTACCCTTATATTTTTTGCATCATGCTCTTCAAATGGCTACATATCTCCTTAATATAATTCCTTCCAAAGATCTGACATATTCTTCCCCCCTTCAAATTTTGTATAATAATACTCCTTCTTATTCTCATCTTCGGGTTTTTGGGTGCTTGTGTTATCCGTTATTCCCATCCACCACAATTAACAAACTTCAGGCCCGGTCTACTCCATGTGTGTTTTTGGGTTTTCTGTCTAATCATCGTGGTTACAAATGCTTTGATTTATCCTCCAATAAAATCATCATTAACCGCCATGTAATTTTTTATGAAACTCAATTTCCATTTGCTAAAGTTAATACTCCCGATCCTAGTTCATATAATCTTTTGGATGATGGTATATCCCCGTATATTACTCACCATTTTTCAGACATGTCCCGCACCCAAAATTCCATAGCGAGCCCACTGCCCGCTGGCCCCACTGGTACGTCGCACACTACCGTCACTGGATCAGTTCCAACGTTTGGGCGGCCCAGCCACCTGAACTCGGTCCAGCCTCCGCCAGATTACCATCTTGGGCCAAGAGCCCATCGCATGTCGATCACCCATTCCGAGCCCAGAAAATTCCCAAAATCTGCCCACTTCTTCCTCAAGTCATAGACCGGTCACGCATAGTCAACGGGGTGTTTTGAAACCAAATAGACATTTTAATTTAAATTCTAATGTTCTCAAATCACCCTTACCCCATACTCATGTGTCTGCGTTAAATGACCTAAATTGGAAAATTGCTATGACCGATGAATATAATGCTCTTATTGATAATAAGACGTGGTAGTTGGTGCCCCATCCTTCTGGTATTAATATTATTAGGTCTATGTGGATTTTTGCTCACAAGGAAAATTCAGATGGTTCATTTGCACGACATAAGGCGCGACTTGTGGGGGATGGTAAGACTCAGCAGGTTGAGGTGGATTGTGGTGAGACATTTAGTCCGGTGGTCAAACCGGCTACCATTCACACTGTACTCAGCTTGGCTCTTTTAAAAGCATGGCCTATTCATCAGTTAGATGTAAAGAATGTTTTCCTACATGGTGATCTTAAAGAAACAGTTTATATGCATCAGCCGTTGGGATTCAGGGATCCCAAAAATCCTCATCATGTCTGTTTGTTGAAGAATTCCTTATATGTGCTTAGGCAGTCTCCACGGGCCTGGTATACAAGGTTTGCTAACTATGTTTCGACTATTGAGTTTACTCAGAGCAGGTCCGATAATTCCTTGTTCATCTACCATCGTGGTTCATCTTTGGCCTACATTCTGTTGTATGTGGATGATATCATTTTGACTGCCTCTTCTGATGCCTTACGCCAGTCTATCATGACCATGCTCATCTCTGAGTTTGCCATGAAAGACTTAGGGCCCTTGAGTTACTTTTTGGGGATTGCCATCACTCGTCATTCCGATGGATTGTTCTTGTCTCAACGGAAGTATGCAGCTGAGATCATCGAGAGGGCTGAGGATGTCATCTTGTAAGTCCACTTTCACTCCAGTTGATACAAAGCCCAAGCTTAATGCCACGGCTGGCATACCCTACGAGGATCCGACCCGCTATCGCAGTCTTGCAGGGGCTCTTCAGTATCTTACCTTTACGCGACCAGATATTATGTATGTTGTCCAGCAGGTGTGTTTGTTCATGCATGATCACAAAGTTGAGCACATGAATGCACTCAAACGCATTATTCGGTATATTCAGGGTACCCTTGACTATGGGTTGCATTTATATCCTTCCTCGACGTCCACACTTTTCTCATATACGGATGTTGATTGGGGTGGCTGTCCCAACACCAGATGGTCTACGTCGGGCTATTGTATGTTTCTTGGCAATAACTTGGTCTCCTGGTCAGCAAAGCGTCAGTCGACTCTATCCTGATCAAGTGCCGAGGCTGAATATCGCGGAGTGGCTAATGTGGTCTCAGAATTATGTTGGTTCCGTAATTTACTTTTGGGGCTTCATTGTCCCATTCAGAAAGCAACCTTGGTGTATTGCGATAATATTAGTGTCATCTACCTTTCTGGTAATCCGGTTCAGCACCAATGCACTAAACATATCGAGATGGACATTCACTTTATCCGCGAAAAGGTTGCTCGTGGTCAGGTACGCGTATGTCATGTCCCGTCAAGATATCAAATTGCAGACATCTTTACAAAGGGTCTTCCCGCGGTCCTTTTTGAAGATTTTAGGGACAGTCTCAGCGTTCGAAGACCGCCCCCTATGACTGCGGGGGTGTGTTAAACAAGGTATATACCAGTGATATACACTTGGTATACATGGTGTATATCACGGGTCCTTTAGGAATGTCACGGGCAGACCAGCCCATCTCGGGAATAGCCCATCAGCCTATCACGGGAAGGGCAGTATATTATGTGTGTATATTGATGTAATATTGTAGTGTAAAAGTTACCTTAATTAGACTTGTACACTTACCATAATTGTATATTTAGTATCCAAGTAGAATAAGGTTTTAGGAGTAGAATAGGAATAGAATTCTCCTATTATGGAAATATGTAACTTGTATATATAGCCTTTCAATTAATGAAAATAATCAAGGGGATTATTTCTTTCAATCATCATCAAACAAGAAGATTCTCTTTGCAAGATCTTTCCACATTATTAACCCTTGTAAATACGTTAATACGGCAAAAAAAAAGGATATTGATGTACAATAGCAACGCTATGCGCCGTCCCTTGTAGGATTTATTGATATGCTAGTTACATCCTAAAGAGCCATGAGACACAAGTTGCAAAGTTGTTGAGGGTGGAGGTACTAATTGAAACTGTTTGATTCAATCCTCGTCAGGGGCTAATGTAGCTTAATGTACCGGGTTTATTTGAATTTAGTATTTTCGACGCGAAATACTTATGTGTAAAAATTCTCTAAAATCGCAACAAACAATAGATATGAACTCAACTTTAATAATATAATGCGTTTAATGCTAAGAATCTTAAAAGTTGGACGCATAAAACTTAAATCCTATAGCTATACCTGTGTCTGATCCTCATTGTTTTTCTTTCTCGTTTCTATAGGATAGGAGGGATGCAACGTTTGAAAATGCTAAAAGTGTACGAGCTACTCGGGAATCGATCGTGGTAAGCAGCATCAAAAAGCTCTGAGCCAACTATGTTCTTTCCCATGTAAATACGTTATCACAAGCACTCTTTTACAGTAGAAATTGGCAAAATTCATTGGCATTTTTTACCGCCAATTGAGCTTTACCTATTGTTGCAAAACTATTCAATTTTTAGCCACTTTTAATGCGGAAATAAAATTTTAACAAAATATCCGTAGGTAAAATACGGAAAAATTCCAGGAACTTTTATTGGAATTTGAACATTTATTAATTCAAACTTCAGGGATTATTCTTGGGGTTCGAAATGATTATTCCTGGAGTTGGAAATGTAATTTATGGAGTTTGGACCTTTTTTAGTTTGAATTCCAGGACTAGTTTATGGAGTTCAAACTTTAACAATCTCACAACATCTTCTCCCCTCTTCTGTGCTTTCAGTTAAAAAAAAAGCATACTCTTTTGACTTCCTGGCGAGTCGCCTTATCAATTATCAAACCCTAAATTTGTAATACTCAGAGACACAAAAAGTGTAAATAGATTACAAGAATTAGAAGTATAGTAGTTATATTTTAAAAGTTAGTTAGTCTAAAAGTTAGTTAGGCCACATCAACAATTCTGTTAGAGTACAATCAGTTGGTTAGCAATCGATGGTTATTGTAATCAATAGTTAGTCATTGACTTAAGTGCATATAAAAGGTTGTAATACATGATATGTGGATCATCTATGAAATTACAATTACAAATTCTATTCCAATTCTACTCATCTTATTCCTCCCATTTTATTAGCTAAGTAACTCGAGTCTCCTCTGTTGAGCTCCTGTCTTAGACTTGGATTGTTCGAATTCTACCTGAATTCCTCGTGGAAGAAGGATGTGCTATATAGAGAGCTTCGGTTCGGGTCAGATCCCGAGTGAGATGCTCTAACATCTTTATACGCTCTGATACCAATTTCATGGGTGGATCCAATTTCATGGGCGGATCTTTTCATCATCTAACAACCCTAAAGGTAGGAATATAGATGGTATACTAGTAAGTTTTTATCAGAATTTATCAAATAATAAGCATGTAGTAAAGAAGCAGATATTATCAGCTCAAAATTCATTTTTAAAATAAAAGTCTATAACTTCCTACCAATATTAACATCATAATTGCAGAGACTATACTTATCAAGATTATAATTAAAAACACATAGTTCAACAATCATACCTCTTGCAGATTTTTAGATCATACTCTTTCTAAAATTTTGTTACAAGCTAAGGTTGGAGAACTAATATGGTTTTAAGTATAGGCTTTCAAAGTATTTTTCTCTGGTATTATGATAGCGTTCTTTGTATGAGTTATAGAGTAAAAGGGAGTTTAGCTAGACATTTAGAGACAATATTTTGAAGATTGAAGATTTTTTTGTATGTAGAAGTTATCCTTCAAGGTTACAAAGAGGCTCCTTTTATAGATAACATCGGTTGTCTTACATTATTGGCATACTGAAAAGTCTAAAAGCAAATAGTATTTTTGTTACAAAAGTCATAAAGTAAATAGTACTTTGTCTCTTGTCATTTCATGCTTTTCTTAAAGTTGTTTGTCGTTGTTGCCATTTCTTCAACGTTTGTTGGCTGTCATCTTTTGTTTTTGATTCCTCGTGGGGCCGGCGAGTTTTACATTGAGGCCGGTTGCTTTCTTCCACGGGCGTCTTCTTTACACAAAAAGACAATTTTGTTTTTCTCCGACGATACTCCTATTGAATAGGAACGGTATCGTTTTGATTTCAATAGTATGTTGGTAATATATGATAATATATGGGCTTACTGTAGTTTAGACTACATTGGGCCATATCAAATTGTTACATCGTGGCTTTATGTAGTTTAAACAACATTGGGCCGTTTCATTCGAAAGGATTAGATGGTCCTTCTTTTTTCATAGTAATATGGTTAGTATCATCATTTATACTCATAACATGTCTTTTCCTCTGGCCTATCAAGAGTTTGTATTGCTCCAACGTTTCACTGAAGTGTTTGTGCTCCATCTTTATGATCCTGTCATGCATGTTTGTAAGGTGTATAGTATCTTGAGATAATACATCATTGTTGTAGTACAGGGGAATAAGTTCTTCAGTTTCTCCTCCTTTGGAGTTTCCAATGATGCTGGTTTTACCTGCTCTTAACATATCTTCAATTTTTGATTTTAATGTTGATAGTCCGATGGCTTTTTTGGCACTCAGCCATTCTTGAAATTTTTCTAGGGTACATGGTATCTTCATATTTAGATCGTTATCTTTAGGTTTTTATCATCTCCACTTATGTTGGTATTTCTTCCCGTTTTAAATAATTGACATATTATAATAGGTTTTTCCGTCAAGTCTGTTGAGGCATCGAATAGTTGTATGCCGTAGATACCTCTTCCTAATGACTCCATCATTAGTCTGACAGATTCTACTATAACATTGGGTAGTTTAGAAATATTATGAAAAGTTTCATCTACTAATATATTATCTATAAAACCGTAAGTAAATAGTTTAAATACTATATCAGGGTTTGATTTTTCGTTACATAAAAACCTTGGATATTTACTTAGTTTTGCACTTCGTAAAATGTGTAGATTTGTTTATTTGTTCATAAGTTGTAATATATTCAGGTGAGAATTTCATCTTGTCGCACATTATTACTGTTGTTGTTATCTGAGAAGACGATGTTGTTATGGGTGGTGGTATAGTTGCAAGCTTGGATGTGAAAGTTTTTGGTTTTTCTGCAGGAGATTGGGAAGATTTCAAGGTTTGTAGGGTTTTGAAGTCTCTAAAGGCTTCTGTCAGCTGTTCCAGCAGATGTGTATTTTCTTTTGTTTTGGTTGTAATAATTTCTTGATTTTGTTTGATGATTTTTGTAACATTGGTAATATATTCTTTGAACTTGTCACTGCTGGTTGACATTATTGTACCTGCTAAGAAAATCATCTAAAGTATTCTTAGTTCCAGATATATTTTTGACAATAAAATCATAACAACAAAAGAATGATTGTCACATTCTTCTTTTGTTTAATTCTGGTAAAGGGTCTATTTTATTTGTAATGGAAGCTCTTACTTGGGTATTATCCGTTCTAACAATAAATTTTACTGGTAATAAGTGATAATGAAATCTCTTTATTTCAAACTTTACTGCTAATAGTTCATTTTCGTTAATATGATAATTTTTCTCGTCTGACTTACATGTTCCTCCTCCATATCCACAAACTAGTGGCTTTTCTTTATCTGTATCATTTTCATCATATGCTATGTGGACTGCTCCCCATCCTATACCACTAGCATCGGTAAAAAGTTCTAATTGATCTAGTTCCGTTGGTATTCTATGTTTTAGTAGGGCTCTAACTTTATATTTGATTTGGTTTATTGCTTTAGTATGTTCCTCCTTCTATTCAAAGGTTATATTTTTCTTAGTTAATTCTTGTAAAGGTTTTCTTAGTAGTGGTAAATCTTTTATATGGTCTGAAGCATAGTTTACTACTCCTAGGAATTGTTGTACTTCCTTTTTACTCTCTAATTCTCTTTAAAGTTTTTTATCTTTGTTACAACATATTCATGTAGTTGCTTTATGTGATATATTATACACAGTGAAGGATTACAACTACAAGAACATGTTGTAACTAAGATAAAAAAAATTAAAGAGAAATTAGAGAGTAAAAAGGAAGTACAACAATTCCTAGGAGTAGTAAACTATGCTTCAGACCATATAAAAGATTTAACACAACAAGAATTAACTAACAAAAATATAACCTTTGAATGGAAGGAGGAACATACTAAAGCAATAAACCAAATCAAAGATAAAGTTAGAGCCCTACCAAAACATAGAATACCAACGGAACTAGATCAATTAGAACTTTTTACTGATGCTAGTGATATAGGATGGGGAGCAGTCCTCATAGCTTATGATGAAAATGATACAGATAAAGAAAAGCTACTAGTTTGTGGATATGGAGGAGGAACATGGAAGCCAGACGAGAAAAAATATCATATTAACGAAAAGGAACTATTAGCAGTAAAGATTGGAATAAAGAGATTTCATTATCACTTATTACCAGTAAAATTTATTGTTAGAACGGATAATACCCAAGTAAGAGCTTCCATTACAAATAAAATAGACCATTTACCAGAATTAAACAAAAGAATAATGTGGAAATCATTCTTTTGTTGTTATGATTTTATTATCAAAAATATATATGGAACTAAGACTATTCTAGCTAATTTTCTTAGCATGTACAACAATGTCAACCAATAGTGACATGTTCGAAGAATATATTACCAATGTTACAAAAATCATCAAACAAAATCAAGAAATTATTACAACCAAAACAGAAGAAAATACACATCTGCTAGAACAGCTGACAGAAGCCTTTAGAGACTTCAAAACCCTACAAACCTTGAAATCTTCCCAATCTCCTACAGAAAAACCAAACACTTTCACATCCAAGCTTGTAACTATACCACCACCCATAATAACATCGTCTTCTCATATGACAACAGCAGTAACAATGTGTGACAAGATGAATTCTCACCTGAATATATTACAGCTTATGAACAAATAAACAAATTTTATGATTACAAATCAAATCCACACATTTTACGAAGTGCAAAACAAAGTAAATATCCAAGGTTTTTATGTAACGAAAAATCAAACCCTGATATAGTTTTTAAACTATTTACTTATGGTTTTATAGATAAAATATTAGTAGATGAAACTTTTTTAATATTGCTAAACTACCCAATGTTATAGTAGAATCTGTCAGACTAATGATGGAGTCATTTGGAAGAGATATCTACGGCATACAATTATTCGATGCCTCAACAGACTTGATGGGAAAACCTATTATAATATGCCAATTATTTAAAATTGGAAGAAATAGCAACATAAGTGGAGATGATAAAGACCTAAAGATGAAGACACCGTGTAGCCTAGAAAAATTTCAAGAATGGCTGAGTGCCAAAAGAGCCATCGGACTATCAACATTAAAATCAAAAATTGAAGATATGTTAAGAGCAGGTAAAGCCAGCATCATTGGAAACTCCAAAGGAGGAGAAACTAAAGAACTTATTCCCCTGTACTACAACAATGATGTATTATCTCAAGATACTATACACCTTACAAACATGCATGACATGATCATAAAGATGGAGCACAAACACTGCAGTGAAACGGTGGAGCAATACAAACTCTTGATAGGCCTGAGGAAAAGACATGTTATGAGTATAAATGATTATACTAACCATATTACTCTGAAAAAAGAAGGATCATCTAATCCTTTCGAATGAAACGGGCCAATGTAGTTTAAACTACAAAAAGCCACGATGTAACAATTTGATATGGTCCAATGTAGTCTAAACTACAGTAAGCCCACATATTATCATATATTACCAACAGACTACTGAAATCAAAATGATACTATTCCTATTCTATAAGAGTATTGTCGGAGAAAAAAAAATCATCTTTTTGTGCAAAGAAGACACCTGCAAAGATGCTTGTGTAAGAAAGCAATCGGCCTTAATGTAAAAGCCGTCGGACCCACGAGGAATCAAAGACAAAAAATGACATCCAACAAACGTTGAAGAAATGGCAACAACGACAAACATCTTTAAGTAAAGCATGAAATGACAAGAGACAAAGTACTATTTACTTTATGACTTTTGTAACAAAAATACTATTTGCTTTTAGACTTTTCAGCATGCCAATAATGTAAGGCAACCGATGTTATCTATAAAAGGAGCCTCTTTGTAACCTTGAAGGATAACTTTTGAATACAAAAAAATCTTCAATCTTCAAAATATTCTCTCTAAATGTCTAGCTAAACCCCCTTTTAGTCTATAACTCATACCAAGAACGATATCATAGTACTAGAGAGAAAATACTTTGAAAGTCTATACTTAAAACCATATTAGTTCTCCAACCTTAGCTTGTAACAGAATTTTAGAAAGAGTCTGTTGAATATACTCCCAGGAGCCTAGGCCATTATCCCGTCAAGAGAAAAAAAAGAGTCGAGTGTCAGGGTAAGGTTGAGTAATTCCGGTGATCTAAAAATCTGCAAGAGGTATGATTTGAACTATGTGTTTTTAATTATAATCTTAACAAGTATAGTCTCTGCAATTATGATGTTAATATTGATAGGAAGTTATAGACTTTTATTTTAAAAATGAATTTTAGGCTGATAATACCTGCTTCCTTACTACATGCTTATTATTTGATAGATTCTGATAAAAACTTACTAGTATACCATCTATATTTCTACCCTTTTCAGGGTTGTTAGATGATGAAAAGGTCCGCTCATGAAATTGGATCCGCCCATGAAATTGGTATTAGAGCGTATAAAGAGGCTAAAGCATCTTACTAGGGATCTGACCCGAACGGACGCTCTCCGTATAACACATCCTTCGTGCACGAGGAATAAACCTCGGTTGCCAAGGATCGCAAACTGACAGGCACCAGTCGTCGGCAACTACTTCACTTTCCTGCATTATGCTTTTGTACGTATATGTCAATCCATAGATTCTACTTATCAGTTTTTGTAATTCATTTTATTTGTTCTTGAGTTTTTCACATTTGTAAGTCTCGTTTTCGAGTAAACAGTGAATTTGTTAGAAATTTAGTAATGTGGAATTATGTATATCCCATTATTTATGACACAAAAAATTGGGGCCCCGTACGTCGGAAATGTTGTTTCCACGCAGATGCACACGTAGTGCCAAGTATCGCAAATTTCATTAGTGAAAGAGATATTGGTACGTATGTAATATGTTTGAGGCATAGAATGATGGACGGTTATTGGCCAAATGAAAAAGTATTCCACGTTGGTAAACGAAGGAAAAAGTGTAAGATGAAACGAGTCAGAGTCGTCGCGAAAGGCCGCGGCGCAGCCCCATCGGAGCCGGAGCGCCTCGCAGGGAGCGCCGTGGCACTAATTGGGTGGCCAATCACTGGAGCCACGGTGCTTCGGAAGCAAAATGCTGCGATGGAAAATTGGAAAATTCTGACCTTTGGGCTGGTTTTGGAGCATTGAATCTCCATTACTTGGCACATGAATTCAGCCATTATTTGGCAGAATGTAACCCCTCTCAATAAGTGACATTACATGGCTATTGAAGGCCATTAGTTGGCTAGTTGAGGGGTCATCTCCTTACACTATAAATTGAGGCCTTTGGCTAAATTGTTCAGCACTACACAACACTTAGAAATATTTACAGAATTTCTGATTTCATCTTCTTCCTCTCTAGCAAGTCTACTACACTCAAAGTTCTTCAAGAATAACACTTGAGTTTCCTTTGCTCAATTGTTAAGTTGTTGTTCTATCTTGAGAGACTATTGCCCGACAACGTAAAAGGAGATATACGGGGCAATCTTGTCTTAAAGACAGAGTGTCATCACTCGACTCAGCAAATCACACAAGGAGTTTGTTCCATTCTTGATTTCCAGTTTTATTGTAATCGTTAGTTTATCCTTTCTAGCAATTGTAATATTTACTTACTTCTCGTTCCCTGCAATTGTTGTAACCCATAATTTTAAGACAAGATTTGTTGTAAGTACTTAGAAAGATGACTAGAAGAGAATAACTCGCTTCTGATTTTGCTGCTGCTACTACTCAAGGCAACCCGTCTGCCTTCCCTACTGCTCAAGGCACACCAAATTCCTTCCCGGTTGTTCAAGGCTCAACCAACGCCTTTTCTGCTGCTCAAGGGAATGCTCCAGTTCCTCCACCCGCTGGATTCCATTATGAACACCCATAAAAGTTTATGGGCTCCAATTTCAAGAGATGGCAACAGAAGATGCTCTTTTATCTGACTGTTATGGGAATAGCTCATTTCCTAACAGAAGATCCTCCACAAGCTGGAGATGAAATGGACCCTTCACCTACTGAAACGGCTGAAGGGGGCCAAGGTATCCATGTCATTAATGGCATGAAGATGGTTCTTAATGCATGGAGTCATAGTGATTTCATGTGTAAGAACTATATTTTGAACTGCTTGTCAAACCCTCTCTACATGGTGTATTGCACCGTTGGCACCGCCAAAGAGTTGTGGGAGAAGCTGCAAAAGAAGTACAATGCACAAGATGCAGGTACTAAGAAATTCATCATTGGAAAATTTCTAAAATTTCAAATATTGGATAGTAAAACAGTGATGTCCCAAGTCCAAGAATTCCAAATGATTCTACCTCACCTGGATTTGGAAGGTATGAAACCAAATGAGCAATTTTTGGTTACATCGCTGATTGAAAAGTGACCTTTCTCGTGGAATGAGTTTATGAGTTACTTAAAACTCAAGACAAAGGAGATGACCTTTTAAGAACTTATTATCAAACTCCAGATTCAGAAAGATAATAATAAGGCCTTGCCTAGGGGTAAATAACCTGCTGAGACAAAGGCAAATCTAGCTGAGGCCAAAGAGAACCCAAGCAAGAAGCACAAGTTCCAGAAATATGGCAAGACCCAAGCAGCGGAGAAGTTCAAAAGAAACTGTCACCACTGTGGGAAACCTGGTCACATGATCAAGGACTGCCGCAAGCTCAAGACTGAGCAACAAGAGAAGGCCAAGGCTAAGGGCAAGGCTCAGGTTAACGTTGTCAAAGACAGGCTTCTGGACGACACGATTGAGGAGTTCTCAGCGGTGGTGCTTGAAGCAAACCTTGTTAAGAATGTCATGCAATGATGGATGGACACAGGTGCTATAAGACACATCTGTTCCAATAGTGATGCCTTCTCCACTTATACACCAGTTACTAACAAGAAGCTGTCCATGGGTAACAACGCTTCCTCTGACGTGCTGGGTGTAGGAAAGGTAGTCCTGAAGATTACTTCTGGAAAGGAGCTCACTTTGAAGGAGGTGATGCATGTTCCTGAGATTAGGAGAAATTTAATTTCAGTTCATTTATTGGTTAATACTGGTTTTAGGCTAGTGTTTGCGTCCAATAAATTTGCAATCACCAAGAATGAAACGTTTGTGGGAAGGGGCTTCGTCTGTGAAGGCCTCTTCAAAGTTAACGACATGTATGTATTACGTGCAAGCAATAATATTGAAGTTTCTTCTTACTTGATTGAGTCCTCTAATTTATGGCATAATAGATTAGGACATGTTATCTATAAGTCCATCCAAAGGTTGGAAAAATTGGAGTTGTTGCTGTCTATCGACGTAAACCCTCAACATAAGTGTGAGGTGTGCGTAGAGGCAAAACTCACAAAGATTCCTTTTTGATTCGTCGAAAGGAATACCGCTCCTCTAGAACTTATTCACACAGATATATGTGATTTGAAGTTTGCACAAACTAGAGGGAGAACAAGTACTTTGTGACATTCATTGATGATAGCATAAGGTATTGTTACATTTACTTGTTGAAAAGTAAAGATGAAGCCTTTGAAGCGTTCCGACGTTACAAAGCATAAGTTGAGAACCAACTAAGCATGCGGATTAAATCCATTCGTAGCGATAGAGGGGGAGAATACGTAGCGCCATTTGAGAAATATTGTGCCCAATCAGGCATTGTTCATCAAACGATGGCTCCATACTCACCTCAGACGAACGGTGTGGCAGAACTTAAGAACCGCACACTGAAGGAAATAATGAATGTCTTGCTCATCAATTTCGGTATTCCCCAAAACATGTGGAGAGAATCCGTCCTTACTGCTAATACGATTCTTAACAGAGTCCCACATAAGGGTAAGGACAAAACTCCATATGAATCATGGAAGGGAAAGAAACCTACCTATAAATATTTAAAGGTGTGGGGTTGTTTGGCAAAGGTTGAAGTACCCAAGACAAAGCAGGTCAAGATTGGGCTTAAGACTGTAGATTGCATTTTCATCGGATATGCAAACAACAGTAGTGCTTATCAGTTCTTAGTGCATAAGTCAGATATTTCAGATATCCACGGGGGTACAATTATGGAATCAAGGAATGCTCAATTCTTTGAAGATACCTTTTCTAGTAAGGAAAAAGACGTAACCTTTCGCAAATGAAGTTATGAACAAAGCTCTCAGGAACTGGAAGTCGTTGACTGCCCGGATCTAGATGGTTCAGATCTAGTGGACTTTGAAGTGGCTGAATATCTGGAATCTAGTGTTCCAGATTCTCAAAACTTGGAGACTCTAGAGATGGAACCAAGGCGAAGTAAAAGGGCCAGGAAGGATAAATCCTTCGATCGTGACTTTGTAGCTTATATGGTTGATGACGAACTAAGGACAATTACTGAAGCATTGTCAACTCCAGAGGCACCGCTCTGAAAGAAGCTATTGAGAGTGAAATAGACTCCATCATGCATAACCATACTTAGGAGTTGGTTGATCTTCCTCTAGGAAATAAATCATTGGGTTGTAAGTGGATACTCAAACGGAAGTATAAAGTAGACGGGTCTATAGATAAGTACAAGGCCAGATTGATATTCAAGGGCTATCAATAGAAGGAAGGCCTTGACTATTTTGACACGTACTCCCTGGTGTCTAGGATGACGTCCATACGAGTATTCATTGTGATCGCAGCGTTGCGTGACCTTGAGATACATCAAATGGATGTCAAGAAAGCCTTCCTAAATGGTGATTTGGAAGAAGATATTTATATGGAACGACCCGAGGGGTATGTGGTTCCAGGGCAAGAGAAGAAAATATGTCGGCTTGTTAAATCTCTATACGGGCTGAAACAAGCCCCTAAGCAATGGCACGATAAATTTGATAGTACTCTACTATCGAAGGGTTTCTCCATTAATGAGTGTGATAAATATGTCTACATGAAAGGTAATTCTGACTCGTTCATCATGATATGATTGTACGTAGATGACATGTTGATCACAAGGAGCAGTCCTAGCTTGATTCTAGAGACTAAGAACATGTTGAAACAATGCTTCGACATGAAGGATATGGGTATCATAAATGTCATCTTAGGGATAAATATCTCTAAAATGTCTGACGGACTGGTCTTATCTCAGTCTCACTACATCAAGGATGTGTTGAGAAAGTTTAAGATGTTTGACAGTTCGTTTGCGAAGTCACCACTGGATAGAAATTAAAAGCTTGATAAAAATCGTGGTTCACCCGTATGCCAGGAGCAACATGCACAGGTGATTGGGAGTTTGATGTACATAACAAACTACACCCGACCTGATATTGCTTATGCAGTCAACAAGTTGGATAGGTTTACTCGTAATCCGAGTAATGATCACTGGAGAGAGTTGAATCGGGTACTACAATACCTAAAATACATGCTAACTTACGAGTTGCATTATTCAATGTATCCAGCTGTACTAGAGGGGTACAGTGATGCAAACTGGATATCCGATATAGAGAACACCAAGTCCACCAGTGGGTATGTATTTACAATTGGTGGTGGGGCTGTGTCTTGGAAATCCTCTAAAGCAAACTTGTATCGCCCGATCCACGATGGAATCGGAGTTTATCGCTTTGACAAAGCAGGAGAAGAAGCTGAGTGGCTTCATGACTTCTTAGAGGATGTTCCTTGTTGGGAACAAACCCATATCTTCTGTAATGATCCACTGCGACAGTCAGTCGGCTCTTGGAAGGACACAAAGTTCTATGTGCAACGACAAGTCTCGTCATATTCGACAGAGGCATAAGACCGTTAGGCAGCTGATCACCACAGGTATAGTATCCATTGATTACATAAAATCAAAGGATAACAGAGCGGACCCACTGACAAAGGGCTTACCCAACTGCAGGTCTAGGGGAATGGGCTTAAAACCCAAGGTATAAGGACCAATACGGTTGTAACCCAACCTTACTGACTGAAGATCCCAGAAATTAGGTTCAATGAGAAAACTATGCTGTAAAGAATCAGTTGAGCGCTTCGGTGGAAGTATGAGCACTTCGGATAGTGATTTCTGTAAAGAAACACCAAATCCAAAGTCGTTCCCGCGATAGACTATAAGTGTTATCTGCAGTGTGGGTAAAGGTTAAGTTTCCAAAACCTTTAATGAACCTCACCGGTTGAGGTTAGGTTTGGGGAAACTTTTAATGGTTCCTAAAACTTTTAAAGTGGGGTATAGCAGGATACTTTGTAGGAAACCACCTATTTAAGTGCGAGGACAGGACACCTCAAATGAACGCACTTAAGAATCCAAGAAGTGTCCACGACCACAACGGACAAAATATTACGAAGAACATAGTAAGGAAAGTTGTTGTGTTGGTACCGTTGAGTTGGCTTACACTAAACACTGATGGTTCAAGATATAACGTTCACCGCGCAGTAAGTAAGTCCGATGGTATTCAACTATGGAAGGTTCAAAGCGAAAGCTACCTATCCAGATGCAACATCGGTCCGCTGAACGATTACTGGAAAAGGCACCATGTGAGTGAGCCAAAATCTCTTTCAAGAGGGGATTGTTGGAAATTTACTAATGTGGAATTAAGTATATCCCATTATTTATGACTCAAATAATTGGGGCCCCGTACATCGAAAACGTTGTTTCCACAGACGTGCATACGTAATGCCAAGTATCGCAAATTTCATTAGTGAAAGAGATATTGGTACGTATGTAATACGTTTGAGACATGGAATGTTAGACAGTTATTGGTCAAATGACAAAGTATTCCACGTTGGTAAACGAAGGAAGAAGTGTAAGATGAAACGAGTCGGAAGTCGCTGCGAAGGGCCGCGGCGCAGCCCAGTCGGAGCCGAGGCGCCGGAGCGCCGCGACGCTAATTCACAAAGCCGCGGCGCTTCGGAGGCAGAATGCTGTGACGGGAAGTTGGAAAGTTCTGACCTTTGGGCTGGTTTTGGAGCATTGAATCTCCATTACTTGGCACATGAATTCAGCCATTATTTGGATGAATAAGTGCCATTACATGGCTATTTAAGGCCATTAGTTGGCTAGTTGAGGGGTCATCTCCTTACACTATAAATTGAGCCATTTGGATCAATTGTTGAACACTACACAACACTTAGAAATATTTACAGAATTTCTGATTTCATCTTCTTCCTCTCTAGCAAGTCTACTACACTCAAAGTTCTTCAAGAATAACACTTGAGTTTCCTTTGCTCAATTGTTAAGTTGTTGTTGTATCTTGGGAGACTATTGCCCTACAACGTAAAAGGAGATATACGGGGCAATCTTATCTTAAAGACAGAGTGTCATCACTCGACTCAATAAATCACACAAGGAGTTTGTTCCATTCTTGATTTCCAGTTTTATTGTAATCGTTAGTTTATCCTTTCTAGCAATTGTAATATTTACTTACTTCTCGTTCCCTGTAATTGTTGTAACCCACAGAATTATCATTAAATCTCGAGAAAATCCACATTTTACTTCTCCTTGATCCTCTTTCAGCAATTTCAATTGACATATATGTTTCTAAGATATTTTTTTGATATACAGTATATATAATTTTTTAGATATATTTATTTGTTTGTGATATGTAATTTTTGTGCTCAGATTTAAATTTGAAATGAGTTGACTAAGAGCATTATGCTTTTTATACGTATCTGTGAATGCACAGATTCTACTTATCCTTTTTTGTTTTTTTAATTTAATATAATTTATTTATTCTCCAATTTTTCACATTTTCGAGTAAACATTGAATTCTCGTTGCATTTTTACTCTCTAAAATCTCGAGAAAATCCACATTTTACTTCTCCTTCAGTGATTTCCATTGACTATAGGTTTCTAAGATATATTTATTTGTTTCTATTATGTAATTTTTTTCTGCTCAAATTTGAATTTGAACTGAGTTAACTAAGAGAATAATAAATTTGTGAGATTTGAAGGATAATTAAGGAATGGAATTTTCGAGTAAATATTGAATTCTCTTTGCGACTTACTCTCTCCAAAATCTCGAGAAAAAATCCACATTTTACTTCTCCTTCATCGTCTTTCAGCTATTTCCACTAATTCTGGTATATATATTTGAGTTTTAGATTTATTTATTTGTTTGTGTTATGTAAATCATCTGTTGCTATAAGTGTAAGGTTCAATTTCTCTCTCCTCTCTCCACAACGGTAACAACACCCCTACCACCCCCACCTTCTCCAACGGTAATCTCATCTTAGTGCGCTACTCCGGTTAGTGACCAGGGTCCCATTCGCCGACGAACATCAGTGCGTCCTGACTAGGTACTCTTTTCCCTTACCGCCGGGGAAGCATTCCGGCCAGATATTTCTGGTTTGAACGATTTCCGGCTAGTCATCCTGCCTCTCTTCTCTTTCTCCCCCTAGCTTCTTTTCTCCTCAACCGGAAACCCCTCCCCAGTTGGTTTCTGGTCAGATCTGCACAGGTACTCAATTTTTGCAACAGGCTCTGGCGGCGAACAATGAGTTTCCGGCAGGGAACAGTAACCCGATAGTGATTTTCCGGCAGTAAACAGTATCATCCGGCAGTGAACAATAAATTTCCGGCGGCGAACAAGTTATATTCACCTGGAGTTGGTACCTCCGGGTGACAATATTCACTCATTTCCCTCTATTATTATAGTTGAATTTTGCTTGTTTCGCTTTATTAGATCTTGACATTGCATTTTTTGCCTTAATTTTCTTGCTTTTAGACATATCTCCCTTATTGTCGTAGTTTGACTTTCTGCTAGATTCTTGCTTGTGTTGTAGTATTGGTTTGCTTGTCTTAGGTATCTTTGACTAGTTTTTGTTTGCTTTAGTGGAATTGGTAAACAATGGTAGACTAGGGTCATGTTCTAGGTCAGGGACGGGGACGTGGGTTATGGGGGGGGGGGGGGTAAGTGGGGTAAGAGAGATGTTATGCTGAGAATAAGGTCTTGGAACATTAGGACTTTGACGGGGAAGTCCATAGAGCTAGTTAAGATTCTTAAGAAGAGGAGGATTAATTTAGCTTGTGTCCAGGAGACCAAATGGGTAGGACCTAAGGCTAAGGATATAGATGAGTATAAGTTATGGTTCTCGGGTAGGTCGAGGTATAGGAATGAGGTAGGCATTTTGGTAGACAGCAAGTTAAGGGATCAGGTGGTAGAGGTTAGGAGGGTCAATGACAAGATGATGGCGATTAATTTGGTAGTTGGAGGGTTCACTATGAACATTATTAGTGCTTACGCACCGCATACGAGTTTGGACAAGGAAAAGAAAAGGCGTTTTTGGGAGGATTTGGATGAGGTGGTGGGAGGTATACCACTCATTGAGAAGTTATTTGTAGGAGAGATTTCAATGGACATATTGGGTCACTTCCGGGGTTATGACGATGTACATGAAGGATTTGGCCTCGGGACAGGAACGGAGGAGGCATCTCACTTTTGGAGTTCGCTAAATCTTGTGGGATGGTGATAGCAAATTCGAGGTTCCTGAAGAAAGAGGAGCACTTAGTGACTATCCGTAGTTTGGTGGCTAAGACTCAGGTAGACTTTTTACTCCTTAGGAAGGCTGATAACGGTCTTTGTAAAGACTGCAGGGTTATTCCGAGTGACTATATTACAACCCGACATAAGATTTTGGTGATGGATTTGGAGATCAAGATGGAGAAGAAGATGAGGGTTATAGATGACAGGCTAAGAATCAAATAGGGGAGTTTGACCATGGCTAGTGCAAAAGAGATGGTAGAGAGGTTAATGGCCACGGGGGTTTGGGGGTGTAATGGGGATGCGATATGTATATGGGACAGGACGACCAGTTGCATTATGAAGGTAGCTAGAGAAGTGCTAGGGGTCTTGTGGGCTAGTCGTGGTAGGCATCGAGGGGACTGGTAGTGGTGGAACAGTAAAGTTCAAGAGAAGGTGGAAGCAAAGAAAGAGGCATATGCGAAATTGGTACAAAGCAAGAATGAGATGGAGAAGTGGACGAATAGGGAATTATATAAGATGGCAAGGAAGGAGGCGAAGCTAGCGGTTACGGCGGTGAAAACGACGTCTTTTGAATGCATGTATGTGGAATTAGATGAAAAAGACAGGGATAAGAAGTTGTACAGACTAGCCAAGGCGAGGGAGAGGAGGACCCGTGATTTGGATCACATGAGGTGCATAAAGGACGAGGACAAAAAAAATACTGGTGGTGGACACGCATATTAGACAGAGGTGACAGTCTTACTTCTATAAACTCTTGAACGAAAAAGGAGATAGAGATATTCTGCTGGGAGATCTGGAGCAATTCGGAAGGTACCGGGATTTTAGATATTGTAGGAGTATTAAGGTTGAGGAGGTTAAGGGTGTTGTTCGCAGGATGCGCAGGGACGAGCGACCGGGCCTGATGAGATCCAAGGTAAATTTTAGAAGAGCGTAGGCAAGGCAGGTTTGGAGTGACTGACTGAGTTGTTTAATGTCATTTTTAATATGGCAAGAATTCCCGAAGAATGGAGGTGGAGTACAATGATTCATTTGTACAAGAACAAAGGAGACATCTAGAGTTGCAACAACTATAGGGGTATCAAGCTGCTAAGCCACACTATGAAAGTTTAGGAAAGGGTTATGGAGATGAGGGTGAAAAGAGGCATGTCTATTTCCGAGAACCAATTTGGATTCATGTCGGGGCGTTCAACTACAGAATTCATTCATCTTCTTAGGAGGTTGGTGGAGCAGTATAGGGAGAGGAAGAGAGACTTACATATGGTTTTCATCGACCTTGAGAAGACATACGACAAAGTCCTTAGGGAGGCTCTATAGAGATGTTTGGAAGTTAAAGGTGTACCTGTGGCATACACTAGGGTGATCAAGGATATGTATGATGGAGTTAAGACTAGGGTACGGACAGTAGAAGGAGACTCAGAGCACTTTTCAGTGATGATGGGGATGCACTAGGGATTAGCTCTTAGCTTATTTTTATTTGTCTTGGTGATGGATGAACTAACGTGACAAATTTAAGAGGAGGTGCCATGGTGTATGTTATTCATACATGATATAGTCCTGATTGATGAGACTCGCAGCAGAGTGAACGCTAAGCTGGAGGTTTGGAGACAACTCTGGAGTCTAAAGGGTTCAGGCTGAGTAGGACCAAGATAGAATACTTTGAGTGTAAGTTCAGTAACGATAGCGACTTTAAGACAGACGTGGAGGTGAGGCTTGGTACTCAGGTTATTCCAAAGAAAGGAAGTTTCAAGTATGTCGGGTCTACTATCCAAGAGAATAGAAAGATTGATGACGATGTCACACATCATATTGGTGCAGCGTGGATGAAATAGAGGCTCGCATATGGAGTCTTGTGCGATAGGTGTCACAAAAAATTAAAGGTAAATTCTATAGGGTGGTGGTTAGACCAACTATATTTTATGGGGTAGAGTGTTGGTCAGTTAAGACTTCGCACATCCAAAAGATGAAAGTCGCGGAGATGAGGATGCTGAGATAGATGTGTGGGAATACAAGGAGGGATAGTATTAGAAATGATAATATTCGGGACAGAGTGAGAGTGGTCTTGGTGGAGGATAAGATGCGGGAAGTGAGATTGAGATGGTTCGGGCATGTGCAGAGGAGAGTCACAAATGCCCCAGTGCGGAGGTGTGAGGGGTTGGCTATTGACGAGTTCAGGAGGGGTAGAGGTAGGCCGAAGAAGTATTGAGGATAGGTGATTACACGGGATATGACGCAGGTGCAACTTACTGAGGACATGTCCTTAGATAGGGGGTTGTGGAGGACACAGATTAAGGTAGAAGAGTAGTAGGTAGTTGAGCGTAGTCCTACTTACACATACATACTGGTAGTTATAGTGTTATTATGGTAGCCCTGCTTAGCCTATCATACTAGTAGGCGCATTATTATTTTATAATCCCCTATTCTTTGATTTCTGTTACTATATGTTCGTTTGTGTACTTTGTTTATCTTATTTACTTGCGTTAGTTATTGCTTCTTCTTTTTTTAGAATGTTTTATCATGACTTATTCGCTTTTGTTACTCTCATTTTCATACTGCTTTAAATTTCTTATCCGGGTATGACCGTTTCTCTTGCTTTGCTTGTGCCTATGATTTATCTTGAGCCGATGGTCTTTCGAAACAATCTCTCTACTTAACAAGGTAGAGACAAGGTCTGCGTACACTGTACCCTATCCGGACCCCACGTTGTGGGACTTCACTGGTTATGTTGTTGTTGTTGTATTCTGATTTATAGTCAGAACTTGAAAGATCATGTGGGACACCTTAGAAATGTGTCTGTGGAGATGCAAAAACACCAACTTTTTTGCTAAGGAAAGTAAATGTTTATTTGGTGTGCCAAGGATTGAATATCTAGGCCATTTTCATCACTGAGGAAAGAGTATCAACTGATCCTCAGAAGGTTATTGTTGTTCAGAATTGGCCCATTCCTATGACTCTGAAACAATTAAGGGGTTTCCTTGGATTGACAGGATACTATATAAGATTTATTAAGAGTTTTGGCATCATAAGTAGACCATTAACTGATCAAGCACAAGTTTTAGCACTACCTGATCCTAGCAAAACCTTTGTAGTAGAGACAGATGCTAGTGGATATGACATTGGTGTTGTTGTAAAGTCCCAAAAAAAAAAAAAAAAAAAAAAAAAAAAAAAACTGTGCACAACCCACTCCCTCACGTCCCCCCTAAACCAACCCCTCTCTCCCTCAACCCCTCCTTCCACTCCCTCACTTCCCAAAATTCATGTAACATGCACATTTATATAACTATTCACACACACATCAGAAAGGGATATACAAAAGAAAAACAGCAAAAAAATCAGAAACAAAACAAAGAGAAGAAAAAAAAAAGATTAAAGAGAGCAATTAAGGAGTCCCAAAAAGGTTTGATTGAAGTTGAAGTTTTGTTCGCCATTACGAGGCAGCAAAGGTGAGTTTTCTCACTCAAAGTTCTTAGTAAAATCCTTTATTTTTAAGTTACAATACGTGTTAGAATATAATCCGGTTATTGAAAGAATGAGCATGAAATTTATGATTGTTTAATAACTAGTTTGGATTGTGCAATTGTAATTTGTTATACTGGGTTATACTTGTTAGAATTGGATGAAATTTTACAGAGTTGTACATCTTTCTGTTACGGTCAGTTTGAGACTTTACGGGGATATATCCGACTTACGGTTTGAGAGTTATCGCTGTTTGAACATTCTGCATCGGATCAACCGAAGTCTGAAAGGGCAGAATGTATAACGTAAGAACTGTACAAATCGGTAATGAATATGAAAGTTTGTGCTGAATAAAAGTTATAGATTACTCTGTCCTCGACAGTTTGAGACTTTACGGGGATAAATACGACTTACGGTTTGAGAGTTATCGCTGTTTGAACATTCTGCCTCGGATCAACCGAAGTCTGGAAGGGCAGAATGTATAACGTAAAAACTGTACAAATCGGTAATGAATATGAAATATTGTGCTGAATAAATGTTATAGATTTCTCTGTCCTCGACAGTTTGAGACTTTACGGGGATAAATCCGACTTACGGTTTGAGAGTTGTAACCCTTACAAGTGGAAAGGGCGAAATATTGAAGGAAGAAAATATTATTTTGAGCCTTTTGAACATATGACATATTTAAACAACAAATAAGTGCATTGGATCGGGTTGCACGTACCGCAACAAATAAGTGCATTGGATCGGGTTGCACGTGCCGCAACAAAATAAGTGCATTGGATCGGGTTGCACGCATCGCAACAAATAAGTGCATTGGATCGGGTTGCACGCCGCAACAAATAAGTGCATTGGATCGGGTTGCATCGCAACAAATAAGTGCATTGGATCGGGTTGCACGCATCGCAACAAATAAATGCACTTTGGATCGGGTTGCACGCATCGCAACAAATATATAAATGCACCGGATCGGGTTGCACGCATCGCAACAAATAAATAAATGCATCGGATCGGGTTGCACGCATCGCAACAAATACATAAATGCACCGGATCGGGTTGCACGCATCGCAACAAATATATAAATGCCTTTGGATCGGGTTGCACGTACCGCAACAAATATATAAATGCACTGGATCGGGTTGCACGTACCGCAACAAATGTATAATATGTTATATGGGGAAAAGCAGGAATACTGATTAAACTAAGTTGTTGTTTTTTTATGACGAGTGGGGAGAAAATTTTGCACGTGAATATTTATTGATTTATTTAATAAAAGGGTTGAAATCTGTTTATTTCAAGATGCTTATTAATTTCTTATAATGTGATTGTAATTAAAAATATTGTGAGGTTACTTTGGATTGTAAGGTGAGATTCTCACTCAGCCCCGGATGGTAGGGCTGACTCTTTTATTTAACATATTTCAGGAAGGCACGATAGAGGAAAAGCTCCGCAAGAGGGCTAGCGATCGTCCCGCAGCCTCATCGTACCACCAATCCATTATTTCGGATTTGGTAAAAATTACTCTAGACTAAGTTTGTTTAAAGAATTAAATTTTATTATCTCGGGGAATGCCCCACATGAGATTGTTCTTCGTAAACTTCAAATTAATTTTTATATATATTATTTCCGCAAATACCTGTCTAATTTAGGAAGAAAATGAAGTAAATGGTTCGCCTGGAAAGGGATAGTTGTCCAGGTGCCATCACGTCCTAAAGAAAGACTTGAGAAAAGTCGGGGCGTGACAAGTTGGTATCAGAGCTAAACCAGGTTAAGAGATCGTAGGAACTTTCTTTGAGTTGGGTGTTTGAACGATTACTTATTGCGACGGTGTGCGCGCCACCTTAGTAATAAGTGAACGGAATAACATCCTAAACAGTTTCCCTTCTTTCATACTCTTCTCGTGCCTATCTTGAGTCTTTTTAAAGACTTGGTTCTTGTACTACCTCCTTCAAAAGATTATGGAAGGGGATTGTGCAACGGTAAACTGTAGAAGAAATCGTTCCCCGATGTCACCATCGATGACGTGGGGGGAGTTCAGAGTCGCATTCATTGAAAAGTACATGCCTAACACCCGAAAAGATGCGCTCAGGTGTGAGTTTGAATAGTTGAAACAAGGAGACTGCAATGTGCAAGAATACGATACCCAGTTCATGCGATTGTCGGCATACAACGCACACAGTATTCCTACGGAAATTGAGAAGGTCAAAATATTTATTGAGAGTTTAAACTCGAACTTGACAGGGAAGGTAGTGGCATTAGCCCATGATCGGACTTACCTTCAGATCGTCGACATGACAATAAGGGTAGAAGGTTTTGCTAAAGCAAAAAAGAGAGTATTCGCAGAAGAGGTTTCAATCGTCGGGATCCTTTAATCAAAATCAAAACCAAAGGCAAGAAAGCAGTAGGGGTTCGTCAAAACCGAACGCCAGTCTCATTTCAGGCCTCATGAGTATAGATGGGTCAATCATCAAGGTGGCAAGGTCAAGGCCACCGGCCCTAACACAAGAGGTGACAACCTGATTTGTAAGGTTTATCAGGAGAAACATATTGGAGAATGCTGGTTCTCACCAAAAGAATGTTACAACTGTGGAGAACCAGGCCACCATGCAAGGGATTGCAAGAGGAGAGTCCAAACTCAATTTTCTCATGGGAGGTCAGAAGCAACCACAGCCGCCTACAAGGGAAATCAGGGAAACCAGTCCCGACAAGGTCAGGGAGGTCAACAGTCCAACAATTCTAATCGTCTCTACGCTTTTCCCCAGAGGAATGAGGCGGAGGCATCTAATGCGGTGGTCACAGGTATTTTGCTGGTCTCGAGTATTCCTGCATTTGTATTATACGATCCCGGCTCTACATTTTCATATGTGTCAATGGGTTTTGCTAAGAATTTACATGTAGAACCTTCCTGTTTAAGTGAACCTTTTGAGGTTATGACCCCCGTAGGGGCCTCAGTTTGGGCCTCTCGAGTAGTTAAAAATTTCTCATTAGAAGTGAATGGCAGAGGAACAATAGTAAATCTAGTACGACTTGATATGGTAGATTTTGACATCATTTTGGGTATGGATTGGTTGTCAGCATGTTATGCCATGTTAGATTGCCGACGAAAGATAGTGAAACTATATTTTCCCGGGGAACCAGAAGTTGTTATAAATGGTAAGATTGGAATATTCTCACGTCAGCTTATTTCCTATCTTACGGCTCAAAAGTTATTAAGAAGTCACAAAGTGGAGTACGCATATCTGGCTAATATAGTAGATACCCAAATCCCCAGCGGTGCAAGATGTCCCTATTGTTCGAAATTTTTCGGAGGTTTTTCCTGAAGATCTTCCAGGCCTTCCTCCGGATAGAGAAGTGGAGTTCGCTATAGAGTTAATTCTAGGTACAAGACCTATTTCTATTCCTCCATATCCTAATTTACAGCAAGAGTGTTGAAGAACATGAAGAACATCTGAGGGTAGTGCTTCAAACCTTGAAATAAGAGAGACTGTACGCTAAATTTTTCAAAGTGTGAATTTTGGTTGAAAAAAGTAGCCTTCTTGGGCCATGTTGTGTCAAGGGATGGAATTATGGTAGACCCCCAAAAGATAGAGGCAGTGAAGAACTGGCCAAAACCTACCACTCCGACAGAAGTTAGGAGTTTCTTGGGTTTGGCTGGGTATTATAGAAGATTTGTAGAAGGCTTTTCTAGTCTTGCTGCTCCCTTGACCCGATTGACTCAAAAAGCGATTAAGTACCAGTAGTCAGATATATGCGAAACAAGTTTTCAGAAACTGAAGGAGTTGTTGACTACTGCACCTGTCCTAACCTTACCATCAGGACAAGAAGGGTTCACAGTTTATTGTGATGCCTCTAGGGTTGGGTTAGGATGTGTCTTGATGCAATTTGGAAAAGTTATTGCGTATGCATCTCGACAATTGAAGATACATGAGAAGAATTATCCAGCTCATGACTTGGAATTGGCCGCGGTAGTGTTTGCCTTACGAATATGAAGACACTATTTGTATGGGGTGCATGTAGATATATTTACAGATCATAAGAGTTTGCAGTACATAACCACGCAAAAGGATTTGAATCTCCGACAAAGAAGATGGTTAGAGTTACTTAAGGATTATGACCTTAGCATTCTTTACCATCCTGGAAAAGCTAACGTGGTGGCTGATGCACTCAGTAGGAGATCAATGGGCAGTTTGGCCCACTTGGCAGTACAAAAGAGAGGTATTGTTCGTGCAGTACAAAAATTGGGGAACCTCGGGATTAGTTTAACTGAGGTCGGTGAAGGTAGGGTGGTGGTACGTGATACCTCGCAGTCTGCCTTAACTTCAGAAATAAAAGAGAGTCAGTTTGAGGATATGGAATTTGTTAGGTTTCGGGAGAGGATTCAACAAGGAAAACCTTCACAATTTACATTAGGAGGAAATGATGGTACCTTTCGGTATAAGGGTAGGTTATGTGTTCCTAAGGTAAGGGATCTAAGAAGAAGGATCTTAGACGAATGTCACAATACCAGGTATTCCATTCATCCAGGATCAACGAAAATGTATCATGATCTCAAGGCAAATTACTGGTGGAAAGGAATGAAGAGAGGTGTTGCAGAGTTTGTCGGAAAATGTCTTACGTGTCAACAGGTGAAAGCAGAACATCAAAAACCTGGCGGCCTACTTCAGGACATTGGCGTCCCCATGTGGAAATGGGAGGCGATTCATATGGATTTTGTGACCGGTCTACCAAAAACACGAGAAGGTTATGATTCTATATGGGTGATTGTAGATCGACTTACAAAGTCAGCCCATTTCCTACCAGTCAAGACTACATATCGGGCACCGCAGTATGCACAAATTTATTTGAAAGAAATAGTGAGGTTGCATGGGATTCCATTGCAAATTATTTCCGATAGGGGTTCCCAGTTCACCTCACACTTTTGGCAAAGTTTCAGCGGGCCTCGGGACAAAGGTCAAGCCGAGTACGGCTTTCCATCCGCAAACCGACGGACAAGCTGAGCGAACAATTCAAACATTGGAGGACATCTTTGCGGTCTTGTGTGTTGGACTTCAGAACAGCTGGTTGGACCATTTATGTCTAATTGAGTTCGCCTACAACAACAGTTTTCATGCTAGTATACATATGGCTCCGTTCAAGCATTGTATGGGCGAAAATGTAGATCTCCACTTTCGGGTGGTTGAAGTGGGCGAAACACTACTGTTCGGACCCGAAGTCATTCAAGAAACAAACGATAAAGTTCAGATGATCCGGGAGCGGATCAAGGCAGCTCATAGCCGCCATAAGTCTTATGCGGATCATCGCAAAAGAGATCTCGAATTCCAAAAAGGGGAGAAAGTGTTTTTAAAAGTCTCTCCAATGAAGGGAGTGATGCGATTTGGCAAGAAAGGAAAATTGAGCCCAAGGTTTATTGGACCATATGAGATCTTACGAAGAGTGGGAAATGTGGCTTACGAACTAGCCCTTCCACAAGAATTAGAAGCGGTGCATCCGGTGTTTCATGTGTCAATGTTACGAAAATACTTGCATGATCCAAGTCACGTCATCCAACCCCAAGAAATAGTCCTGAATGAAGAGCTTCAATATGAGGAAATGCCGGTAGAAATACTGGATAGACAGATTAAACGTCTTAGGAATAAAGACATTGTATCCGTGAAGGTCCTATAGGGAAATCACTCCACAAAAGAAGCAACCTGGGAAGCCGAAGACGCGATGAAAATCAAATATCCTTTCTTGTTTGAGTAAGGTAATAAAATGTGTTTAGTTATGTTTCATGTATGTGCGGTTTGTGTGTCTATGTGCATGTGTTACGACCTTATTCACATTCGAGGCCAAATGTTGTTTAAGGAGGGGAGAATGTAAAGTATTGGAAGTTGTGTATCATGTGTGTGTAGTTTGTATGTCTATGTGCATGTGTTATGACCTTATTCACATTCGAGGACGAATGTTGTTTAAGGAGGGGAGAATGTAAAGTCCCAAAAAAAAAAAAAAAAAAAAAAAAAAACTGTGCACAACCCACTCCCTCACGTCCCCCCTAAACCAACCCCTCTCTCCCTCAACCCCTCCTTCCACTCCCTCACTTCCCAAAATTCATGTAACATGCACATTTATATAACTATTCACACACACATCAGAAAGGGATATACAAAAGAAAAACAGCAAAAAAATCAGAAACAAAACAAAGAGAAGAAAAAAAAAAAGATTAAAGAGAGCAATTAAGGAGTCCCAAAAAGGTTTGATTGAAGTTGAAGTTTTGTTCGCCATTACGAGGCAGCAAAGGTGAGTTTTCTCACTCAAAGTTCTTAGTAAAATTCTTTATTTTTAAGTTACAATACGTGTTAGAATATAATCCGGTTATTGAAAGAATGAGCATGAAATTTATGATTGTTTAATAACTAGTTTGGATTGTGCAATTGTAATTTGTTATACTGGGTTATACTTGTTAGAATTGGATGAAATTTTACAGAGTTGTACATCTTTCTGTTACGGTCATTTTGAGACTTTACGGGGATATATCCGACTTACGGTTTGAGAGTTATCGCTGTTTGAACATTCTGCCTCGGATCAACCGAAGTCTGAAAGGGCAGAATGTATAACGTAAGAACTGTACAAATCGGTAATGAATATGAAAGTTTGTGCTGAATAAAAGTTATAGATTACTCTGTCCTCGACAGTTTGAGACTTTACGGGGATAAATACGACTTACGGTTTGAGAGTTATCGCTGTTTGAACATTCTGCCTCGGATCAACCGAAGTCTGGAAGGGCAGAATGTATAACGTAAAAACTGTACAAATCGGTAATGAATATGAAATATTGTGCTGAATAAATGTTATAGATTTCTCTGTCCTCGACAGTTTGAGACTTCTGGGGATAAATCCGACTTACGGTTTGAGAGTTGTAACCCTTACAAGTGGAAAGGGCGAAATATTGAAGGAAGGAAATATTATTTTGAGCCTTTTGAACATATGACATATTTAACAAATAAATAAGTGCATTGGATCGGGTTGCACGTACCGCAACAAATATATAAATGCACTGGATCGGGTTGCACGTACCGCAACAAAATAAGTGCATTGGATCGGGTTGCACGTGCCGCAACAAATAAGTGCATTGGATCGGGTTGCACGTACCGCAACAAATAAGTGCATTGGATCGGGTTGCACGTACCGCAACAAATAAGTGCATTGGATCGGGTTGCACGTACCGCAACAAATAAATGCCTTTGGATCGGGTTGCACGTATCCGCAACAAATATATAAATGCGGATCGGGTTGCACGCATCGCAACAAATAAATAAATGCCTTTGGATCGGGTTGCACGTATCGCAACAAATACATAAATGCCTTTGGATCGGGTTGCACGCATCGCAACAAATATATAAATACCGGATCGGGTTGCACGTACCGCAACAAATATATAAATGCCTTTGGATCGGGTTGCACGCATCGCAACAAATGTATAATATGTTATATGGGGAAAAGCGAGAATCTTGATTAAACTAAGTTGTTGTTTTTTTATGACGAGTGGGGAGAAAATTTTGCACGTGAATATTTATTGATTTATTTAATAAAAGGGTTGAAATCTGTTTATTTCAAGATGCTTATTAATTTCTTATAATGTGATTGTAATTAAAAATATTGTGAGGTTACTTTGGATTGTAAGGTGAGATTCTCACTCAGCCCCGGATGGTAGGGCTGACTCTTTTATTTAACATATTTCAGGAAGGCACGATAGAGGAAAAGCTCCGCAAGAGGGCTAGCGATCGTCCCGCAGCCTCATCGTACCACCAATCCATTATTTCGGATTTGGTAAAAATTACTCTAGACTAAGTTTGTTTAAAGAATTAAATTTTATTATCTCGGGGAATGCCCCACATGAGATTGTTCTTCGTAAACTTCAAATTAATTTTTATATATATTATTTCCGCAAATACCTGTCTAATTTAGGAAGAAAATGAAGTAAATGGTTCGCCTGGAAAGGGATAGTTGTCCAGGTGCCATCACGTCCTAAAGAAAGACTTGAGAAAAGTCGGGGCGTGACAGTTGTTCTTATGCAGTAAGGGCGTCCAATTGTTTTTATCAGCAAAGGGTTATCCAAATGACATGTTGATATCTCTGTATATAATAGGGAGCTTCTAGCTATAGTTCATGTTGTTACTAAATGGTCTCAGTACTTGTTGGGGTAGAAGTTCATTATTAGAACAGATCACAGGGCACTGAAGTATCTTATAAAGCAGAAACTACACACCAACTCTTAGCTTATGTGGTTGACCAAACTGATGCCTTTTAACTATGTTATTAAGTATAAAAGGGGGTTGAGAATAAGGTTGTTGATGCCTTGTCAATGGTGACTGGTGCTGAGTTACTCACAATTGCGATTTCTACAACTAGTTCTCAATTATTAGAGGACATTTCTCACAGTTGGGAAACTGATGTTGACTTGAAGAATATTACTACACAATTGCAGGCTGGCCCAGGACCTGCTCAGTTCTCATGGATACAGAACCAGCTAAGAATGAAGGGTAAGTTAGTGGTTGGTAGAGTACCATAACTAAGACTGTCCATAACCCCTTTTTGGCACTGTACTCTTTAGGGTGGTCACTCAGGTGTGGAAGCAACACTAAGAAGAGTACTCACCTTATTCTACTGGAAGGGCATCAAAAAAATGTCAAATTGCTTGTACAGAAGTGTGACAAATGCCAGTTTATCCTGGATTGCTACAACCTTTACCCATTCTTGATGCGGTTTGGTCCCAGATAAGCATGGATTTCTTTGATGGTTTGCCTAAATCCAAGGGTCATGAGGTCATTTTAGTAGTGGTGGATATGTTGAGTAAGTATGACCATTTCCTTTCATATTCTGCTCAATCAGTAGCCAAAGCCTTCCTAGATAATATTGTCAAACTACATGATTTTCCTGATGCGATTACTACTGACAGAGATGTTGTATTTTAAACTCTACCACACTTTGTAAAAACTTCAAACAAGCACATTGTACCTTACTTATTTTAAGTAGGGATATTTTTATCCTAATTTTATTTTTATATTAAAAATAATTATTTTTTATTACATTTAAAATAGTGATTAATATTAATAAGCGGTCCAAAAACTGGTCATCCTACCAAATTTTACAATATTGACCCCTTGGATTGTCTTGCACATGTTATTGTTAAACAAAGCAATATACATATGATATACACTGAATATACAGCAGTGTATATCACATATATATCACTGGATTAAAGCAGTGGGCTTTCGGCCAAGTCCAGCAGAAGCAGCAGTGAATTGTAGGCAGTGGGCTTTTGGCCAAGTCCAGCAGAGTTGTGTTCCCGCAGACTTGGGCCTAAGCAGTGGGCCTCTCGGCCAGATCTGCAAAATCCAAGTAACATTAGGATATTGTATATATGGTATATATATTTGTAGTATATTGTAATATAAAGGATACCTTAATTAGTGTTATACACTTACCATAATTGTATAGTTAGAATTATGGTAGAAAAAGGATTTAGAAGTAGAATAGGAAAAGGATTTTCCTATTATGAAAATATGTAACTTGTATATATAGCCTTTCAATTAATGAAAATAATCAAGGGAATTATTTCTTTCATGGTATCAAGAGACTAGGTCTAAACAAAAGTTTTCTTCTCTCAAACTTTTGCCTCCTTTGTCCGAGACCCCCCCCCCCCTCCCTCGGGTTTTCTCTCCAAAAATCTCGTCTTCCGCTCTAAAAAAAAAACCTCTCTTAAATTTCCTCTCCTTCTTTGTTCTTACAATATGTCTAAGAACAATTTTCACCATGCCCTCACGGTTTCCAATATCAAGCTAAGTATCCCTATTGTTCTTGAGATGGAAAACGTTCAATATGCAACGTGGGCAAAGTTGTTTAAAATTCACGCTATATCTTATCAAGTTCTTCATCATATCATTCCTCCCACTAGACCCCTTCCTGCGGAGGATCCTGAGTTATGGATTACACTTGATGCTACCGTTCTTCGGTGGATATACGCCACTATTTCGCTGGACCTTCTACAGACGATTATGGAGCCAGATACCACGGCTATGGCTGTATGGAATAGATTGCGTGACATATTCCAAGACAACCAACATTCACGTGTCGTCACACTCGAGCAGGAATTCTCTCTCGTTCGAATGGACGAATTTCCAAACGTTTCTGCATATTGCAAGAAACTAAAGGAGTTGGCGGATCAACTCCGTAATGTTGGCGCACCAGTAACAAATAATCGTCTAGTTCTACAGTTGGTTGCCTGTCTTTCGGAGGCCTATAATGGTGTTGGAACTCTCCTTCGCCAAAGCAACCATCTTCCAGACTTTCATCAAGCCCGCTCCATGCTTACGTTGGAAGAAGCCGGTTTGGCTAAAAAGGCGGCTATCGGAGCAAGCCCTGTTGTCATGGTGGCGTCCTCTCCTAGTTCTTCAGGTTTTGTGAATAATTCGGGCCAAAACCATAATAATGGTGGCGGTAAGAATAATCGCAAAAATAATAACAAAAATCGCGGGGGCAAACGCGGCGGTACAGGTGGTGGTTCCGGTGGTCAACAAACAAGCGGTGGGTCCTAGCCAAGGTCTGATGGCCCACCGCCATGGGCCCAGCCGGTGGGGCCAATGGCGATGGAACCCGTACCATCCAAAGAAGAGTTTCCGGCCGGTGGGGGCCAACGCCAGGCCCAATAGCGGCGATGGCGGCCCATCGGCGATGGCCCGGCGGTAGCAATAGCAGCTATGGCCCAGGTGCACCACAGACAGGAGTTCTTGGGCCCCGACCACCGCAGGCCCATCATGCAGCAGGCCCCACTCAGACTGATATCGAGGTGGCGATGCACACGTTAGGGTTGACTCAACCGGACCCAAATTGGTACATGGACACCGGGGCAACTACTCACATGACCTCTGAATCAGGTACTCTCTCTTCTTATTCCAATTTGAGCACCCCTCGGGGGATAATTGTTGGTAATGGCAACTCTATTCAGGGTTACGGTCACAAAACGTTGTCTCCCCCCAATCCACCCCTTCTCTTGAAAAATACTTTACATGCTCCTACATTGATTAAAAATTTAGTGTCTGTCCGGAAGTTCACTACTGACAATTCTGTTTCCGTCGAATTTGATCCGTTTGATTTTTCTGTGAAGGATTTCAAGACGGGGAGTCATCTCATGAGGTGTGATAGTAGGGGGGATCTGTATCCTATCATGCCTAGTTTCAGCCCATCAAGTCAAACCTTGCCGTCAGCCTTTGCAGCCATCTCTCCTTCCATGTGGCATGCTCGTTTGGGTCATCCGGGATCTTCTATTTTATCAGTTTTAGATAAAAATAGTTTTATTTCCTGTAAGGGTACGAGTCGTACTCCAATTTGTCAGTCTTGTTCATTAGGAAAAATTGTTAAGTTACCATTTGTAGACTCCAATTCTCATACTTCTATGCCATTTGACATTATTCATAGTGACTTATGGACGTCTCCTGTTCTAAGTTCAGTGGGTCATCGCTATTATGTTCTCTTTTTAGATGATTATACTAGATTTTTGTGGACGTTTCTAATTGCAAATAAATCACAAGTATTTTCCATCTTCATCAAATTTAGAGCGTTCATTCGTACTCAATTCGAAAGAGACATAAAAAATATTCAATGTGATAATGGGAAAGAATATGACAATAGGGAGTTTCGGGGTTTCTGTGCTAATAATGGGATCAATTTTAGGTTTTCGTGTCCTCATACATCTCCACAAAATGGTAAGGGCGAACGCAAAATTCGTTCCATCAACAACATTGTCTGAACTCTCTTAATTCATGCCTCCATACCTCCATATTTTTGGCATCATGCTCTACAAATGGCCACATATCTTCTTAACATACTTCCTTCTAAAGGTCTGACATATCCCCCCCCCTCAAAATCCTATTTAATAAAGATCTTTCGTATTATCATCTTCGGATTTTTGGGTGCTTGTGTTATCCGTTATTCCCATCCACCACAATTAACAAACTTCAGGCTCGGTCTACCCCGTTTGTGTTTTTGGGTTATTCGTCAAATCATCGTGGTTATAAGTGTTTTAATTTATCCTCCAAGAAAATCATAATCAATCGCCATGTCATTTTTTATGAAACTCAATTCCCATTTACGAAAGTTCATACTCCCGAACTAAGTCATATAATTTTTTGGATGACCAAATATCCCCGTATATTCTTCAAAATTTTTTGGACATCTCCCGTACCCAGAATCCTCCAGCGGGCCCACTACCCGCTGGACAAACAGTACCACCACACACCCAAAATCCAGCCACTGGACCAGTTCCAGCAATTGGGCGGCCCAAATTTGAGAAATGATCCAAACCGAGCCCGATCAGACCGATTTGGGCCAACAAGCCCACTGCCTGCTGGCCAGTCCGTCCCGAGCCCAGAAAATTCCCAAAATTCCCTCAATTCTTCCTCGAGTCATAGACCGGTCAATCGTAGTCAGCGGGGTATTTTTATGCCTAAAAGACATTTTAATTTACATTCGGATGTCTCTAAATCCCCCTTGCCCCGCAATCCTGTGTCCGCCTTAAATGACCCTAATTGGAAAATTGCTATGACTGATGAATACAATGCTCTTATTGATAATAAGACGTTGGAGTTGGTGCCCCGTCCATATGATATTAATATTATCAGGTCTATGTGGATTTTTGCTCATAAGGAGAATTCAGATGAGTCCTTTGCTCGACATAAGGCGCGACTTGTTGGTGATGGTAAGACTCAGCAGGTTGGAATAGATTGTGGTGAGACGTTTAGTCCGGTGGTCAAACCGGCTACCATTCGCACTGTGCTTAACTTGGCTCTTTCAAAGACTTGGCCAATTCATCAGTTGGATGTCAAGAATGCTTTTCTACATGGTGATCTCAAGGAAACAATCTATATGCATCAGCCGTTGGGTTTTAGGGATCCCAACCGCCCTCATCATGTTTGTTTGTTGAAGAAATCACTATATGGGCTTAAACAGTCTCCACGGGCCTGGTATACACGATTTGCTGATTTTGTTTCGACTATTGGGTTCACTCACAGCAGGTCAGATAATTTCTTGTTCATCTACCGTCGTGGTTCGTTATTGGCCTATATTCTGTTGTATGTGGATGATATCATCTTGACTGCCTCCTTCGATGCTTTGCGCCAGTCTATCATGGCCATGCTCAGTTCTGAATTTGCTATGAAGGACTTAGGGCCGTTGAGTTATTTTTTGGGGATTGCCGTCAAGCGTCATTCAGGTGGCTTGTTTCTGTCTCAACGGAAGTATGCTGCTGAGATCATCGAGAGGGCTGGGATGTCATCCTGTAAGTCCACTTCCACACCGGTTGATGCAAACCCAAAGCTGAGTGCCGCAGCAGGTGCACCATACGAGGACCCGACCCACTATCACAGTCTTGCAGGGGCCCTCCAGTATCTTACATTTACGGACCAGGATATTACGTATCTTGTTCGGCGGTGTGTTTATTCATGCATGATCCCAGAATTGAACACATGAATGCAATCAAACGCATCATTCGGTATATTCAGGGGACACTGGACTATGGGTTGCACTTGTATCCTTCATCTACATCCACATTTGTCTCTTACACGGATGCTGATTGGGGTGGTTGTCCCGACACCGCACGGTCGACTCGCTATTGTATGTTCCTTGGCAACAACTTGGTCTCCTGGTCGGCAAAGCGTCAGGCAACTCTATCACGCTCAAGTGCAGAGGCAGAATATCGAGGGGTAGCGAATGTGGTCTCCGAATCATATTGGCTACGTAATTTGCTTTTGGAGCTTCATTGTCCATTCAGAAGGCAACCTTGGTTTATTGCGACAACATTAGTGCCATCTACCTTTCAGGTAACCCCGTTCAACACCAACGCACCAAGCATATCGAAATGGACATTCACTTTGTCCGTGAAAAGGTTGCAAAGGGTCAAGTTAGCGTATGACATGTCCCGTCTCGTTATCAAATTGCAGACATCTTTACAAAGGGTCTACCAGCAGTTCTCTTTGAAGATTTTAGGGACAGTCTCAGCGTTCGAAAATCGTCCGCTATGACTGCGGGGGTGTGTTAAACAGAGCAATATACATGTGATATACACTGAATATACAACAATGTATATCACATATATATCACTGGATTAAAGCAGTGGGCTTTCGGCCAAGTCCAGCAGAAGCAGCAGTGAATTATAGGCAGTGGGCTTTCGGCCAAGTCCAGCAGAGTTGTGTTCCAGCAGACATTAGGATATTGTATATATGGTATATATATTTGTAGTATATTGTAATATAAAGGATACCTTAATTAGTGTTATACACTTACCATAATTGTATAGTTAGAATTATGGTAGAATAAGGATTTAGAAGTAGAATAGGAAATGATTTTCCTATTATGAAAATATGTAACTTGTATATATAGCCTTTCAATTAATGAAAATAATCAAGGAGATTATTTCTTTCAGTTATACTGTTGTCTTGAATCGGGCGGAACCCGAAATAATTGGGGGTGCCTTTGTTTTAATTCATCTTTTAATGTTACACTTTCTCCAATCATCAGTAATATTAATCTGGGCCTCCTGTACAAAACTAAAACTCAATACAATCAGCATGACAAAAAAGAGCCGGAAAAAAATTAAGCTCAACTAACATTAAAATCAGAACATGAAAGAAAAATAGAGCTGGAAGATATGAGGCAGCCTATATCACCAAGTATTTTCATTAAGATGTTCCTCAATAATATTACAAAATAGATTTGAGGCCTGTTTTGAAACTGTAATTTCTACTTGTTCCTGGAAAATCAAGCCCAAACATCTCCTTAGGACCTTTCCCTGGCTCCATCAAACCAGCCAGCTTTGCTACCAAGTAGGCACTCTCTGCAATGTAGTTTATATCATCTGTTTTAGTCCACAATTTCTGAGCCAACTGTAACCTTCTTCTTTTGCTATTGATCACAATGCCCCACTTAAGGTACAGACTTTCCCGTTCTGCTTCGCTCAACTTTTTCTGCATTTGCTTGCTCACCATCCGTCTCTCTTCTCGAAGATCTTTCTTGCTGTTTTCCAATATTGAAACAAGAATTAAAGAAGTGTTGAGAATATAATTAAATAAATAAAAGTGTGTTGAGAATATAATTAAATAAATACAAGACTGAATGGCTAAAGAAGTCGAAGGAAGCAAGTTGTTGGACAACTGTATACACGAAGTTACATTAGTACTTTGCGAAATTTGCAACATTGGCAGAGAGACTAAGGGGTAGGAGCAATGAAGACATCATAAGGATAAATATCACTACTAAAAAATCAGGAATCAGCGACAGATAAGATTTGTATCTAAACAGAAAAATCAGTTGCTAATCCTATTTAGCGACGGATTATCAAAACATTTGTTATCTACCAGCAATTTAGTGATGGATTAACGACGAAGTTCCTAACTAATTCAGTTTTTTGTAGTCATATAAGGGTAGAAATGGAGAATTGTGAACATTTCATGTCCATATGATGGATCTTATGACATGTATGTTTATTTACACACATCTATCTGCAAGGAAACACTGTAGAATAAGTTTCAAGGGGATGCAATTATATTACCTTCCCTCGAGTGACAAAGTCCTGCCATTCACCACAGTTTTCTCTCCACGTGAAAATGTGTCCTTGAGGAAGTTTAATCTTCTAATTTCAACCTCCATATATATAGCATCTGTGGAATCACCTTGGAAAAGAAGGAAGAAGTATGTTCTGTGTGCCAAGGAGACATTGCAAGCATCCCAAAGTTCAATGATCTCTTTTTGAAGTCTCTTGAATTCGGCGGGCCAGTTGTAACGACTTTTATAATCATCTTCTATTGGATCTGGAGTAACATCTGTCACACTCTTTGAAAGTTTATCATGATCTGTTTCAGCCTCTTGAACCTGTGACATACAAGAAGAACACATCATCTCACAAATTAAAGAAGATTAAGTTCCCCCTATTTTCACATTAAACAATGGACATTAGTTGCACCTATAAACTGAACAATATAATCAGGGAGGAGCCAGCATTCGAGTTATGAGTTCAGCATAACCCAATAACTTTAGCTCAAATCCTGTATTTGTATATATACATTCATTTAATATATGTACAAATAATCTATCCAACCCAATAAGTAAAAGAAATTGTGAATCAGAACGCATAAACTAAAAAATTTGGGAGTATAATCTTAAAACAAAGGCTGGCTTCCAGTTCCTTTGAATCAGGAAAATTATTCTCTCGATTATAATAGCTTTTGATAAATTTTGCTAATGATCTCTCTGGCCAAATAGGTGAAAGGCAATAAGACCAATTCCTGAAAAGAATTTTGCATCAAGTATGTTGTAAGGGAATGCTTCTGATTGTAACATCAAAGTTTATGTTTATGAGATAATCAACATGGACACAGAGGCGGATGTAGCATACTGATACCGGGTTCATTTAAACCTAGTACTTTCGATGCATAGCATAAATTTATATGTAAAACCCCACGAAAATTACAACAAATAGTAAATATGAACCCGTAACTTTAAAAATATAATGGATTCAATGCTAAGAACCTTAAATGTTGAACCCATAGACAAGAGAAATATGAAAAGGTGCTTAATAAGACGGCGGAGTGAAGGATAGCATAACAGCTGATACTCACATGAGAATCTTTGACACCCGTTTCATGTTGAAGCTCATCTATTTCATTCGTCCTTGTATTGCATGCACCATCAGCATTATTGACATCTTCATCAATTAAAGGTTTCCTTTTTGGAACTTCAAGCTCAATATTGGCATCACTCTTTTCATGAAAGGTTGAACCATTTTCTAAAGAACACTTAACATGAGAGCCAAAGTTCAGGAGAGAAATTCTCATTTCTGAATCCTGAGGTCTTGCATTGAAATCTCTTACTAAGTCAGATGGCGGTGTATTTTCATTTCTGTTGGATTTCTCTAAGTATGGAGAAGATGGATCAGTAATTATAATAGCTTTGCAACTTGTACTTTTATATAACTTCAAATTTTTATTGCATGATGAATCACCATTGAGATCACACGGTGAGGATAATGTTTCTGGAGGAGCATTTGAGGAATGAACACAAATTAATTTCTTCTCTTCTTTCTCTTGATCTTTTAACTGCAATGGCATAGACTCTTTGTCGTCCTTGAACTTTGGTGATTCAAGGGCTTGCTCAACCCTTAAGGGAAATGACACTAAATCTCTATTGGACTTCCTTCCTTCCTCGAAAAATGATGATGATACTGATTCTTGGTCTTCTTTAAAGGGTGATGGTTTCAACTCCCCATTTTCCTTATGTGGAGGTGTTAATGATCTTCTGTATCCGTTGTCAAGAGGTGATATTGTTCCGTGATTTGTTCTGTCCCCATTTATAATGGTTACTAAATCTGGAAAGCCACCATTTTCTTCAGGAAATGAATAATGTGTTCCCTTGACAATCGATTCTTCTGTTTCAATGCAACAAACTTCCTTGCATAAATCCTCAGAAGTCTCATTACTTTGTTTTTCATCTTCATCCCATCCCTGACATGAATCACTTCTGCTATTATTTGAACTGCCAACTAATAGCATTGGAAATGTATTATTGTTGCGAAAGATGGTTTCTTCAAACTCTGGCACGTGTATAAACTGATCCTCAGAGCTACACCTACTATGTCCGATTGAACGTGCTCTAACATCAACATCTATGTAACGAGCATCTCTCAAAATGGAAATCTGTTGCATCGGGCTTTGATAATCTGGTGATCTCTTCACACGCAAATTTGGGTAGTGTCCAAAACCAACCTGTGGAATATGCGAGAAAGTGTCTTTAGGTTAGCATAGAGTAAGCAAATACATAGATGAGTAAATCTATTAAATTTCATATTACCTGTATTACATCATCTCCAAGTAGCTTCAGCAGATCTCTAACTTGACTCTGAGCAATGTCGCATTGCAAAATTAAGTCCTTTATCTCCTTCTCCAGCTATAGGATAGGGGAAAATTGATCAAGGATTCATGATGTCAAACAACAGTGCATTTTGTTAAAAAAGAATAAATCTAAATGGTCGCTCATCTAACCGACAAAAAATAGCCTGAAGATGTATAATATCTGGATAATTCATGTATAATGTGTATAGATCTCTTTGCAAAATAATCAGGAAAATGAACTTGTAATTTAAGTTGATAAAGATGAGAGACCGCAAATAGCATGTCAGGGGTAATGAGAATGCTTCATTTGCAAAAGAAAAAAACTATTAACATCCTAGATATATAATGGAGGGTGCTTCTTGCATGCTGAAAATCTCAATTATCCGTGTTCTTCCGTCATTGAATTTTGGACTTTCAACATATAGTGTCGTTTATTAGTGCTTGTACCATAATTGTGCCTTTCCGAAAACAGATTACCTTTTGTCGATACATTAACATGTTTGTAAATACTTATTAAGATGCATTACCTGTTGTATTTGATGGTCCTTCTCTTGCAGTAACGCTTCGTAATCTGAAGGGAATATACAAGCTCTAGGATACCTTAACTCACTTTCCAATCTTGCCAATTCCCTCTGCAAATGCTTCACTAATGTTTTATCTGACATGACTACATTCGCTTGGGCATTAGTAGTTACTTCCTTGGCACAACTTGCAAACAGTAGTGTATTCCTTGATTGCTCAACATGACTTCGCGCAGGGCTGATTGTACAGATGATGGCAGTTCTACCATTGCCACCCAATGAGGGATGTAATATACGGGTTAGTTTTGAATCTCGGAATGGAATGTGACCAGTCCTATCCTTGCTGCATTAAGTATACAACAAATTGAATTAGTTATAGTTTCACTTTCCAAATTCACCAGCAGTGATCAAAGGAGGAATGTCATGCTTAAATCTGGTTCCATTTCAAATTTGGACTTTTTTCATTTTTTTTCCCTCGGCCGAAGTTAATTACGGACGCTAGCCAAAATATACAAAACTATTCCTTGATTATATATATTATATGCATAGTTTTTGTATACAATATGTATTTATACTTAATAGAGTATACAAAACATATACATTTGTTGGCTATCATTCTTTTGAGCAGTCCAAAATGTAATTAACCCTTTAAATTTTGCAGGCCATAGAAAGAAAACATGATTGAAAATAGAAGAAAAATGCAATAATGTTACGAAGATCTATGCATATCTGATGCAACTGATTAGAAGGCAATGCACAATGTATGACTTTAGCACAAGCATTAAAGGATTTAAACCCCCTTTTAATATTGGATCTTGAGCCTAACTCAACCTCAAAAGCTAGCTTGTGAGGGGAGTATTGTCCAAGTCCATATAAGAAGTCCATGTTCCCATTTCATTTCTGATGTGGGACTTTTAGCACTCCCCCGCACGCTCAGACCTCGTTAACTAGAGCGTGGACAATATAATTTGGGGGCCCAACATCGGTAAACAAAGAATTGGAATGGGTCTGGCTCTGATAGCATGTAAATAATGGATCTTGGGCCTAACTAAACCCCAAAAGCTAGCTTGTGAGGGGAGGATTATCCATATAAGGAGTCCATATTCCATTCCATTTCCGACGTGGGACTTTTAACACCCCTCTTATAGAGCTGCTCCATAATCATGTTTAGGAGTGCAGGAAAATTAAACAACCTAAGCTTACGAATAACAGTGCCCAGGGTCAGCATGCTGCGGTTTATGTGACAGCCTTCTTTCAGCCTTGTACCTGCTGACAATGACTGAGATGCCCGCTCACTTCCAGCCAAATCGACAAAATTCTGTGTTTCAATGATAAAACAATCAGCTGTATGCTACCTCAGTATAATATATTAACAACACTCTATATGTCAACTGTTCTTCACGAGAGAAACATTTTCGTACCACAGTAGCTAAACGGGTACTCGAGTGGTCCTTTCCTAAGTACTCACCAGCAGAACTTTCAATTGTCTGCAACAACTTATACTTCAAAAAACTGGTAGTTTTAAAGCTCAATAGCCTGTTAGACAAGAAATTTCAGTTGTTTTACCAGTCTGATGATTTGGTGAGATCTGGAGCTTGTTTCATTCAGGGAAGTCTCCCCAATCTGTCTCTGAGCTGCAAAATTTAGTTCTAAAATTCAAAGCCATGGTTGATTATATTATCCAACGCTAAGCATGATGCTTTGACCAAACTTTTAGGAAAAAATAAGTGTTCCTGAGTAGTAGCAGAAGTTGTTTATCAGAAACTAAAAAAATAGTTTTCTCCAAAATCACTTTTGGAACATTGGTCAAGCACAAAGTACTGCTCTAATTTTGGCAAAAGTATTTTTCAAATTGATTAGTCAAACACAAACTGCTACTCTCTAAAAATACTTTAAAAAAATACTTTAAAAGAAGCGCTTCTAACAAAAAAAACTCTTCAGAATAAGCAGATTTATGTCAAACAGGCAATCATTTTCTTACCTTCACAAACAGAAAGCAGATGAATCACATGGTTCCAGTCCCTCAATGTTTCCTCAGTGAGTTTCTCAACAACTGTCCCTCTCTGTTGAAATTGACTCCACGTGATTTAAGAGGGAAAGCAACAAAAAAAAGACCAAAAAGTAACATTTTGTTGATCAGTAAATCAAAGTATCAAACTAACCTCTGGATCATCTAAAAGTCTGAGTGGAGTACTGCTACCTTCACTAAGGAGATCTCGGACAGATTCATTGTATATTTCCATTGCAGAAAACTTCAAAACAAAGTTTCTTTCTTTGTGCTACAAGATGTACATTTTCATAACCAAAGCAAGAAAAAACTCTTGGAACATAAGAAGTGGTAAACAGACAACAAACAATGGATCATGAAGTAGCATCAGGTTACCTTCTTCACGTATTCGTAGATATCTGCTATGGCATATTCAGTTATTCCAGTCATAGTGTACGTCTTTCCGCTGCTTGTTTGGCCATAGGCAAGAACACTTGCTAGTACATACATAAATAATTTTAGATTATTAATACAAGCAGACACATATGAGGCCCCAGAGAAAAGGAAATAACTTGCTTTCTTACTCACAATTGAATCCTTTGACAACGGAAAGAGCAACATCTTTAGCGGCTTCTTCATACACCTGTCTTGTAGAGCAATCACTGCTAAATACCCTGTCTAGAAACAAAAACATAAACCAATAACACGATAATGTCCACACAGAGAAACTATGTAAGTCACTTGATTAACATATGATAATATAGTAAAGCAGAATTTGTCGAGGCTGCAAGCAGAACACTTTACCAACTTGGTTTATTGGGAAATTGTGGTTAAAGAAACATTAAGTTGAAGCCTTTACCAACTTGGAGTACATTAAGTTGAAAACTTTACGGACTTTGATTACATGTTTTAGTTATGCAGGATTTGGTGTGCTGGATTTAATAAATAACAACTAAAATACTACCAAACATGATACTAATTGATAGATTAGGATATAATATTTAGTCATAATTGTGTATATGATAGGTGTATATTTAGTCATTTATTACCATTATTCTAGCCTTGGATTATGCTTGTATTATGGGTATATTTACTACCCTTTGGAATGAAATAATCAAGGAAAATATTTCTTACGTGGTATCAAATTCTAGGAAAAGTCCCTAAACCCTAAAAATATACTCCTTCACCGTCCCCCCCCCCCCCCCTCTTTGTGTCACCGTCTTTCCTCCTTTTCCGTCAGCCATGTCTGACTCAAAATTAAATTTTCATCCAGACCTCATAGTTTCAAACATTAAATCACATATCTCCATCACTCTTGAGATGGAAAACTTCCATTATGCGACGTGGGCAGAGCTTTTCAAAATTCAATGTCGGTCACACTGGGTTATCCATCACATAATTCCGCCGAAAAAGGCAATGAGAAGGTGCCAAAAACTGATGATGAAATGGAATTGTGGTTGACCCTCGATGCGACGGTTCTCTAGTGGATTTATACCACAATTTCAAGTGATTTGTTGCATACGATTCTTGAATCCGAGTCCACGGCAATGGAGGCTTGGGATCGCTTACGTGACATCTTCCAAGATAATAAAAATTCCCGGGCCGTCACACTTGAGCAAGAATTCTCTACCACTAACATGGCGGATTTTCCCAATGCATCCTCATATTATCAACGGCTCAAGATTTTGTCGAACCAACTCAAGAAAGTCGGGCGCCGGTAACTAACAATCGACTCATTTTACAAATGGTTGTCGGCCTCACCATTGCATATAGTGGAGTAGGTACGCTTATCCTCCAAAGCAACCCTCTTCCACCATTTTACCAAGCTCGTTCTATGCTCATACTAGAAGAAGCTCTCATACTAGAAGAAGCGGGTTTTGCCAAAAAGATAGCCACCATGTCGAATTCCGTCATGGTTGTTGCTCCGTCCGATGATAACTCTTCAGAATTTGAAAATTTTCCGCCAAACCGTGGTCAAAAAGGACGAAATGACAATAATGAAGGAAACAACGGTGGCAGTGGCCGCAATGGTGGCAAGGGCGGCGGCCACCGACAGGGTGAAGGTGGCGGCATGGGCGGCGACCAACAATAGCAGTCCGGCCAGTAGCAGCTGAGGGCCCAGTGGGGCAGTAAACCGGCACTGTGGGCCTGATAGTGGCCTTGGGTCATGACTTCTTATCATTTTCCCTCAAGAACCGGGCGGACCGGTCGAGGCAAGAAGTCCACCGCTGACCCAATAGCCGCCAGCCCAAAGATACTTGGGCCATCGCCAGAACCCGGTGGCAATAGGCTCACTCAGCAATAGCGACTCCAACTGACATCGAGGTCGTAATGCACATTCTTGGGCTAATCCGCCCGACGCAAATTGGTACATGGACACCGGAGCAACATCTCATATGACGTCTTCACAAGGTAATCTCTCATCCTATTTTAACAATAATCGTGGTATAATTATCGGAAATGGTCATTCAATTCCAATTCGTGGTTATGATACTACAAACATGTCTCCCTCGAACCCTCCATTAACTTTAAAGAATTTCCTTCATGCTCCTCAATTGATTAAAAACTTGATTTCAATTAGAAAATTTACTATTGACAATTCAGTTTCTGTTGAATTTGATCGTTTTGGGTTTTCCGTGAAGGATTTCCAGACGGGGATGCGTCTGTTGAGATGTGATAGTTGGAGCGAGCTTTATCTAATCACCACAACCACACATCAAGCCACGTTACCATCCACTTTTGCAGCTTTAGCTCCTTCTTTATAGCATGAACATTTGGGTCATCCGGGAGCGCCTGTTTTTGCCTCCCTTAAACAAAATAAATTTATTGTGTGTACTAGAATGCGTAATTCTCATATTTGTCGCTATTTTCCTCTTGGAAAACATGTTAAATTGCCTTTTGTTGCTTCTAATTCATGCACTTTATGCCTTTTGATATTATTCATAGTGATATTTGGACATCTCCCGTTTTGAGCTCTTCGGGCCATCGATATTATCTTCTTTTGTTGGATGATTACTCTAATTTTTTGTGGACATTTCCTTTATCTAAAAAGTCACAAGTTTTTTTCCACATTTCTCTCCTTTAGAGAATTCATCCGCACTCAATTTGAACGAGACATTAAAAATATTCAATGTGATAATGGTAGAGAATTTAATAAAGGGCGATTTTGGGATTTTTACAAAGCTAATGGTTTATATTTTCTTCTCTCTTGTCCACATACCTCCTCTAAAAATGGAAAAGCGAAAAGAAAAATCCAAACCATTAATAACGTTGTTAGAACCTTAAGTGCCCATGCCTCTCTACCACCATCATTTTGGCATCATGCATTACAAATGACAACCTATCTCCTTAACATACTTTCAAGCAAAAAATTAGCCTATCAATCCCCTCTCAAAATTCTATACTTATGGGACACATCTTACTCTCACCTACGGGTATCCTCTTTTTCCTTCCACTACCATCAATAAACTTCAACCCCGGTCTATGCCGTGTATTTTTTTGGGATATCCGTCAAACCATCGTCGATACAAATGTTACCACTTATCCTCTAATAAAATCATCGTGAATCATCACGTAGTTTTTTATGAATCAAATTTTCCATTTGCCAAAATGCATTATTATGTGCCTTCTACCTACGAATTTCTTGATGATAACATGCCCTCGTATTTGGTCCACCAATTGACATAATAAACAGGCCCAAACTGTTCGGCCAAACCATTTAATTCGGGAAACTCGTCTGGGCCAGCTTATCCGCCATAAACCCAACAGTCATGGCCAGCCTACCTGAGCCCAGTGGCTGTCAGCCCAGCGGTGCCTATCGCTGGCAGCCCACTGCCAAGAGGCCCAATGCCTGGCTGCCCACTAGGTGGTGGGCCAGCCTTAGGCAGTGGCATCCCAACATGTACAGGCCCACTCTCGGGCAGTCCAGTCCTCATAAACTCGGCCTCCGGACCCATATCACGTCAACCCAATATCACATCCTCTATCCAACTTCAATTCCGGCCCAACGACCAGTCCCTCGTAGTCAACATGGGACTTTTAAACCAAACAAAAAATACGATCGTTCACACACATGTTACCAAATCATCGTTGCTTCGTAATCCTGTGTCTGCCCTTAATAACCCGAATTGGAAAATGGCTATGGATGATGAATATAATGCTCTTATTAATAATAGGACGTGTGATTTGGTGCATCGTCATCCTGATGTTAATGTGATTCGATCTATATGGATTTTTAGTCATAGAAAAATCTGATGGTATATTTGAGAGGTATAAAGCCCGTCTTATAGGTGATAGTAAGACTCAACAGGTTATGGTGGATTTCAGTGAGACTTTCAATTCAATGGTCAAACCAGCAACTATCCACACGGTACTAAGTCTTGCTCTTTCGAAGGCATGGCCGCTTCATCAGCCCATGGGGTACAGAGACCCGACTTATCCTAATCATGTGTGCTTACTGAATAAATCCTTGTATGGGCTCAAACAAGCTCCGCGGGCCTAGTATAAGAGGTTTGTAGATTATGTTTTGAATATTGGGTTATCGAACAGCAAGTCTTATCATTCTCTCTTCATATACCGTAAGGGTAATGATATAGCTTACATCCTTCTGTATGTGGATGATATTATCTTAACTGCTTCATCTGATGCTCTTCGCAAGTCTATCATGTCTCTTCTTGGTTCAAAATTTGCTATGAAAGATCTAGGGTCATTGAGTTACTTCTTGGGGATAGCTGTCACACATCATGCAAGTGGTTTATTTTTGTCTCAAAAGAAGTATGCAGAAGAAATTGTTGAATGAGCTGGTATGTCCTCGTGTAAGTCATCCTCCACTCCGGTTAGTACTAAACCAAAGCTGAGTGCTACTTCTAGCACGCCATATGCGGATCCATCACATTACCGCAGCCTTGTAGGAGCCCTGTAATATCTTACTTTTACGAGACCCGACGTATCTTATGTTATGCAACATGTTTGTCTATTCATGCATAACCCGATGGAGGACCACATGCATGCTCTCAAGCGCATTGTGCGCTATATTCAGTGCACTCTCAATCATGGCTTGCGTCTATATCCATCTTCGACCACCACTCCCATTTCTTACACAGATGCAGATTATGGTGGATGTCCGGATACCAGATGCTCCACGTCTGGTTATTGTGTATTTCTCGGTGACAATTTGATATCTTTGTCCTCCAAATGGCAAGCTACCTTGTCCATGTCCAGTGTCGAAGCAGAATACCGAAGAGTTGCCAATGTGGTGTCTGAATATTGTTGGCTACGGAACATTCTTTTGGAGCTCCACTGTCCGATTCCGAATGCGACATTGGTTTATTGTGATAATGTTTGTGCGATTTATCTCTCAGGAAATCCGATTCAACATCAACGACTAAACATATTGAGCTAGATATTCACTTTGTTCGTGAAAAGGTTGCTCGTGGACAAGTACGTGTCTTACATGTCCCATCACGCCATCAGATTGCCGATATTTTTACAAAAGTTCTTCCGCTGATTCTATTTGAAGATTTTTGGGACAGTCTCAGTATACGCCGACCTCCCGCTTCGACTGCGGGGGTGTGATAGAATATGATAAAATATTTAGTCATAATTGTGCATATTGTATATATGGTAGGTGTATATTTAGTCATTTATTACCATTATTCTAGCCTAGAATTATGCTTGTATTATGGGTATATTTACTACCCCTTTGGAATGAAATAATCAAGGAAATATTTCTTACACTAATTATGTTGATTTTAATACATGAATAATTCACTTAATTTCCGACCAGCAACCAAACAACCCCTTAGTATATCACTTCAACCAACACTTAAACATTTTCAAACCTTTAACACTCAAAATTATGTCACAAGAGTATCTCATACCTTATCCCTACACTTTGTACAATTACCATATGTCACCAACTTTTGTATTCGATCAAACACTGAAAAATGATCTACAAACGATCTTATAATGTAAATTCACGAAAATATACTTCTTACATAAATAAATCAACAATAACACTCTATAGATCAAAAATTTGAAACATATTTACGTACAATCAAATGTAAAGACTTACCAAATGTATATGCAGAGGGATACATTAAACGCTCTGATGGCGAAAGGCTAATATTGTTGTAGATAATAGTTGTGTCATTGATACATTCCCAATCTGAAACATTATTTCTCTCTTTCTCATTCAATGGCCTTACCCTAACCGATGCAAATATCCTCTCTTCATGCTCCTCCATTTTTTCCATTATCCTCAAAATCACCTCAAATAATATACAGAGAATATTGCAATAGAAAAAATCTCATTTAGTTTCCTTGGCATTTCATTCTTCAATGGTGTTTTAATTGCTCTTGAAAAAACTATTAGATAATCCAATTTACAATCTTGTTAAAATGTGCATGCTTGCATTATACGTAATAATATTGATAGTAGTTCAAAAAGATCAAGAATGTATTTGTTTTTTCCTTCTTTTCTTTTTTACCTTTTGACCTGAAAAATGGAGGAATTTTAATTTGTTCTTTTGTGGGTTATTTCAGGGAAATTTGATATGATAATTTTTGAATAAAAAAGAAGATTATATTCCTGTAAATAACTCTCTTTCTCTTTCTCTTTTTCTTTGTTTGGAATGTGATATCAGAGAGAAAGAGAAAGAGAAAGAGAAAGAAATGGATATAAATGACAGTTGAGAATTGAATTTTGAGAATCACAACATTATAAATCAAAGAAAAGGTATAGGGAAGAAAAGGAAAGTTGGGACTTTTAATTTCTTTTTCCCCGTTTGGTTGTAACTGGCAAATATGAAAATATTAGCAGTCCTAATTTCTGTTCATTTTGTTTCCTTTGTGTTTTCTTCTTTCTGTGTGTATTAAAATTTAAGATTATGCGGCAAAATTAACCACCACATCAAACACCACAATAGTTACTTGATGATATATTTTCACGGGTTGAACAACATTTTTCTTAATCATTAGTTGGTTGTCAATTGTACACCTTTCACCTTATAACTATTGATTTAGTATTAATCAAAATAAGTCGCGCGCAGTGCCGGCTAAAGCTTAAAGCAAGTAAAGCACTTGCTTTATGCCCCAAACATATTAAAGGCCCAAAATTACAAAAATATTATTATATGATGTCTATGATTTATAGTTTATATAAAGTGAAATATTAATTTTTAGTCATAAAAGTTAGCTTTTACCTAAGAGAAATTCATGTCCAAGCACGTTTTAAACATCAATATTCTTTTTCTATTTCAGTTTCAATTACTCGTCTTTCAACTTTAATCAAACATTGTTCAAATGAAGTGTAAGAACGCCTCATTTTATATTTAATAAGTTTCAATGCTAACTTTCCATTTTAGCGCTGCACTCTCTTATAGGAATGATATGATTTTGTCATAAAAAAAAATATGCTCAAAATTATGGCCTCCAATGATCCATTTAAAATATATATTTTTTCGATATTCAGTTTCCCGACTTACGTCAAACTATTCCTGGAGATAGTAGTCCGGTCCCTCAGCACTACTATCAGTAAATTGCGGGATGTGCCTGAATAACCAGGATTTGAGAACAGAGCAACTGATATAATATAAGGTCCTACCTCAGAAGAAAGCAAATTGCTCCCACCAGGATTTCAACTATCCATTTAAAATCTTGTTTTGCATTGTAGTGGTGAGTCTACACTTGAAGGATGCTGGTGCTCAGCGTTAGAATTTTGCATCAAATGCTTTTTTTTCGATAGTTTTTTCTTACCATTTGTTAGATCCTACCGGGATAATTTTGAAAGTAATGGGCAGCTTATGCCTAGAATATTAGCACATATAAATATTGTGAAAGCACTTGAGCTCCTTCGCTCCACTTACATCGCTAACAAGGCTGTTAATAGATTGATGATTTGGGCTGAAAATAATATAACTGTCCATAAAACAGATCATTGCTGTGTTTTCGGTCTCGTTGAATAAAATGCAAACGAAATGACTTACTAGCCACAGTATATCCCCGACACAACCTACATTCACAAACGATAGATGCCAATAAGTGATGTAAATTACCCCCGGGAAAATATCTTCCACGTCATTTATCTCTTTATGTTCATAATTACTAAAGTACTTCGTATATTCCTAAAATTACATAACATTCATAGTTTCTCTCTTTGTGTTACTAAAGTACTCCATATATTTTCTAAAACCACATAAACATCAGACGGGCTTTGATAAGGAGAAGTACTTAATTTTAGGGAGATTCACCGAAACATTTTTCTATATATTAGAAGAACTTTGAGCTCCTAGCAGTTCCGACATGTCTGTTTGCATGTCAATAAATTTAAATCAGAGGTAGTTTAGTCATATCGTATTAGCTTTTAAAATCTAAATGTCTTTTATACTTGTAGCCACCGCCTAGTTCTGCTGTCCTCTTCGATCTCTATTGTTGTCTTCCACTTGGTTTTTCTCTTTGATAACTTACCTCCGGAGTTATGCTACTTCGCCGACTGGTGATTTTTTTTTTCTTTCCTATTTTTTTTGTGATTTTTGTATCTGGGTATGGATTTTTCTCCAATGTGTTTTGGGACAATGGAGTTTATCGACTATTAGCTTTGCATGTTGATCCGATACTAAAACTTTTTTCACACTCGACTTATGTTATTTGATTTGGACATTGAATCTATGAAATCACATTCATAATTGCTTTAGGATTGAGTATTGATGCATTAATAATGTCTTGGAGTGTTATTAGGATACAATAACATACCTAGTGAAATCTCATAACGTAGTGTCTGAGGAGGTTAGAGTGTACGCAGACCTTACCTCTATCTTGGTAGGTAGAGCGGCTGTTTCCGAGAGACCCTCGGCTCAAGACAAAGCACAAGCAAAGTAAGACAAACAAAGCGACTGAGTCATGATAGCGACTTCTGAAAAAGAAGCAATAACTAATGCAAGTAAATAAGACAAACAAAATACACATAGCAATATAAATCAAACGACAGTGGACTATAAAACAATATTGTGCCTACTAGTATGATAGGCTAAGCGAGCCTACAATAATAACACTACAACTACCAGTTTGTAAGCGTAGGTAGGACTACGCTAGACTACCTACTACCCTTCTGCCATAATTCGTGTCCTCCATAACCCTCTATCTAAGGTCATGTCCTCAGTGAGTTGCACCTGTGCCATATCCCGTCTAATCACCTCTCCCCAATACTTCTTCGGCCTACCTCTGCCCCTCATGTACCCGTCCATAGCCAATCTCTCACACCTACGCACTGAGGCATTTGTGTCTCTCCTCTGCACGTGCCTGAACCATCTCAACCTCACTTTTCGCATCTTATCCTCCACCGAGGCTACTCCCACTCTATCCTGGATACCATCATTTCTAATTATGTCCCTCCTTGTATGCCCACACGTCCAACACTTCGCCCCATACAACATAGTTGGTCTAACCACCACCTTTTAGAACTTGCCTTTAAGTTTTGATGACACTTTTTTATCGCACAAAACTCCAGATGTGATCCTTCATTTCATCAACCCTGCCCCAATACGATGTGTGACATAGTCATCAATCTCTCTATTCTCTTGGATAATAAACCCGAGGTACTTGAAGCTTCCTTTCTTTGGAATGAACTGAGTACCAAGCCTCACATCCACGTTTGTCTCAAGGTCGCTCCCGTTACTGAACTTGCACTCCAAGTATTCTGTCTTGGTCCTACTCATCCTGAATCATTTAGACTCCAGAGTATGTCTCCAAACCTCCAGCTTAGCATTCACTCCGTTGCGAGTCTCATCAATCAGGACTATGTCATCTGTGAATAACATACACCATGGTACCTCCTCTTGGATTTGTCGTGTCAGTCCATCCATCACCAAGGCAAATATGAATGGGCTAAGAGATGATCACTGGTGCAGCCCCATCATCACTGAGAAGTGCTTCGAGTCTCCTCCTACTGTGCGTACCCTGGTCTTGGCTCCATCATACATATCCTTAATTGCTTTAGTTTATGCCACATGTATATCTCTAACCTCCAAACATCTCCATAGAACCTCTCTAGTGACTTTGTCGTATGCCTTCTCGAGGTCGATGAAAACCATATGTAAGTCTCTCTTCCTCCCCCTATACTACTCCACCAAACTCCTAATAAGATAAATGGCTTCTGTAGTTGAATGCCCCGACATGAATTCAAATCGGTTCTCGGAGATAGACACGCTTCTTTTCACCCTCATCTCCACGACTCTTTTCCAAACTTTCATAGTGTGGCTTAGCAGCTTGATACACCTATAGTTGTTGTAACTCTGGATATCACATTTGTTCTTGTACAAAGAAATCTGTACTCCACCTCCATTCTTCGGGCATTCTCGCCGTCTTAAAAATGACATTAAACAACTCCGTCAGCCACTCCAAACCTGTCTTGCCTGCGCTCTTCTAAAATTCAACTGAGATCTCATCAGGCCCGGTCGCTCGTCCCCTGCACATGCAGCGAAAAACACCTTGAACCTCCTCAACCTTAATGCTTCCACAATACCCAAAATTTTGGTACCTACCAGATTGCTCCAGATCTCCCAGCACAATGTCTCTATCTTCTTTTTCGTTCAAGAGTTTATGGAAGTAAGACTGTCACCTCCTCCTAATATATGCGTTCTTCACTTCTTAATTGTATTTTCAGAGTTCGTGAAGTGATTTCTCTTTAAACTCTTCCGTTAATGTATAATGCAAATAAGTGAAGGATGATGTGCATTTTTAGCTACAGATCCCCTCAATGGAAGCTATTGTGCCAGTGTGGTGAAGTACAATCTTGTACGGTGAGTAATACATTGAAATCATATCCCCGCTTATGATTTCCTTCAAACTAAAATATGGTATTTGGACGAACACTCGTTTCTTGTGAAGATTTCATGTTTCATTGTGAAAATAAAATTGATGAGTACTATGGAAGTGTCATTTTGATTCCGAAGAGATATAAGTGTAAGAATTGACTCCTTGATTAATGTTCCTCCAAATAGTACAATATTTACAAATATAATATCCTTTGTCTTATGGAAGACTAATCTACCTTACCTAAATTATAAGATGCTACTTAATTACAAAATATTACATTATCAATCAATAGTAATGAATGGAGGTAATTATGGGATTGCCCCATAATTACTCTAACAGTCCCCCGCAGTCTTAGCGGGAGGTTCTCGTATGTTGAGACTGTCCTTGAAATCATGAAACAGTATGCGCGGAAGGCCTTTGGTGAAAATGTCAACAATCTGATAACGGGACGGTACATGAAGAACCCAGACTTGTCCACGGGCAACCTTTTCACGGACATATAAGATATCAATTTCAATGTGTTTCATGCGCTGATGCTGAACGGGATTGCCGGATAAGTATATTGCACTCACATTGTCACAATAGACTGTCGTTGTCTTTTAAATTGGACAATATAGCTCCAATAGTAAATTACGGAGCCAACATGGTTCAGCAACCACATTGGCACCTCGGTATTCTGCCTCAGCACTTGACCGAGACAGTGTGGATTGTCGTTTGGACAACCAAAAAATGAGATTGTCCCCTAAAAACACACAATATCCGGAAGTGGAATGTCGCGTGTGCAGACAGCCACCTCAATCTGCATCTCTGTAGGCTAAAAAATGCTTGATGAAGGATTTATACAGATGAAGGCCGAAATGGAGAGTACCCTTCATATACTGCATGATCCGTTTTATAGCCCCCATATGTTCATCCTTCGGATCATGCATGTGCAAACAAACTTGCTAAACCGCATAGGAGATATCTGGTCTTGTAAAGGTCAAATACTGCAAGGCCCCTACAAGACTTCGGTAATGTGTAGGATCACTGTATGGAATACCTATTGTGTTACTCAATTTCGCCTTTGTGGCAACCAGAGTATGAGGTGGTTTGCAGGAAGACATCCTAATTTTTTCAATTATTTCTTTGGCATATTTCTTTTGGCTAAGAAAGAGACCACCTACATATTGGGTGACTGTAATGCCAAGAAATAATTCAACGGACCCAAGTCCTTCATTGCAAATTCTGCTGCAAGAAGAGACATGATAGACTAGCGAAGTGAAGTGGATGACGCAGTGAGAAGAATATCATCGACATACAGAAGTATATAGGCCATGTCAGCGCCTTTCCAATAAATGAACAATGACTGATCAGACTTGTTGTGAGAGAATCCCAGCTTGGTAACAAATCCTGCAAAACGGTTATGCCATGCCCTCGGAGCTTTTTTCAAACTATATAAGGATTTCTTCAATAGGAAAACATGATCTGGACGTGAATAATCTGGGAAACCCAACGGCTGATGCATGTACATTGTTTCCTGTAAGTGGCCATGTAAGAATGCATTTTTAACATCCAACTGATGAATAGACCAAGATTTGGAAAGAGCCAGGCTTAGAATCGTTCTGATAGTTGCTGGCTTAACTACCGGACTGAATGTTTCACCACAATCGATCCCAACTTGCTGATACCTGCCATCACCAACAAAACGAGTTTTGTATCTCGCAAATGAACCGTCAGAATTTTTCTTATGACAAAACACCCACATAGACCGAATGACATTCATATTAGATGGGCGTGGTACTAATTCCCAAGTCTTATTTTTAATAAGAGCATTAAATTCATCTAACATTGCAGCTTTCCAATTCGGGTCGGACAAGGCAGCTTTGGGATTTTTCTGTATAGGTGAGGGTTGTTTTGTGAATAGTAGGTTAAGCTGACGTTTGGGCCTAAAAATATCATGCATGAAACGAGTTTCAATGGTCCGAGGTTGTATAGGATTGGTAATGGGCCGAAGTGGTATGTGGTGACTGGTGTTGTGCTGGGATTCGGTAGTGGACTGGTTTATGGGTGTAGGTAAAGGAGCAGTGGGCTCCCCCACCTGAATCTGCCCGCCACGAGAACAGAATTGTGCCGAGACCCTTAGTGACAAGGTTGTGGTCTCCGGTCCAGTCCCATTTTGTGGATGGGCCGAAATATTTTGGTTATTTTGTTGAGGCGGTTCCACGTATGTTTGGTTAGTAAAATGGTAGTGTAGAATGGGATGTATTCCGTTATCCAAAAAATCATATGAAGGTGAGGATGCCACATGAGACTTAGCAAATATGAATGTAGACTCATCAAAAATCACATGACGAGAGATAATTATTTTCCCATTCATCCAATCATAACATTTATAGCCCCTATGATTTTGTGGGTAACCCAAAAACACACAAGGAGTTGAACGAGCCTGCAACTTGTGAATGGTAGTTGACGGAAACAAATGATAACACAAACAACCTCAAATGTTGAAAAGGCCGGGAGACGATGATACAACATTTGTGTGGGAGACACATTAGATAGTAATTTACTATGAAGAATATTTAAAAAATATGTGGTCATTTGAAGTGCATGTTGCCAAAACTTTGGTGGTGTGGAAGAATGCACAAGAATAGAGCGAATCATACTGTTAATCGTTCGAATTTTTCTTTCGGCTTTCCCATTTTGTGGAGATGTATGTGGACATGAAAGACGCATTGACATCCCATTTTGGTTACAAAAATCATTAAATTGGGCATTGATGAATCCCCTCCCCCCCCCCTCTATTGTCACATTGAAAACATTTAATGCTTTTGCCAAATTGAATTTTGATAAAAATACTAAACTGTTTTAAAATGGTATAGGTTTGTGATTTATGTCCTAAGGGAAAAGTTTACAAAAAAAATTGAATAATCATCTAGAATGAGCATATAGTATTTATGACCGGCAGAACTCAAAACTGGTGATATCCACAAATCACAATACACAAGATCAAATGACATAAAAGTATAAGAAGTAGAGGACACAAAAGGCAGCTTAATATGTTTACCAAGCACACAAGTCTGGAAAACCAAAGAGTCAGAAAGTTTGTTACAATCAAACAAATTATTCTTTCTAAGATTATTAAAAATATGTGTTCCTGGGTGTCCCAACCGACTGTGACATAGAGTAGGAGAAATGACAGCAAATGTTGATGGCTTGGTCATGCTATTTTTGGAAACATAGGTGACGGGATACAAGTCCCCTGTGTTATTGCATCTCATAAGTGGCATCCTCGTCTGAAAATGCTTCACAGAAAAGCCAAACTGATTAAAATTCACAGAAACATTGTTGTCAATGGTAAAACATCTAACAGAGATCAAGTTTTTTAATTAGTTTTGGTGCATGTAAGACGTTTTTAAGTATAATGGTGGGTGTGGAGATGGTAGGTGTACCTGACCAATACCACGAATTGGAATTTTCTGCCCACAGCCGACAACAATATTTTTATTATTTCTCATATTAAAATAAGACGAGAGATTACCTTGAGATGCTGTCATGTGTGACGTAGTCCATGTGTCCATGTACCAAGACTCATCCGGAACACTGATATTCATGTTGTTCATGCCTTGTTCAATGTCCGTGGTGCATATCCAACCGAGGACGGTGCTTGAGTCGCAAATGCATGTTGTGGACGAGACCCTAGAATATCGGGTTGACGATTTGAAGAAGAATGAGGGCTGGCCCACGATGACGTCGGATATGGGCATGGCAGGGCAGCCCACTATGGGGCCCAGGCCCATGGTGGGTACTGCCCCCCACTGGTACCGCCACTGCCCGGGCTGGCCACTACCGCCGCCGGGTTGGCCCCGCTCCGTCCACATCCCTTTTCACCATTATTTTTTCCTTTATTATTTCGACTTGAACCCTATTTTTGGCCATTATTTTGACGATTAGTATGGCCCCTCGAACCATAATTTTGGGACTCCAAATCAGTGGAAAATGAATTGGTAGAAATGAGAGCAGTTCCGGTGGTGGTTACTCCAGAAGATGCTTATTTTTCTTTCCGCATTTCTTCGAGAATCAACCTCGAACGGCCTCATAAAAGGGAGGCAACGAATTACTTTGTTGGATGAACGTAGCAACTCCATCATATTGTGCATTCAATCATGCAATCAACGGAATGACCAATCTCTAATTTGTGATGGGAGAACCAACGTTGGATAGTTGGTCCGCAAGTATCTTTAATTCTTGACAATAGGCGGAGATGTTGGAAAAATTATCCAATTTAACATTAGTAAATTGGTGTTCAAGATAAACTGCCCTAAAAAGTTTGTTATCTTGAAAGATGTTTTGTAGACGTTCTCACGCCTGTTGAGCCGTAGAATTCGGCTCTAAAATGGTATGGAGGAGATCATTTGAAATTGTGCCATAAATCCATTAAAGGACTATAGCATCTAACCGGTACCATAATTTTATGTCTATCATTGTGGTATCCGATGGTGATTCGGATGGGATGATATGGCCAATTACCTCATAAGCGCGACAATGAATTTTGAACAACTCCGCCCAAGAGGTGTATTACCCTTTTTTCCATTTCAAGAGTTATGGATATAAAATTCTTGACATTATTAACGACAAGAGCGGGATGGAAGCTTTGTTTTCCGGCCATATGGTCCACTTAGAGTCAAAAGGAGAAGAGGAGTAGGAGTTTTTGATAGGAGTGGATGAAAGAACCCTAAATGTTGGAGGAGAAACAAGTATTTACCCGCGGGGGGTGTCGGCTAGGGTTTGTGTAGTTTAGGGTTGATGAAATATTTATGTTTAGGGTTTAGGAGTAGGAACCCCAATTATGGCCGAAAAATCAAGAAAAGAAGGGAGAATTTCGGTTGAGGGGATGAAGAGAGAGAAAAAAATTTCGGGCAAAGGATCTTTGGCTCTTGATACCATGTAAGAATTGATTCCTTGATTAATGTTCCTCCAAATAGTACAATATATACAAGTATAATATCATTTGTCTTATTGTAGACTAATCTACCATATCTAAATTATAAGATGCTACTTAATTATAAAATATTACATTATCAATCAATAGTAATGAATGGAGGTAATTATGGGATTGTCCCATAATTACTCTAACAATAAGTAGTATGTGACTAATGCCAACACTTGAATGTTGCAGGCAGTATTTATATGATGGGTTTTTCATATGTTGATCATGTGGGGTCACAACAATTGCGGAAAACGGGAAGTAAGTAAATATTACAGCTTGCTAGAAAGGATAAACTAAACATTACAACAAACTGGAATCAAGAACGATACAAACTCCTTGTGATTTGCTGAGTCGAGTGATGTCACTCTTTCTTTAAGACAAGATTTCCCCGTATATATCCTTTTACATTCGTGGGCAATAGTCTCCCAAGATACAACATCAACTAACAAATAAGCAAATGAAACTCAAGTGTTACTCTTGAAGAACTTTGAATATAGAAAACTTGCTAGAGAGGAAGAAGAAGATTTACGAAAATTTCTAAGTATTGAACAATTGAGACAAAGGCCTCAATTTATGGTGTAAGGAAATGACCCCTCAACTAGCTAACTAATGAACTTCAATATCCATGTAATGGCACTTATTGAGGTACCAAATAATGGAGATTCAATGCTCCAAAACCAGCCCAAAAGTCAGAACTTTCCATCTTCCCGTCGCAGCATTCTGCCTCCGAAGCGCTGCGGCTCTGTGAATTAGCACCGCAGCGCCGACGGTGTTGTGTTGCGGCCCTTCACGGCTCTGCAGCGATTTCTGACTCATTTTATCTTACACTTCGTACACTTCTTCCTTCATTTACCAACGTGGAATACTTGTCATTTGGTCAATAATCGTCCATCATTCTATGTCTCAAACGTATTACGTATGTACCAATATCTCTTTTACTAATAAAATTTACGATACTTGGCACTACGTGTACACATGTGTGGAAACGACGTCTCCGACGTGCCGGGCCCCAATTATTCGAGTCATAAATAATGGGATAAATTTAATTACACGTTAGTAAATTTCCAACAATCCCCTCTTGAAAGAGATTTTGGCACACTCACAAGGTACCTATTTCCAGCGATCTTTCAGTGGACTGATGTTGCATCTGGATAGGTAGCTTCCGCTTTGAACCTTCCATACTTGAATACCATCGGACTTACTTACTACGCGGTGGACGTGATGTCTTGAACTATCAATATTTAGTGTAAGCCAAGTCAACGGTACCAACACAACAACTTCCCTTAATCTGTTCTTCATAATGCTTTGTCCGTTGTAGTCGTGGACACTTCTTGGATTCTTAAGTGCGTTCATTTGAGGCGGCATGTCCTCGCACTTAAATAGGTGGTCTCCTACAAGGTATCCTACTATACCCCACTTTATAAGTATTAGGAACCATTAAAAGTTTTCCAAACCTAACCTCAACCGTTGAGGATCATTAAATGTTTTGGAAAATTAACCTTTACCCATATTGCAGATAGCACTTAACGTCTATCGCGGGAACGTCTTTGGGTTTATGTTCCTTACAGGGATCATAACCCAAAGTGCTCTTGCTTCCACTGAAGCTCTCAACTAAATCTTTACAGCTTAGTTTTCCCATTGAACTAAATTCATGGGATCTCCAGTCAGTAAGGTTGAGTTACCACCGTATTGGTCCTTAAAGCTTGGGTTTTAAGCTCATTCCCCTAGACAAGAAGAATATCTTATCTTTGGGTAAGGCTTTTGTCAGTGGGTACGATATGTTATCCTTTGATTTTAAGTAATCAAAGGATATTATACCCGTGGTGATCCGCCGTCTAACGGTCTTATGTCACCATCGAATATGACGAGACTTGCCGTTGTACATAGAATTATGTGCCCTTCCTAGAGCCGACTGACTGTTGCAGTGGATCATTACAGAAGGTACGAGTTTGTCCCAACAAGGGACATTCTCTAAGAAGTCGTGAAGCCACTCAGCTTCTTCTCCTATTTTTGTCTAAAGCGATAAACTCTGATTCCATCGTGGATCGGGCGATGCAAGTTTGCTTAGAAGATTTCCAAGACACAACCCCACCACCAATTGTAAATATATACTCACTGGTGGACTTGGTGTTCTCTATATCAGATATCCAGTTTGCGTCACGGTACCCCTCTAGTACAGTTGCATATCTCGAATAATGTAACCCGTAAGGTATCGTGTATTTCAGGTATAGTAGTACCTGAGTCAACGCATTCCAATGATCATTACTCTGATTACGGGTAAACCTAGCCAACTTGTTGACTACATAAGCAATATCAGGTCGTGTGTAGTTTGTTATGTACATCAAACTCCCAATCCCCTGTGTATATTGCTTCTGGCATACGGGTGCACCACGATTTTTATTAAGCTTTTGATTTCTATCCATTGGTGACTTTATAGGCGAACTGTCAAACATCTCGAACTTTCTCAAAACATCCTTGATGTAGTGAGACTGAGATAAGACCAGTCTGTCAGATGTCTTAGAGATTTTTATCTCTAAGATGACATCTGTGATACCCATATCCTTCATGTTGAAGCATTGTTTCAACATGTTCTTAGTCTCTAGAATTATGCTAGGACTACTCTCTGTGATCAACATGTCATCTACATACAGGCATATCATAACGAACGAGTCAGAGTTACCTTTCATGTAGACATATTTGTCACACTCATTAATGGCGAAACCATTTGATAGTAGAGTACTATCAATTTTTTTGTGCCATTGCTTCGGGGCTTGTTTCAGCCCGTACAAAGATTTTACAAACCGATAGACTTTCTTCTCTTGCCCTGGAACCACATACCCCTCGGGTTGTACAATATAGATTTCTTCTTCCAAATCACCATTTAGGAAGGATGTCTTGACATCCATTTTATGTATCTCAAGGTCACGCAACGTTGCGATCACAATGAATACTCGTATGGACGTCATCCTAGATACGGGGGAGTACGTGTTAAAATAGTCAAGGCCTTCCTTTTGCCGATAGCCCTTGACTACCAACCTAGCCTTGTACTTATCTATAAACCCATCTGCTTTATACTTCCATTGAAGTATACATTAACAACCCAATGATTTATTTCCCAGGAGGAAGATCAACCAACTCTCAAGTATGGTTATGCATGATGGAGTTTATTTCACTCTCAATAGCTTCTTTCCAGAGCGGTGCCTCTGGAGTTGAAAATGCTTTAGAAATTGTCCTTGGTTCGTCATCAACCATATAAGGTACAAAGTCATGACCGAAGGATTTATCCTTCCTGGCCCTTTTACTTCGCCTCGGTTCCATCTATGGAGTCTCCAAGTTATGAGAATCTGGAATACTAAATTTCGGATATTCAACCACTTCAAAGTTCACTATATCTGAACCATCTAGATCCGGGCAGTCAATGACTCCTGGTTCCTAAGAGCTTTGTTCATACCTTCATTTGCGAGAGGTTATATCTTTTTCCTTTCTAGGAAAAGTATCCTCAAAGAATTGACCATTCCTTGATTCCATGATTGTACCCCCGTGGATATTTGGAATATCTGACTTATGCACTAAAAAGTGATAAGCACTACTGTTATTTGCATATTCGATGAAAAATGCAATCTACAGTCTTAGGCCCAATCTTGACATGTTATGGCTTGGGCACTTTGACCTTTGCCAAAGAACCTCACACCTTTAAATATTTATAGGTGGGTTTCTTTCTCTTCCATGATTCATATAGAGTTTTGTCCTTACGCTTATGTGAGATTCTATTAAGAATCGTATTAGCGGTAAGGACGGCTTCTCCCCGCATGTTTTGGGAAAGACTAAAATTCATAAGCAAGGCATTCATCATTTCCTTCAACGTGCGGTTCTTGCGTTCAACAACACCGTTCGACTGAGGTGAGTATGGAGCCGTCGTTTGATGAACAATTCCCGATTCGACACATTATTCCTCAAATGGTGCTACGTATTCTCCCCATCTATCGCTACAAATGGATTTAATCGGAATGCTTAGTTAGTTTTCAACTTTTGCTTTGTAACGTCGGAACGCTTCATAGGCTTCATCTTTACTTTTCAACAAGTAAAGGTAACATTACCTTGTGCTATCATCAATGAATGTCACAAAGTACTTGTTCCCTCCTAGTTTGTGCAAACTTCAAATCACATATATCTGTGTGAATAAGTTCTAGAGGAGCGGCATTCCTTTCGACGGATCGAAAAAGAATCTTTGTGAGTTTTGCCTCTACGCACACCTCACACTTATGTTGAGGGTTTACGTCGATAGATGGCAACAACTCCAACTTCACCAACCTTTGGATGGACTTGTAGTTAACATGTCCTAATCTATGATGCCATAAATTAGAATACTCAAGCAAGTAAGAAGAAGCTTCAATTTTATTGCTTGGACGCATTACTGACATGGCGTTAACTTTGAAGAGGCCTTCACAGACGAAGCCTATTCCCACAAAAGTTCCATTTTGGTGATTACAAATTTATTGGACTCAAACACTAGCCTAAAACCAGCATTAACCAATAAATGACCTGAAATTAAATTTCTCCTAATTTAAGGAACCTGCATCACCTCCTTCAGAGTGAGCTCCTTTCCAAAAGTCATCTTCAGGACTACCTTTCCTACCCCCGGCACGTCAGAGGAAGCGTTGTTACCCATGAACAACTTCTTGTATGTAACTGGTGTATATGTGGAGAAGGCATCTCTATTGGAATAGATGTGTCTTATATCACCCGTGTCCATCCACCATTGCATGGAATTCTCAACAAGGTTTGCTTTAAGCACTACCGCCGAGAACTCCTCAATCATGTCGTCAAGAAGCGGGTCTTTGACGACGTTAGCATGTGCCTTGCCTTTGGCCTTGGCCTTCTCTTGTTGCTCAGTCTTTAGCTTGTAACAGTCCTTGAACATGTGACCAGGTTTCTCACAGTGGTGACAGTTCCCCTTGAAATTCTCCGCCGCCTAGGTCTTGCCGTCTTTCTGGAACTTACACTTCTTGCTTAGGTTCCCTTTAGCCTCAGCCAGATTTGCCTTTGCCTCAGCAGGTTATTTTCCCCTAGGAAAGGCCTTCTTATTATCTTTCTGAATCTGGAGTTTGATAATAAGTTCCTCAAAGGTCATTTCCTTTGTCTTGAGTTTTAAGTAACTCATAAACTCATTCCACGAGGGAGGTTACTTCTCAATTAGTGATGCAACCAAAAATTGCTCATTTGGTTTCATACCTTCCAAATCCATGTGATGTATTCCATTTGGAATTCCTGGACTTGGGACATCACAGTTTTGCTATCCACCATTTGAAATTTCAGGAATTTCCCAATGATGAATTTTTTCATATCAGCATCCTGTGCGTTGTACTTCTTCTGCAGTTTTTCCCATAACTCTTTGGTGGTGCCTATAGTGCAATACACCATGTAGAGTAGGTCTGATAGACATTTCAAAATATAGTTCTTACACATGAAGTCACTATGACTCGATGCATCAAGAACCATCTTCATGCCATTAAATACATGGATACATTGGCCCCCTTCAGCCGTTTCATTCGACTGAGGGTCCACTTCATCTCCAGCTTGTGGAGGATCTTCTATTAGGAAATGAGTCATTCCCATAACAGTCAGATAAAAAACATCTTATGCTGCCATCTCTTGAAGTTGGAGCCCATGAACGTTTCTGGGCATTCATGGTGGAATCCAGATGGTGGAGGAACTATAACATTCCCTTGAGCAGCAGGAAGGGCGTTGGGTGTACCTTAAGCAGCAGTGAAGGCATTGGATGTGTCTTGAGCAGCAGTGAAGACATTGGACATGCCTTGAGCAGCAGTGGAGAAGGTAGAGGGGTTGCCTTGAGTAACAACTTCAGTATCATAAGCGAGTTGTTCTCTTCCAGTCATCTTTCTAAGCACTTACAACAATCTTGTCTTAAAATTGTGTTGTTACAACAATTGCGGGAAACGAAAAGTTAGTAAATATTACAGATTTCTAGAAAGGATAAACTAAAGATTACAACAAACTGAAATCAAGAACGATAAAAACTCCTTGTGATTTGCTGAGTCGAGTGATGACACTATGTCTTTAAGACAAGATTGTCCCGTATATATCCTTTTACGTTCGTTGGCAATAGTCTCCCAAGATACAACAACAACTAACAAATGAGCAAAGGAAACTCAAGTGTTACTCTTGAAGAAATTTGAATATAGAAAACTTGCTAGAGAGGAAGAAAAAGATTTCAGAAAATTTCTAAGTATTGAATAATTGAGCAAAGGCCTCAATTTATAGTGTAAGGAAATGACCCCTCAACTAGCCAACTAATGACCTTCAATAGCTATGTAATGGCACTTATTGAGGGGTTTCATTCAGCCAAATAATGGGTGAATTCATGTACCAAATAATGGAGATTCAATGCTCCAAAACCAGCCCAAAAGTCAAAACTTTCCCTCTTCCCGTCACAACATTCTGCCTCCGAAGTGCCGCGGCTCTGCGAATTAGCGTCACGGCGCCTCGGCTCCAGTAGCCTAAACCAACATTTAGCGCCGCGGCTCCGACGGTGTTGCGCCGCGGCCCTTCACGGCTCCGTGGCGATTTCCGACTCGTTTCATCTTACACTTCTTTCTTCGTTTACCAACGTGGAATATTTGTCATCTGGCCAATAACCATCCATCATTCTATGTCTCAAACGTATTACGTATGTACCAATATATCTTTTACTAATGAAATTTACGATACTTGGCACTACGTGTACACGTGTGTGGAAACGACGTCTCCGATATGCGGGACCCCGATTGTTCGAGTCATAAATAATAGGATAAACTTAATTTCACATTAGTAAATTTCCAACAGATGACTCTAGATTTCATTCAAGGACACAAAAATGATGTTGGTGGATTTGATTCCTTTTGTTTCTTCTTTTTCCATTCCGCCCCTCCTTTTTAGAGTTTTAGTTTGGTTGCTCGGATGAAGCTTTGTTTTGTCGATTATTATCAGCTTATTTTTCTTTTTCAAATATGAAGATGACAATTGACAAACCACTTTAGAATCACTCCAAACACATTTTGGAATATGAAGTTTTATTTCATGTCTGATAAGAACTTCTTAACTCAACAAAGCCTTATATTCAGTAATTTGTCTAGGTATTATTTGGCTTTTGTGAAGGAAAAATCACAAGGTTTTACAGCCCTCATTCTCTTTGCTAATAATTCTTGTGATATTTTTTGCGATTTCAATTAATCAGTGGCAGGGGAGGCAATAACTCTGAATGGATAGCTTGAGAAGTATCATTCATTGTGGATTCCTCTCATGAATATATTTCCAGGTGAATTGACAAACAAGACTCTTATCCTAGCCCCTAAATAGCAATAAAACCTATGTCTTTCATGTAAAAAGGGTTTGGAGTAGAATTTGACATAACTATATCATACTAATAAGCAATAGAAGCTCTTCCTTTTTTCTGAAATTCATCACTGTAGAGTAATAATTTACTTGATTATTAATTTTTCATATGTCAGTGTCTCATTAACCTACACCAAGTTCTTGTTAATTGTACACGGTGTATAGCGGGAAAAAACATCATGTAGTCACATAAAAAATGTGTGGATGTGTATGTTCACCTCGGACGTCGCAACAGATTATTAGACATATAGCATTGTGAGAGGAAAGACACGGATGTCCCAGTGCGGAGTTGTGAGAGGTTGGCTATGGACTGGTTCATGAGGGGTAGAGATAGGTCGAATACGTATTGGGGAGAGGTGATTAGAGGGGATATGGCGCAGGTGAGGACATGACCTTAGATAGGAGATTGTGGAGGACACGGATTAGGGTAGTAGGTAGTCGAGCGTAGTCCTACTTACGCTTACAAAATGATAGTGTAGTGTTATTATTGTAGGCTCGATTAGCCTATCACATTTATAGGCGCATTAGTAATTTATAGTTCCCTGTAGTTTGATTCATGCTACTATGTGTTCTTTAGTATAATTTGTTTATCTTATTTAGTTGTGTTAACTACTGCTTCTTATTGTTAAATTGCACTACCATTGCGTATTCGATTTTATTAAATGTATGTTCATAATTCTTTAATTTCTCGTCTGAGTCTGACCGTTTCTCTTATTTTGCTTTGCTTTGCCTGCTTTGCCTGTGATTATGCGTTGTCTGGAGCTGAGGACCTCCCAGAAACAACCGCTCTACCTATCAAGGTGGAGATAAGGTCTGTGTACACTCTACCCTCTCCAGACCCCATGTTGTGGGATTTCACTGGGTACGTTGTTGTTGTTGTTGGGATACAATTGTTGCAGAGAATGGGAAGTAAGTAACTATTACAATAGTAAGAAAGGATAAACTAAATATTACAGTAAACTGGAAATCAAAAACTTAACAAACTGCTTGTGTGATTTGCGGAGTCGAGTGATGGCACTCTGTCTTTAAGACAATATTGTCTCGTATATCTCCTTTTACGGTGTTGGGCAATAGTCTCCCAAGATACAACAGCAACTTAACAAATGAGCAAAGAAAACTTAAGTGTTATTCTTGAAGAACTTTGAGTATAGTAACTTTGCTAGAGAGGAAGAAGATGAATTCAAAAAATCTGGAGTATTTTCTAAGTGTTGAATGTAGTGTTCTTAAATTGAGCCAAATGCCTCAATTTATAGTGTAAGGAGAAGACCCCTCAACTAGCCAACTAATGGCCTTCAATAGCCATGTAATTGCACTTGATGGAAGGGTTACATTCAGCCAAATAATGGATGAATTCATATGCCAAGTAATGGAGAATCAATGCTCAAAAACCAGCCCAAATGTCAGATCTTTCTAACTTCCCATCGCAGTATTCTGCCTTCAAAGCGTCGCGGCTCTATGAATTAGTGTCGCAGCTCCAGTGACTGGCCAACCAATTAGCGTCGCGGCGCTGCCTGGGAGGCTCCTCGGCGAAATTCGACTCATTTCATCTTACACTTCTTCCATCATTTACCAACGTGGAATACTTTCTTATTTGGCCAATAACCATCCAGAATTCAATGTCTCAAACGTATTACATACATACCAATATCTCTTTCACTAATGAAATTTGCAATAGTTGGCACTACGTGTGCACGTGTGTGGAAATGACGTCTCCGACATGCAGGTCCCCAATTGTTTGAGTCATAAATAATGGGATATACTTAATTTCACATTTAGTAAATTTCCAACAATCCCCTCTTGAAAGAGATATTGGCGCACACACTTGGTGCCTTTTCCAGCAATCTTTCAACGGACCGATGTTGCATCTGGATAGGTAGCATACGCTTTGAACCTTCCAAAGTTGAATACCATCGGACTTACTTACTGCGCGGTGAACGTGATGTCTTGAACCGTCAGTGTTTAGTTGTTACACCTCGTAAGATTAAGACGATAATTGAAGAACTTGGGGCCCAAAGTGTAAATAATAAAATTCAGATTTTATTTTTATTTTAAAACTTACATTCATCTCTTTCATTCTACACTTTAAACAAAACCTCACCTCTCTTCTCCAAACCCACCCCCCTACTGGCCGAAAATCACCCCCAACCCCATACCCAATTTAAGATTTTTATCTCCTCTTCTTGGACTACATTATTCACAAAATTAGAAGCCAAAACAACACCAAAAACAGTGGAAAAAATGTGCCACTGCTTACCGAAAATTAGACCAGAAATTTTGAATTTTTGGGGGGAAGTTTTTAAAAGAAAAACGTGTAAGGATGATGTCTTAACATTGTAGAACACTTGCATGTCAATTGGAGTTGAAGAAGTGAACAAAAAAAGGGAAAGAAATACGAAAACGGTGGGGATTTTCGGACAAGCATTGGGCAGAAAATTATGGACTGTTTTGGACGAAATTGAGGTATAAAATTCTTCTTTCTATAATCTAATTGGAATGCATGTTGTTAGAATTAAGGATATGAATTTGTGTTAAGGAAAAATTGGAATTTGAACAATGCATGTGACAATTTTGGGCTAGTTGCCAATTTGGGACAGATTTTGGTGATTGTTGGATTCGTTGGTTATTGTTGTTATTATTATCACTAATTGCATGATGAAATTGAAAGGAAACATTGATATTAAAGTTTAAAATTAGTTATATGGAAGTATTGAAATATGGAATTGGATTTTAGGAGTTAAGAGAAGAGTTATGGAATTATGACATGTTGTGGCCAAGAACTTGCATGAAATCGTTGGACATGTTGAGATGGATATGGACTGTTTTAGGGACTGTTTTGTGGTGTTATAATGCTGAAAATTTAGTTACCATTATGCATGTTTAAGTGTGGTAATTGCTAATGTAAGTCCTAAAGGAATAAGGGTGTAGAAAGGTGTAGAAAGGCTTCACATTCTACCCTCGTTGTTGTTGGAACATGGACTATTTTTGTGGGCTGTTTTAATGTGGATTAAGAGGCTAAATTTACATGAGAAGTGGGTGTGTAAATCCCCTTTGTTGCTGTTTTGGTTGTGCCCTTAATTGGTGTTTGGCTATTGATGTTATTAGCCTCGTCTGGAAGTTGTGGAAACATGTATAAACAAGGGAAGTGTTGCCCGAATTTTTATAGAATAGGAAGTCGTTATTCGATATAAAGTACGCCAGTGATCATAGAATTGACGAACGTATTACCATTATTATAGGTTGAAGTTCTAAAATGAGACGTACTCTAATATTGAGTTGATTAGTTCGTCTAAAAGGTATGTGAAACCCTTACTTCTTTCTTTTGGCATGATTTAATGAAAGTACGGCGGACGTACTTGATTCTTACACAGTTTAATTCCTAAAGAGGATTGTTATGAGAAGTGCCTATGATTTTTCAGCAAAGAGTTTATTATGACATTATTATAATGATTTTATTGAGAGTCAAATGATAATTTTTACTTGCATATGGTTACTCATGATATCTACTCATGCTAAGTGTTACTACTTCACCTCACCGAGTCCCGGGCCGGGTTATGTTCGTGCACAGCCTTGCATTTTTCACTGAGTCCCTCACTAGAGGGCCGGGTTACGTAGGATGGATCCATAGATGAGATATGACTTTACCGAGTCCCAGCATGGGCCGGGTTATGATATGACTTTACCGAGTCCCAGCATGGGTCGGGTTATAATATGACTTTACAGAGTCCCAGCATAGGCCGGGTTATGATATGAATTCACCGAGTCCCAATATGGGCCGGGTTATGATATGATTCCACCGAGTCCCGCATTAGTGGGCCGGGTTACGTTACAGGTATATATATGTATATGGACAAGCATTCATGTTTTCTTGACTTGACTCTCATTTTTATAAGGCACAACTGACTTTTATTGTTTATGGCACAGTTGGATTTGAATCCTGATTTTTATACTGACCTCTTGTTATCCATTGGCTACTTATGATCTCATTTGCAGTATTTCATGTTTACATACTCAGTACATTATTTTGTACTGACCCCCTTTCTTCGGGGGGCTGCGTTTATGCCCGCAGGTACAGGTGCTCAGTTTGGTGACCCTCCGGTTTAGGTTCCTGCGCAGCTGTTTGGAAAGCTCCTTTAATCCAGAGCTTTACCATTTTGGTACAGAACCTCATCATTTTGATTTATGTATATTTAGGATCACGACGGGGCCCTGTCCCGTCATATGTCGTTGTCGTTCTTATAGAGGTCTGGAGACAGTTGTGGGTTGTACTTATGTAAGGGTTATAACTCTGTTTTGGTCAGTCATGGTATTGTACTCTGTGTTAGGGTGTCCCCGTGTATATATAACATTATCTAGTGGCAGCCTTGTCGGCTTGCCTGTTGTATTGTGTTGGCTAGTTGTGACTCCTCAGGAGGCAGGTACATTCGGGGGTAAAGGCAGCCTTGTCGGCTTGCCTACCCTGGCATATGTTGTTATTGCAGCGTTATGCTGCCGGATTTCAGACTCATTAGGTGTTAGTTGGATTATGTGTGACAGGTCAGGATAATGACGTCATTAGGGCGGTTAGTCGCGGCCCGTCGGGTCGGGTCGTGATAAAAGTGGTATCAGAGCAGTTAGTCCTCGGAATGTTTACAGACCGTGTCTAGTAGAGTCTTGCGTATGGGTATGTTGTGCACCATACTTATACGCAGGAGGCTGCAGGGCATTTAGGATTGTTTCTATTCGTTTATCTCTTTGATCGTGCAATAGAGCTATGTTATTTGGATAATCCTTTTCTGACGACTTACTATGTTTACAGAACACCGACAGGAGATTCGGTTATAACCGAGCGTGTGTATAAGAATTGTTCGGTGGTGATATATAGCCGTCATACCTTAGCAGATTTAATAAAGTTGGATATGATCGACTTTGATGTCATTATGGGTATGGATTGGTTGGCTTCTTGTTTTGCCAACGTTGATTGTAGGGAGAAGTTGGTTCGATTTCAGTTTCCAGACGAGCCAGTTATAGAATAGAAAGGGAATTCAGCATCGCCGAGGGGTAAGTTTATTTCATACCTCAAGGTAAGGAAGATGGTCAGAAAAGGTTGTATCTATCATTTGGTTCGGGTGCATGATATAGAAGCGGAGGTACCGGCTCTTCAGTCAGTTCTGGTAGTTAGTGAGTTTCCGGATGTATTCTCAGATGATCTTCCAGGTCTCCCTCTAGAGCGGGAGATAGATTTTAGTGTAGATGTATTTCCAGGTACCCAACCTATATCCATTCCTCCCTATAGAATGGCACCTGCAGAGTTGAAGGAGCAGCTGAGAGACTTGTTGGAGAAAGGCTTTATTAGGCCGAGTACATCTCCTATGGACAAATTAAGTATAGTATTTCTATGATGAATAACAACTGTATTTATAATTTTGAGTGCTTGCTTTATTTTTCATTTTCTTTTCTGGGTGAATCTGCTTTTTGATAACATAATTCATGTGATATACTTTGATTCAAGAAAAAAAAAAGGAACTTGATGAAGTAGTAAAAACTCTTCATGTCAAAAGTCTTCATTCTTCCTGATTCGGAAGGCCAGTGGTTGAAGCAGAAAAGGAGGTTCGGGACTTTAAATAGTTTGTATGTTGCTCAAGATAGTTCTATCTCAGTTATTTATTTACTTCATCTCATTATTGTTCTTAATATTAATTTTAACATAATATATCTAGATGCGGTGATTCAATAGCAAGTGACCAAGATTACTAAGGTGTTAAATTATGCAACTGATTATCCTAGCTTAGAAGAGTATATTACAAATTGATGGATCCACTTTTGAAGTATAGGTGCTATCATCCGTAATTCCTGTTGATACTCTATTGTACTTTATAAAGCAGTACGGGAAGTAAATAACTATTACAAGTATTCGAAATGATAAATAAATATTCAATATTCAGAAATTAAATCTTGTTGAACAAATAGGCCGATCTTCAAAACTGCCGCAAGCTTGTTGTGTCTTGAATTTTGATAACTTGAAATCAAGAAACAACTAAATCTGGATGGTTACAACATTGTGTGTTGAGTCGAGTGATTGCCCTCTGTCCTTAAGACAAGATTTCCCCGTATATATGCTTTTACATTAGCGGGCAATAGTCTCCCAAGATAAAACAACACTTTAATCTCAACGCTACAAAGAGAATAGGTTGAGCCTGACGAAGAAAACAAATATGAATCGACTTGCTGAAATATGGAAAAGGAAGGAAGAGTTTCTGTTTTCTCTTATGTTTTGTCTCTGTGTATATAGTGTGTCTCTATTGTGTATATCTTGTATATATGTGAGTGTTTGCTCACTGTTTTGCAGTCTGTTTTCTTCATTGTTTTCAATGATTTTCGTCACTGTTTTGCAGTGAATTTTGTCATTGTTTTGTGCTATTTTCTGTGACTGTATGTGCTGTCTATATTGCTATTTTTTTCTGTCACGAATTGAGCCAAATGAGGCATCAATATATAACATGGAGGAGGCTTCCCAACAGCCACAAACAAGGATGTTAATAGCCATTAGGAGGGCTGTTAATGGCCATTAGGGAGGCTGAAAATGGCATGTTAAATGCCATTAGTGAGGCTGATTTATGGTCATGAAGGAGGATTGTTTATGAAGTAGTTAACAGCCAAGTAATGGCTGGTTAATGCTCCAAAAAACAGTCCAAACGGTAGGCAGAAAGTTTCTGTCTTCCGTATTTTCCAAAATCAACTTTCCAGAAACTCTAGGGACCAAACTGTAAATATTAAGCAATTTAGGGGCCAAAAAGATAATATCAGAAAGTCCCCGCAGCCCATGACCCGGCGGTGCGCGTGTGGGCTTAGCCTTGAACCCAAACACATCAATGGCCTCCCTCTTTTAAACACATGGGATACCCCTTAGGGTCCCAAATCCTTTACCACATTAGAGACTTATATAGAGAGCAATTCTTCTTATTACCACCGATGTGGTAGATTTGTCCCACACCATATTTCCATGCTTCAAACACCTTACTTCGTGGACCAATATCTCTTTCATTTCTCAATGAAATTTGACGATTCTTGGCCCTACGGTCATCTACTCACTTCGTAGATCATGTATGTGCGAAGAGACAAAGCCTCCAACATGCGAAACACTAGTGTTTAATTCATCAAATATGGGTGGACGCACCTCCCCGCCAAAGGCAAATTTCCAACAATTCCAACCCTGAAAGCTTCCGATGTCTATGATGTAAGTATACTAAGTTGTAACTTGTTTCTGTTGAAAAGTTGTAATCGGAATGACAAAACATGGTTGTTAACTTGTTATTGTTTTATTGATTTTGAGACTTAGAAATGAAGTCTGAATATTTAGTTTTCCGAATGTGGTCGAGGCTGTTTAAGTTGGATGTGATATGTTGGGGAGGAAGAAAAATTGATGCCTAAAATAGACTGGAGAAAAGTTATGAAATTTGCACTTGTGGCATATTGGACAGGGCTGTGCAAATATAGGATCGAAATGTACTCTACTGATAACACCAAAAATCTATTTTTAGGTGATAGAGAATTAGAGATACGTTGTTCTTTTAGTTGTTCATAAAGGATTGGTTGATTTGAAGGTTTGTCCTTCTATTGAGTTTAACTCTTGCTTCTATTCCTTTTCTCTACTGTTTTTATTTTGAAAAAATGAGATAGGTTATACTTAACAAATAATCTGTACAGGTACTAAATTTCCATAAAAGGGAGGCAAGAAAGGAGTCTAACCACGACATGAATGGCTTCAATACATTGTCAAAATGCTAATAGTAGATATGTTGGACAGATTATAGGGTCGAAAAGAATGTGATGTTTGGCAACCATGCAACATCCGAGAATGGACATTATTTTCCCCAATATATGTAGATACTAGATAATATCAAGCAGTCAGTACAATGTCAGTTATCCAATTTGATAGTCACTTAATGCATCAATTTTTACTATCATTTCATATCAAAATGAAGTTAATCGAAATAAAAGTCTCATATTCCAAATTATTGGGCTCGTGCGGACCATCACCACCCAGTACTAAAATAAATTAGGAAAAAGAGTCATATTTGTCATCATATTTGACCCAAGTTGTCAAATATGTGCCCTACTGCTTCTACTCCCTCTGTTCAGTCGACCAACCCACTACCGGTGCAGCCAACCACCCCATCGTCGATGCCCTTCACCACTGCCGCCGCCTCGACCGCCACACCTCCGACAACCATGGGAAACACAACCAGAATCGCCATCTTTCCTAATTTTTTTCATTTTTAAGTCAACAACTCAAATACACACACAATAAATACCCAAATTTTTCAATCATATTATGAGCTCTCTGAAGCTAATTCGAAAACACAACACAGTGGAGTTTTAATTTTGATCGGATCGATCTCGAAATAATGAGATCGATTACGGATTGAAAAAAAATCAATCAATCAATGCAGTCAAACTCCTCATCTTCACCAGTTCCTTTAATACCACTTGTTCTTTTTAATGGTGGTCAACAATTGAGTTTCGAAAGTGGGTTTGAATTAATAAGATGCTGAAACTAAAAAGGGAATATTTCTTATGCGATTTCACAGCACAGAGTAGAGATAAGGCGATGGAAGTGGTGGTTTCACTGTGATTGTGGTCGGAGTAGTGAGCTCACCACTACTCGATTTTAGAGTGCAACAATGGAGCTTTTGGGGATGGCTTCGTTTGATTTTTTTAGCTGCTACCTTTAGCTTCTTTTTCTTTCTTTCCTGGCGGTGTGTACAAAGGGAGAGAGAGGAAGGTAGTGACGTATTGACGGTGGTCCATTGGTGGTGGTTGGGCGGTGTTGGGTTGCTCCGGCTCATCGGAGCCAGAAGCTCCTAGCCGGAGCAGTGGAGGAGAAAAATGAGGGTTGCTTGTGCGAGGGAGGTGAGGGTTGAGAGAGACGGAAATGGTTAGACAATGTTGTTGGTGGCCACCGGAAATGGCCAAAATAAACCCTCCGTTAAAGTAGATCCCACCTGTGTTTAATGTCGCCCATGTGGATCCCACGTGGCGTCCACGTGGTGTCCACATGAAATTTCCGTTCATGGACATATTTGACAATTTTGCTAACTTTGATGGTATATAGTAAGAGTGGCCAGTGGGCCAGGCTCGGGTCTGGCGGGCCGGGTCTGGCGGGGTCGGGGTCGGGGCAGGACGGGAGAAGGGGTCGGGGTCGGGTCTGGCGGGGTCGGGTCTGGCGGGACTGGATCAAGTCCCGTCCCGATCCCGATCCCGCCGGTATCGGGTCGGGGCGGGCTCGGGCCGGGGTCGGGCTCGGGGCGGGATAAGGCGGGTTTTCCTTTCTTTTTTTTTAATAACATATGTATAAAAAAAACTCAATAAACAAAACAAGATAGTGTAATAAAAACATCCCAATGCTGTTTTTGTGCCTCTTATATTATATAATAGACATGATTTTTTTGTAATACAAATACAATTGTCTAAAATCTAAATTGCAACTTTGTGGTGTTGTCCAAAAGTTGCAAATTACATAATAAAATTACAATTAAAAAACTTACATTCTCAAAAAAACCTGTTCTAATTGCTTGATGATTTCATGTGGTTCTTCGGTTGGAATTGGTATTTGTTGGTCAAATTGATCCATGTCGCTTCCACTACCTTCGGTTAAGATTTCATTGTAGTTTTCATCATCTTCTTCGTTGATCTCCGGTTGACCGCACCTTCTCCGCTCCGCTCGTATCCAATCTCTGAATAATACTGCAATTTCCAAGTTGTCTCCGGCTAATGAGTGTCTGTGGTCTCCTATTTGATATCATCTGTCAGAAAAAGCGCTTTCAGGCAGCTTGTCGACGCTTGAATGTTCAAAACATCTCGAGCCATCAATGAAAGTGTCGGAAAGGTCTTCTTATTCCCTCCAAAGATTTCAAAGCAAGTCTTCATGTCCATCTTCATTGATAACTTCTTGATCTGATGTAACCCTGCAAAACAAAAATATCCAACTCGCTAATTTGGTTAGTAGTAGAGGTATGATCGCACATTCTATTTCGAGGCTTTCAATACTAGCCAGAAACAAAGATGTCTTTGTGAGGTTGTGTTGAAGATGAAGAAGATGGTATGGAAGCTTTGGTAAGTTACTAGCATTTTCTTGTTGATAAAATCTATATATATTTTTGCATTGGTGTTCTATGCTAGACAACACTTCTTCTTTAGTTTGTTCAATAGGTGGTGGGTGATTTAGATTTTTGGGACTTGGAGGTGGTAGTACTTCTATACAATCGTAAATAGTTTCAATTAGTGATTTAGTACCGTCTATTTTAATAGTAGGATTTAATCTGAGAATCAATAATATAAATAGAGGGAATAGGAATAAAATATTTTTTTATTTTGAGAAACATTTTTTTAATAGCTGCCTTATAAGCTGGTTTTTCCATATATTCACTAAGTAATAAAAATATTAGAGTTATATAAAATAACATAGTTGAAATAGTAGGATAATATATACCGGAAAATTCTTTTGTTGCTTGAAAAAAGTTCTCTAAAAATACAATAAGTTCGGAAATTTTTTCCCAATCACTATCTAAAATCATATCAGCTGGCTTTTTATTATGAGAGTTAAAAAATAAAGTTATAGGTAATTTATAGTCATAAGCAACAAGTAGTTGCTCGTATAAAGAATTCTACCTAGTGGATACTTCTTGTGGAATTTTTCTATAAGGTAGTCCACAATCATGACAAATTTTTTTATATTATTTTCTACGTTGTACTTTATTACTTTTAAAAATAAACTTTATAGCAAATTGTATTTTACTAAGAATGTCTTCAAAAAGTGATAGACCATCCTTTACAATTAAGTTATATATATGGCACGCGCATTTTATATGAAAATGGTCTGGAAAAGATGGAGTTAAACTATATTTTAAAATTGTAATTGCGTAATTGTTATTAGAAGCGTTATCTAATGTAATAGTCATAATTTTATCGGTAATTCCGTAATAATCGCACACTTGATAAATATTTTCTGCAATAAAAGTACCAGTGTGCCTATCATCTATATATCTATACGCTAAAATACGTTTTTGCATAGACCATTTATAATCTATCCAATGACAAGTTACAGTTAAATAATCATGGTCGTTAGTACTACGACCTATATCAGACGTGATGGATACTTTGCCATTAAAATGATATAATGAAAAACGTAAATATTGTTGATATTCATGCGCGAATTTAAATACATCTCTCTTAATAGTTGATCGAGGAAAACCGTTAAAAGAAGGATTATATATATCTCTAATGTAATGAATAAAACCGGGAGATGAAGGAAATGAAAAAGGAAAACCCTCCACAGCAACTAATTTTGATATTGCTTCCCTATCTCTATGTTTATTGTATTTAGAGCCTACAATTCCCCCCGTCATAGGGTTAATTTGACCCTGTACTTGGTCCGGGACGATGTCAGATGTGAACCTTGTCCCGATGGAGCGGGCGTTCTTTGGTTTTGAAGCCTGGTATTGGGCATACCTAGCTGGATGAGCACTTACTACGTGTCTAATTAAACCCCCGTCCCACCGTGACCTTTTCCAGTTTTAAATTTTAAAACATTTTTATAAATTTTACATACGGCTACTTGATTCTCTACGTCCCTATCAAAAAATGTCCATGCATCTGATTTTAATGGTCGTTTTGCTGGACCTCGTCTCATACTAGGGGGAATAGGAGGTATTTCAGTTGAAGGTGCACTAGTGGGTGTGTTGTCATCAACATTAGTGGGTATATCATCTAGATCATCGTCTAAATTAAAGTCTTCTTGAGTTCCAGAAAATAGCTCCTAGTCTAAATCTAATGGTATTGTAGGAAAATGTTGAGTATCAACAAAATCACCCTGTGTAGGAATAAGATGCCTAGAAGAAGTACCCTTGCCCTGGTTGCCCCTACTAGAAGAAGCACCCTTACCCTTACCCTTAAACATACCTTTTAATCCTTCCATTTTAATTATGATAATAAATAATTAAAGACAATAAAATTAAGTGCGCTAAATAAAATAAACAGACAATAATAATTTAATGAAGGAACGAATGTACCAAACGCCGACGTACCGTCGACGTGTAATCGAGAGGTTGAAAATTGAAACTTTGCTCGATGGAAGATCCTCAAGCTAGTTGCCAACTTCACTCCCAATTCCCAAATGAATAAATAAAATTGAATATTTAGCAAACAATGTAGACTTGTAGAGAGATATATTGAGAAATTAGAGAGATTGTAGGAAGATTTGTGAGAAAGATGAAGAGAAAATGAGTTATTTATAATTGAAAAATTGGGTTAAAGTGTAAATATAATAATTTATGGGTTAAAAATAAATATTAAGGGGTGGGGGGGGTTGGGGGAGGGAGGGCCTAAAATGGCCGTTGGCCAACGGCCATAATCTAAAATGGTCGTTGGTGCAACGGTCATTTTTGCAAAGGGGGGAAAAGGGCGGGGTCGGGTCAAGCGGGCCTGGGGCGGGCTCGGGTCTCGCGGGACGAGACATCGTCCCGTCCCGAGTTCGAGTCCCGCCCCCGTTATTTATTTATTTTTTTTAGCGGGGTCGGGGCGGGCTCGGGACGGGGTCGGGACGGGGTCGGGTCGGGGTCGGGCCGTCCGGCCCACTGGCCAGCCCTAGTATATAGGCATATTTGACAATTTTACTAACGTTGATGGTATATTTGACCCCAAACTTTAACGACCCTTTTTTTGAAAGTATGATCGACAAATTTGACCCTTTTCCCAATAAATTAATATTTACAATAACTTAAAACTCTACTTTACATTCAAAACATAGCAACAAAATCTTTACATAATATATATAACCTTTAATAAATCTCACAAAATTAAAAATTTTGGAATCCATAAATCGTAGCCGTCATTGTCATCATTGTTGTTACTTCATCATCGGAGTTTTATTGGAGTTCTCTCGGATGACATTCTCAATTGCTTCTCTCCATCTACACTTATATGTGACAGTCTATGTGTGTATATCACTATATACTATATTCATTGTCATCATTGTTGTTGCTTCATCGGAGTTTTGTTGGAGTTCTCTTTCATGCCTTTCTCAATTTCTTCACTCCATCTACACTTAGTGACAGCATATGTTTGTATGCAATATAAAAAAATAAATATATATCACTAATTGCATGGTATGTCGATTAATTGTAGACATACATGTGTCAATTGTTGGAGCTAGACAGTGTCATCATAATGTCACTAGTATTGTTGGAGCTAGACAGTGTCATCATAATGTCACTACTATTGTTGGAGCCCTCCGGTAGGGATGCCGCTCCAAAAACTCAAGACTCACGCACAGTATTCTTTGTGAAGGGAAAAGTCCCGAAGGCGAAATCCCCCATCTGTACCAGAGGTCCCTGACCAGATGGAATATAAATCGAAAAATATACGCGAATGACAGCCCTACAAAAGAGAGGGACACAAATCAGCAGCCCTTGTAATATTTTATTAAAAACTATCCCAATTCAATTCACACAGTGTTCTTTGAGAATACTAAAGATTGCCATGTGCACATCACGAAACGTGGCATATTATTATTGTTGGAGCCCTCAGTGGAATTAAGAGAGCTGCTCCAAAAATAAAACGTACGCGACTGTTTCAAATGCAATGCACACATTGTATAATAGTTCCTGCTACTCGCTTCTTCACTTGTAACCGATGTGGGACAAAGTTCCACATGGTAAAGAAATCTGTCTGGCTCTCCTACCCGGTTCCAATACGTTTACTGAGATATCGCGTGGTTAAACTTTCCAAAAGCGTATGTTGTACAATTCGTGTTTCACCAGTAGGCATCTTCATCTATTTGAAAGTCAAAGTATTCCACCATTCTTTGTTCCTGAGCTTGGAGCGGGTCCAAAACCTTGAAAACAGCTCTTGCACTTCACCCATGACGTAGTGGTCAAACCATTGGTTATAAGAGCTGTTTTTAAGGTTTTGGCCAAGTGGATTTCATTTTTCACTAAATATTTTGGAAAAACAGAGAATAATTTCACCCATGACGTAGTGGTCAAACCACTAAATTGAATCCACTAAATATTTTGGAGAAACAGAGAATAATTTCAATTTTCTTTGATTAAGTGGATTCAATTAATGGAATAGATAGAAATGATTGGGATTAAATCATGGTTGATTAAAGTTCTTCAAAAAAAAATATAGAAATTGGATGGAGGAGTACCTTGGGGAACATTTTGAACCAAAGAATCATCTACCATTTCGAAAAATACTGGGAATTCTGAAAAGATTACGACACTCTACCCCCACCCAACAAAAATGTGCATTGATCGTCCCAATTCCTTACAATGTTCATAATTTTCATGTCTTCTATTTTGTTTCTTGGAGAGCGCATATAATGGAGAGTTGTATGTTGCGTTCGGGAAGGACGTAGAAAGACGAAGTCATATCCTTTTTTATTATTAAGGATTAAGTCCCCCCCCCCCCTTACATTCTACATATTCTAGATCGACAAAATCTTCGACTTAAATCTATGATAGACGAAATAATATACAAATTCACTTTCACTTTTTATTTTGTCTTAAATTCGGACACTTAGTAACGAGAAATAAAGTAGTCAGTGTGAGAACTTTAAATAGCCTAATATAAATATTTTTTATTTATTTACTGTCAGCATGATTTAGGTACTTCTAAGTCAATGGCTGCTACTTTTTCAAAAATTTAGCCCTTCTTTTGAAGTTTTCCCCCTATTGTTCTATGTTTGTTCGCCTCCAAGGACTTTGTTAATGTCCATTTTTCGGACAATTTCAACGGTTTTTCGACCAGTCAAGAATAAATAGGCTATTGTTTTGGTCTATTAAAATATCTTTAAAAAATAGTTTAACAAGAACAATTGACAATTGCACTTCTTCATCAATCTTTTGTAATATCATCAGTCTCCACAAAGTACTCCATTTCATATCTTAGCTATTAGCATTATTCAGCAACGAATATAAACCTACTCCCCTAATTAACAAAATGTAATATCCGTAACACCAAAACTCAGAGCAGTCCTAATTTCTGTTCATTTTGTTTCCTTTGTGTTTTCTTTTTTCTGTTGAGTATTAAAATTTGTGTTCATGCAGCAGAATTAACCACCTCATTAAACACCACCATAGTTACTTGATGATATATTTTCACGGTGTATAGGGAAAATTTTGTTTAAGACAGTTGCACGAATTATGATGAGACACATGGAGTATAATGCTGAGTCAAACCCACGTGAGATTACAGCACTCCCGGTTTGATATGCATGGTACCGGGAACGACATGAGCAAAGCCGGTACCGGTATTAAAGAAGACTAAGAGTCGTTTGCATCGTAATGGACGACCGTTACTAAATCCGATCGCACGACTTCCAATAGCCTTTTAATGACATTTATTGAGAGATTGATTGTCCAATTATTACAACATTCATTCTCCTACATTTATGAGGATATATTTCTTGGGTTGTGTACCCGTGTAGCTCATGTATAAATAGGGCATATTATTCTATGTAACCTATCACAATATACTTTCTAATATTCTCTTGGTTCTATGCTTTCATACAAGTTATCGTCACTTTTGCTCAGAAGTTATCTCAAGGCTCAGGTTAAATATTGCTTACTTTGACTTGTTATTATTTATCTTAAGTATAATTCTTATTTAACGTGTCACTTGAGATCCACGTGTCTTTAACCACGTATACAAATTCAACTGTACCGTTTTAAGGGTAAATACGTTGGCGCCCACCGTGGGACCTAGACAATTATGGTGTCACAAGTGACCCCTCTACTAATTTACTTTCTCATTTAAGTCTTTTTGTTTGTTCAGATTGGACAGGATGACAGGACTAGGTGACAACAGAGTCGTAACATCGGGGGCAACACTGGCAATCTGGGGCCAGAAAGCGTGACGCCCAGAGACCCGATGCATACAGATGGTATCACCCCCAAGGACAATCAGACTAGGGATGGGGATGATCCCATGGATGAAACACCTGAGGAAGCTATACATAATCTTCGGGCGCAGAATTGGAGCGTATGAAGTAGTTTCAAGAGGAGTTCATGTACAGAAATGCTGACAGTACTCCGACAAGAGAACCGATCCCTCCACCAAATACACATGGAGAGACCCGTGGTGATCAAAGCATAACCGATGATAACCAAGGAAGATCTACAAATGGTTGTTCAGAGAGCGAGGTCCTTGAAAACTAGTTCCAGAAGAATGTCCTGAAATTCATGAAGGACATGATCATCAAAGTTGATACCAATGCAGAGAAGGTAGAGAAAACTGCCCAGGAATTCCGCGCGCTAATTCAATCAAATACCATGGGCTCCACCCATGGCTGACGGTCCGGATACGAAGAAGTATATTCAATTGGTGTATAAGCCGGAGGCTACGCCCGAATTAATACCCAAAAGGTTCAAAATGCCTTTTGTGTCCAGTTATTATGGAACTACCGATCTCCAGGAGCATATATTGGCCTATACTACGGTCATAAAGGAAAATGATCTACGAGAACACGAGATAGAATTAGTTCTGATCAAGAAGTTTTCTGAAACACTTACTAAGGGAGCTCTGACATGGTATTCACAACTCCCCGAGCATTCGATCGACTCATTCGCATAGTTCGCAAACATGTTCATAAAGGTTCATGCAGGGGCCCGAAAGGTGAAAACACGTAAGGCGGATATATTTCGCATTACGCAAGGATAATCAGAACTCCTTAGGGAATTTGTTACACGATTTCAGAAGGAGCGAATGTTATTACCAGCAGTCCCAAACGAATGGGTTGCATAGGCTTTCACGAAAGGGTTGAATCCAGCAGGCTCGGATGCTTCCCAAAATCTCAAAGAAAATCTATTGGAGTTCCAGGCTACCACTTGGGAAGATGTGCACAACTGGTATGACTCCAAAATCTGGATTGAGGATGATATGCTTGGAGCTAAGGCCGGTAGCATCTTCGCAAAGGCGAAGAAAGGGAATTCCTCGAAGAATCGATATCAATCTTATCCTCCCACCAGAAAGTAATGAGAGGGATAGGGTTTCCACTTTTTTGATAGAAGGGAGAATTGAGGTTAAAGGTTTACCATGGTATTTGCCCTTCCACCAAGATGAGGTGATACTCTTCCAAGTTCTTGTGATGTCGGGGGAGGCATGAAAAAGAATTACTACCCATTCAAAAATCCCTTCGATCAATTGTGGCTCGACCAGAATGGCTGAAAAGGTTATAAAACTTTGAGTAACCAAAGAGTTATCCTTTCTTTGGAAAGCTATGCAAATATACCCGATGGAAGAAAAACAAACTAAATACTTACGGGAAAGATTCCACTCTTCCGGAAAAGGATTTGCAGAAGGCTGAAGAATTTGGTCAATACTGATCAGAATGTAACGAGTTTACCAGCCACGGTCGCGGTTATCCTCCGCATTTATGAGGCTATGGCTTCCCCGGGTGTATAAGGCGATAATTTCGCCTTTTAAAACCCTAGGGTAATACATGAGGAGGAGATAGTCGATAGTAAATCGAGCATCGACAACATTGGCTAACATTTGGATACAAATGATGATTCTCTAAACTTGCGAAGCAACTTGACCTATGCAAACCCTATATCGGCGGCAAAAATCCTCAACAATCTTTGGGATGAGGAGTTTGAAACCAATGGTGAATGGATAGGTGTATGCCATGGAAAATCCTTTAACATGGTGATGCACTTGGTCGGCAAGATCAACCGCTTTGACGACTATGTCAGAAGAGAAACCATAATCTTTTATAACAGCGGGAAGAATGTTGGTTGTTATCTTCGACTCAAACTTTTCAATGTGTTCATAGTTGGTTTGGACACGGAGGTCTCTAGAAAAATCGAAGCCTAGGGGAGGATTTCGGCAACAATAGATTGTAAATCCACTCTTTGGGTTGTAGGAGAAGCGGATTCTTTCCCATATTGACGGTTGGGAAGATTGTTGTTATTCTCAGATGAACGAGAAGGAGAAAGGTTTGTAGAAGACATTGTGGAAGGAGTTGGTTAAAAGGAAACAGATTGAAAGAACTTGCAGACGGTATAGTTGCCTTTTATGAAAAGATTTGGCCTCCTATTTATGGTAAAATAATATAACATTTGGGAGGTAAAAAGATGTGTATCATCATTATCATGGTTCACGACGTTCAGGTGATTGGACAGTACCGTTGTTTCAGAAGCATTGAATGGATGTAACCCTTTGAATTGCAAGTTGTTGCTTTTTAAAGCTCCCGCCAAAATAAGAGGAACATACAGGCCGGTGATTCAAATCCACTTCCCGATTGCACAAAGAGTTAATACCGGAAAGTGCGGGGACTATCTATATTGGACAAAATTCGTATAAGACAGCTGCACGAATTATGGTGAGATACGTGGAGTATAATGTTGAGTCAAATCCACGTGAAATTACAACACTCCCGGTTTGATATGCATGGTACCGGGAACTACATGAGCAAAGCCGGTACTGGTATTAAAGAAGGCTAAGAGTCGTTTGCATCGTAATGAACGACCGTTACTAAATCCGATCGCACGACTTCCAGCAGCCTTTTAATGACATTTATTGGGAGATTGATTGTCCAATTATTACAACATTCATTCTCCTGCATTTATGATGGCATATTTCGTGGGTTGTGTACATATATAGCTCATGTATAAATAGGGCATATTATTCTATTGTAACCTATTACATTCTGGCTATCACTATATACTTTCTAATATTCTCTTGATTTATGTGCTTTTATACAAGTTATCGTCAATTTTGCTCAGAAGCTCTCTCAAGGCTCAAGCTAAATATTGCTTACTTTGACTTATTATTTATTTAAGTATAATTCTTGTTTAACGTATCACTTGAAATTCACATGTCATTGACCACGTATACCGTTTTACGGGTAAACACACGGGTTGGACAACATTTTTCTTAATCATTAGTTGGTTGTTAATTGTTCACCTTTCACCTTATAATTATTGATTTAGTATTAATCAAAATACGTCAGGCCAAGATGAGTTAAAGCAACAAGTTATAAGAACTTAAAAACTACAATTCTAATTCGCGCAAATTGGACGTGTCACAATTTGCGTAGGTAAAAATAAGTTGAGCAACCAGTTAAATCTCTATACGTTTAGATCAAAATTGACAGCACTCTAGTTCAACTTAATTATTTTCTTAGTGAACAGTGAGCCAATTAATTCGGTGGACCGACAATTTCATCAGATTAGTCTTTAAAACCAGTGTGACTAGGAAACTATCGTTGAACAAAAAAGAAATTGTTGTTATTACATATGATCAAATCAAGCAGTTCTTGTCCGCTTAAACACCAATAATCTGTATAAAACTTGTTTTCCCTTGATGTAGTGAGTTCTACACTTGATGCCATATTTATGTTGTGTCATATCACCATTAGAAACCATCCTTCCACCAGACAATTTAAACATTTCAATACCCAAAAATAATGCTTGGGAAAACTTGATTCATACACAATTCTAAACTCAGCTATTGTCGCGTTTAATAGAGTTCTGACTGTACTTTAGTGAGTTTTGAGTCCTGTTTAATTCGAAACTCCTAACATCTTCATAAATTTCATTCTGAAGCTCAGATTCCAGTTTTCTCTACTATCAGAACCAAGAAAACTTTGTACTAGAACTGTTGGGGAACTCAGTAAAGAGAATCCCCTCCAAAAATTGGCGTATGCCACTGATTGCTATGCGCACACGGTATTCTTTAGTAAAAGGCGAAAGAATAGTTCGCTATGTGCTCACCGCGTGGCTTCGTGAAATTGAAAGTAAGGCGCAGGAGTTCTTTTATAGTGGTTCCTGCTACTCGCTTCTTCACTTGTGGCCGATGTGGGACAAGTTACCGCATTGTATAATTATGGGCGTCTTTGGAATGGGCTTTCTTGGCCTTAAAATGGGTTATTTGTGCACTTCACCCCATGAAATAGTGGTCAAACCACTGGGCCTTGAACATGAGCTCCAATCCTAAAAGTTTGGAAGAAACTGAAAATAATTTCATTTTTCTCTGATTAAGTGGATTCAATTAGCGGAATGTATAGAAATGATTGGGATTTTAGCATGGTTGATTCAAGTTTTTCAAAAAAAAAATATTGCCTTGCAAATTGATAATGCTAGTGTAGTTCATATGTTGCGGGCTCGAAGAACTATGCCTCATCAGAATGGTGATATGGTCAACTGCATTCGTTAACTCTTGGCTAAGAATTGGGTGGTCGCTATTGCCCATATGTTGATGGCTTAGCTAATTTGGCGTTTTGTTTAGTCAAGAGTCTCGTTTTGAGTAGCATTCACACGTGCCTTCTAGTCAATGTTCTACATACTCTAGATGGACAAAATCTTTGACTTAAATTTATGATGGGCAAAATAATGGAGTATACAAAATTTACTTTCACTTCTTATTTCCTCATAAATTCTGACACTTTATTTAAAGAGAAATAAAGTAGCCAGTGAGAACTTTACACAGCCTGATATGAACATATTTTTATTTATTTACTGTTAGCGCGATTTAGGTACTTCTTGGCTGCTACATTTTCAAATATTTTTGCCCTCCTTCTGAAGTTTCCCCCATTGTTCTATGTTTGTTCGCCTCCAAGAACTTTGTTAATGTCCATTTTCGGACAATTTAGTCAAGAATAAATAGGCTATTGTTTGGTTTATTAAAATCTATATATAATAAAAAGCTAGGCATAGACAAGGTGATGTGGCACATCTCAATGGCCACCATTCCTATTTATCTTTTATCTCCTTTTTTGACATTTTTCCTATCTTCCCCTTATTTTCTAATTAAAAGGTTAACAATATCCTACCCTATTTATTGAGTATTATTAATCATTAATTATTTAGTGGTGAAGCTTTCAAGATAATGAAACTTTAAACGACATGTCGGGAAGGAAAGGAAGAATGAACTGAAGATTGAGCAGTATCATAGTGTTAAATTGATGAGGGAATTTTCTTATATAGCGATAATTATTCTTTAAAATATTGTAGTTAAATTGGAGTTTACGATAGTCTATTGTAAATAACAAAAAGGGGTATTATTTTTTTGTGTTTAATTTTGTAATATTTTTTAGTTTTTTCATAAGGTTCAACCCTATTACTCTATCCAAACCGCATAATTAATTTGTATATGAGATACAAAAGAAATTTTGGGATTTTTAGATCTATTTTGGTTTCTCAAAGTTTTCTCAATCTTTGAAAGTTGTATAAAATCTTCTATAAGTTGATCATTTGATATTTATATTTTGTTGTAGGAGATATTTCGGAACTTTTTTATTGTTGTGTTTTTTTTTTTAATTTTCTCTAAGAATGTTGGTGATGATTGTATTTGTTGTTAACTTTTTATTTAATTTTAAATATTTAACTTTTGAAGTATACATAACGGTTGAATTTATAAACTTATATGTTTAGTTTATTTTATGAAAATAAAAAGAATATGTTAGATTTCACAAAATATATTATGGTTACTCTTAATATTTAAGTATCAGAAGAAAAAAATTATAAATTTAATAAAGTGTTTATGACTGCGCAAAATGCGAATAAATTCAGTAATATATCTAAATAAAATACGTAGTTAAACAAGAGCAACTGTAAAATGCACTTCGTCATCAGTCTATAATAATATATCATTAGTCTTCACAAGTCCTAACATATATACACCATTAAAAGATCAGAATTTGTTTATCATTGCCGGGATTTGATTTTATAACAGCATCTAAGCGCTAGATGGCAATGGAAACGTTGGATCATGTTTCACATGGATTTCAAGTCCTACCATATACGGACCATCAAAAGAATCAATAAAAATAAATCAAAGAGTGACTTTTCTTAATCTTCTTGTAGTATTATTTTAAATATTTTTAATAGACAAATGATATTTTACTGGGAGAAGTGGCAAGAGAACTTTTGTGCGGCCAATTGCATGAAAATATTTTGACACCTAGCATGACACTTGTCAAGAAAATCTTCAACCCTTAAGCCTATAAATAGGCTCACTTTCTCCGCTAAAATCATCCTAAGCATTCTCCTTTCTCTTTTATTTGTTTTCTTTTATTTTTATTATCCTTTTGTGGTTCTTTTCTAAAACTTGTTGATATATTATTTAATTTTACCGATTCTTGTATCCTTTAATTAATATTAGAGCTAGACTTGTTTAATTCTGGAAAAATATTTCACTTCAGTTTCTTAGGATAATGCATAGCACGACTCAAGTCAACATATATATTTATTTTAAATATATTATCGTTCAACATATATATTTATTTTAAATATATTATTGTAGTAATATTCTATTTTTCAAGTACTGCTATTTTACTTAGCTAAACAAATAATATTTATTATTATTATACTGATTTTTACTTTTGTTCTCCAACAATCTAAGAAACTATTGCAAATAATATTACTCGTGAAATTATTGATATCGATGGTAGTGTTGTTATGGATGCTCCTATTCCAATCATCTTTTCAGATGTTCATGGTGTTACAAATACATTAATGTGTCCACAACTTAGCTAAGCGATGCAATAATACAGGTATGTAAATAGACATGGTTACAAGCCCAAAGTCAATAATAAAACCTTCATAAAAAATGCACCTCAATGCAAGAGATATTTGTGAGAAATGACAATTCTGTTAAATCAAAATTAAATTTGGCTGAAGCAGATGTGTTACGCACCGTAGTTTCGCACTCGAATGAGAGTATAGTTAGCTGACTTGATTTGTGAGAATTTGCAATCATTTTCGAGGGTTCGTATGATGTATAAGGATGTTAAGGAGTGGTTTTGGAAGGTTGGAAGTCAATGGGATCAAAGGAAGTACAACTCAACAAAGATTGACAAAGTTTCGATGACACGCTAAGCATTTCGCATCGCAGATGCAATTCCGCCTCGCGGATTGGGTCGCGGACCTAAGGCACCATTTGCCCACCTCACTGCCACCATATGTGGTGGCATATGAGGCTGCATATGGGCATATACACCGCATATGTGGCCGCATATGTGGCCGCATATGTGAGGCGGTAGGTTGGCCTATTTAAGTCCCAAGGTCGGTTCATTTCATTTCCTATCTCATTTTCGACCCTTGAGCTCCCAAGACACTCTCAAACACCCTCCAAATCTCTCTCCATCATTGAAAAATATCCCGCCAAGTATTTAAGGTGGTTTCTTCCTCTAAGGATCAAGAACACATCAAAATCCCCGTTAGTTGACTCAGCAAAGTTGTGAGCTTTTTTGAGTTTGAAGTAAAGCTTGTTGTGGAGGATTCCTTGGCTGATTAAAATAAGGTCTCATCCCTTTTATGTGTATTATAGCTTCTCTTAACTTGGCTTGATAGATTTATGGAGGTAACTTGAAAATTATAGGAATTTGGTGATATGATCTTGGAAAAACATCTCTTGTTGTATGAAGTAATGTCAACATGTTGTTTGATATTGTTGTTTGAGATTAAGAGTAAATAGTGGTGTTGAATCATGTTGGTAAGGTTGTGTAGTTGAGAAAAATAGTTATGGGTGATGTGTGTTAACTTGAGTAAGAATTATTCATGGTAGAATAACTCTAGAACTTCATGTACACAAGTCGGTCGACGAATTGCTTAAATGAAAACTCTTATGAGATGTGAGCTTGATATTGATACAAATCCCTCTTTTAATGTAGATAATAGTCTGTAACACGTGTGAATCTCCGCGGAACATAGCTAGCTTCATCGACAAGGTATGTAGGGCAAACTTTCCTTCTTGGCATGACTTGACAAAACGCTATCTTGAAACAGAATTTCATCTCGTGTAATCAACTAACGATATGCCTTCCTTGATAAAGTTGACTATAATCCTTATATATTCCCCATTCATAAGAATCTCTGGGATTCTATATGTTTTAAAATGATTGCATTGAAATTCATGAACGTAGTGCCAATAATCATAGTCGAAGTATAACGACGATAGGTCACTCCGGTTCTGCTTGTGATGTCATTTGAGGTCTGTCTTGCATTGAACTTATCTATATGTATCTATTTTCTTATCGAGTCGCGCTATAGTCGATCGGGTACGGCACCTATATGTGCATACCACTGCAGTTGATTTTGATACTACCGAGTCCTATCAAAGCCGGGTACGATCGAGTCCTTTTCGAGACCGAGTACGATATACTATGATATAATTTGCTCCACAGAGCGGCTTGATACTATATTACATAGCCCCGCTGAGTGACTTGATTTACAGACATACATATATACCCATACTTGTGACAGGGTATGCCCTCATAGGCTTCTCGTGAGTTTCAGATTGACTTATGGTTCCATATCTCTTGCATTATATCTTCTGTTTACAATTACCTGCCTTACATATTCAGTGCATATTTTGTACTTGTAGCGCTCCGAATTTTTTTTCTAAGATTTAATACTTTAGGTGCGATATTAAGTTGGAAATCATATTTGGTATGATAGCTGCTACAAGTATAATATGGATTGCGATACATGGATGAAGTTTGGATTATTAATTTTATTGAAGAAATTGTCAATACAAAAAAAAAGTATTGCAGAGAAGAAATTAAATGGGCCACCATCACCAGAGTTATGGACCATAGTACATTAATTAAAAGAAGAGCGGAACTGGTCAATAATGAAGCTTAAGAGCTTCAAGTCACACGAGACAAGAAAAACTACCAAAAGATGGTGGAAAGAAAGTCTTGATCTTGAAACCAAAAGAAATCTACTGCAGCGATTTTTGGTAAGGAAGATACATGAGTTCTTGGCATTATATTTTCAGCAAATCACATTGAAGAATAACCTATTTTGTCTACCACTTTGGAGCGTAAAAACAGAGACTACGAAGAAGTCTTAAAGCTTTCGAAACTGGGAAGCTGATGGGAAAATAATGTAGATGAAGGTGAGTTATATTCTTATTTTTGTGTTAAATACACTTATTAACACTAGTTTTAACATTATTACACATTTGGATTAGCTAGATTCAACAAGAACATCCGTAAGAACTCAAGTTGGGGTTTGATTTGGAAGAGGCAATTTCTCTATCCCATACTAAAATGATGTGGTGCGAAGTAATAATCACCATTTGATTTGAGTTTTACGCTAGCTCTTGAAGTGAGTATTGATGAACTAGGGTTCTTGAAAGAGGAAAAAGATGAATAGTGTTAGATTTATATGAACGATGTCGTTTGGGGTTTCTAATGAAGCGACTAGACCTCATAACTCATGCAATGGATGAATTGAAATTAAAAATTGAGAAATGACCTTCACCGGAAGAATATGGATTTTCTTTGGAAACCTTGAAAATTATGTCTTAGTATTGGACACTTAATTAGTTAAATTAGTATCACTGTGATACTTGGTTGATGAATATGAGTTCGTTTATGTGGATTGAATCATTTGGGTCGTTTAACTAGTTCTTTGACATTTGGAGCTAATGATTGATAATGTAAAGACTACATTGAGGTACGCCGAGCCTTTCTAGCTATTTGTGTGCTTTCAAAATATTTTTGAACTTGAATGATAACATTAATGAGATCTCATGCACGTGCTGGACGAGTTCACATGATTTACTCCTTGGTTGGAATTAAGATGATAATACATAAACGACTACGTTGGAAAGTTGTAAAATTACTTAAAGTTTATTACGTGATTCCTAGGGTTATTGTGTGATGCCCTATATTATGTACTTCATTTTTTAGTGACTTCTTGATTATAAATTCACAACATACTTTTTGATAGAATTGTTGAAGTCACTCTCTTGATTTGTATTATATAAATGAAACTGTAAACTTGATTTAGTGAAAGGATTCGGCTGAAGGCCATGACTTGAGAAAATAAAGTAAATAAGTTTTTTTTTTAAAACTTTGATATTGATTTGTTCATCCGGTCGAAGGGATGATCGGACCCGTGGGTTTGTTCTACACCCCGGTGTATCATTGTTCATCTAGTCGAGGGGATGATCAGACCCGTGGGTTCTACACCCTGATATATCATTGCTCATCCGATCGAGGGAACGACCGGGCCCGTGGGTTTTGTATCACGGTGTACCATAGCCTATCTGGCGGGGAGAGTACGTCAAGCCTCGCGGATGGCATTCCTAGTGTATACATCACATATGAATACGAGACTTGAGATATGAATATTGAAATCGTGAAATAATGACACTTGAAAAGTTTTAGAATCTTAAATGTGGTTTACGTGACTGGTTCTTCTTCTGTGCTTTGTTAAATGAAATTTTGAACTTGATTTACCTCTTATGTATTTTTCAATTTTGTTCACGTATTATGCTTCAATTAATTTAACTGTGTATATTCTATCTCTCATGCACTTGATATTTTCTTTATATTCTATATATAACTCTTGCCCCATCACGGGTGGTGGCTATGACACATATCTGAGTATTTCAATACTCATGCATCATTTTTTTAATGGTGTTAGGTATAGCAAGTGCTCAGGTGCAGGGTGGTCAGCGTACGGGCTAGGATTCTTGCAGCTTCATACTTTTTGTGAGCCCACATTTGAGATTATGGGATTCACATTGTTGCATTTTCATTGTTGTATGATGCGAGCTAATCTCGCAACTTCATTACTTCATTCAAGGTTTCATGGAGGCTCCATAGATGTACTTGTATTACTTTTGGGTTATGGGTATCCATTTGGATTTGTAAATACCATTCTTATTTTTATGGCTTGGTTAATTAGCATGTTAATTTAATATTAAGCATTTCAGCTTACTCACTTAATATTGATGTTAATTAATTATATTATGGTATATGGCACGAAGTGGTAGTCACTACACTAAATTGGTTCACTCGATGCAAGTTGGCAGGCATTGGGTGTAGTGCCACGTCTCTTCCCATTTTGGGGCGTGACTAATTTGGTATCAGAGTTATAGGTTTAATGAGACCTAGGGAATCTATAGAGTTGTGTCTTGTAGAGTATGACTTATGCGTGTGTTGTCGACTACTAGTATATCTTAGAGGTGTTCTCGCCCCGAATTCTGTTCTCTGCCATTTTATCGGCTGACCGTATCGGGAGACAAATTGATTCCTTAACTTAAGTGATTTGGGCTGTTAAAGATACTCTAATTTCTAGCAATGGGTTTTCCAACTACTCCAGAAAGCGTTAGGACGGTGGTATGAGTAAACTAAGAGGTAAGAAACATGAATGCAGCTGAGTACAATAAAGTAAATGATAAATAAAGTAAAGGACAAAGATAGATAAAAATTGAGTTGTTTGATTGATTGGTTGTGTCCTGTATATACAAAGAATGATCCTATTTATAGTACAAAAAGGGGGGGAATTGTACAACGTGATCCCCCTATGTCAGCCATCAAATAACCAACTAAGTTCAATGGCCGACTATGGGGGAGATGGTGCCGATTTTCTCGCCCTCTACTCCTCTTGCTCGGATAATGGCCCTTTCTTTCAGCTGTTGTTGGTCGTTACTGCTTCTAGGGGTGCGAAAACCCTTTTGACTTGGTCGTTGAGGCGTCTGCATCTGAGTGGGTCCTATTCGTACCTCTAACTAACAACTCGGCTAAGATGCCTTAGTAGCCGATGAAGTTCTTGTATTCTAGGGCTAGGAGTAAATTCAGTTTTGGAACAGTTTAACTGTCACTAAATTCGGCTAAATACTTAAATTACTTTTGAGTGTTAACAATTGCCCCCTACCATTAACTCGAGTGTAACTGTTGAGTTGATGTATCCGAAAATAGTTGTTGTTTCAGTTTGACAGCCACACATGTCACATCAATTGTCTCGTCTCCAGTGCATGCAATGATGATTACTTCTTGAAATATGTTTCCCCTTTAACCGAAGCGTCTCCATTACCACGAATTGGCTCTGATGATTTTCGTCCGTGCTTTTGAAAATAATAAATTAATCTCAGTCGCGCTTCTGAAGGTTATTTAAGAAAATGTATCCCCCCATAGGTTTCTCGCCTAATCTTTGGCTCTTTTCTTAGTCGGAAACCATGGCTTCATCTTGTTTATCTCGAAGATCAGGAAAAATCATTCTAGCCGATAGTAACCTGACCCCTGCCTTGGCCTTCATTGTTGAATAACTGGTTCCAAATCCGTACAGTGGACCGGAACAAGGTGATTTTCTCTTATTTCAGTACCTCAGCCCGATAAACCATGACTTTCTTTCTACTTGTGGTTGGTTCACCGACAGCCGCTGTTCGGCTAACCTTCGTACTTGGTCTACCAAGGTCATTCATTATTCGGGTTGGTTGGACCTATTGAAGTTGGTCACAGAAGTCGAATGGAGGCGCATGGGTCCTTTTGATGCCGCCGCAATGTCGAAATTTGATTTCTGTTGTAACGTCGGGCTCGGGTATGTGCTGCGCTTATGTTTTTGTGCTTGGTTTACTTGGATGTGGGAATTCATATCCCACCCTTTACCTTCAGCATTGCTCTTAGCATTCTTGAGCAAATGCAGATTTGATGGGCCATTATCTTTGACCACTTGGGATGTCGTTTGTTCGCCTGAGCAGTGCGACCAACATTACGACACAAGTGTGTGAAAGAAATGGCTTTCTCTGTATTTTATGACCGGGCAACCGGTATGTGGCTGTCATTTAGCCATACATCTCCCATCGGAGGGAATTAGCTTATTTTGTGCGACCAGGCAGCCGGTCTGTGGCTGTCGTTTATTCATGCATGCCCCAAAATCGATAGGTAATATTTCTTCAAAATGTCTACCATTTACATTTCTTTTCCATACATGTTTATCGCTTGATCCGTATTGCCGGCAACCCGTGGGTTCTCTACGAAGGGTCATTTCCTAGTTTGGCGATCATTTGCCAATTTTACTATCTTTCATTTCAATCGGCGGGATGATTTTCCAAACTAAGTCTCCTTCGGCAAACCTCTTTAGGCTCTATATGTTTGTCGTATACTTTGGCCATTTTACGTTTACCGACTTTGACTCTTTCTATGATTGTCAGTCGATTTTCATCCAACTGACCCAACTCCATTAGCATGGCCTGCTGATATTCTTCCAAACTTAGAAAATTTGGTTTGTCCATCTGTAGTGATATTAACTTCTGAGGACAACACTGCATCTTGGCCATAGATTTAGCCGATAGGATGTCGTCCCCGTAGTTGTAGATTTGGAGTTTCTTATTGCCCATATCATTTAAGACATGTCTTTATAAAATGAGTTTATTCAAACTTTGCACAAAACATACACAACACGGGGTATAAAATAACACTCGAGTTTTGTACAAGCGTAGAACAAAGACAAACAAAGCTAGGCGTAAAATTCCTATCGGCAGCTCAACTTCATCGGCTGCAAGCATTAGTTCATTGTCGTGGTTCCCCATCTGTGATGCCTCGGCTATCCTTGCCTCAGAACTTAGGGCGATTATCCGATGCCACATGTCACATATGATTTGGGTTTCCTCAACTATTTAAACCCTCCAAGGTAAGCCGTGGTTCGATTAATTATTTTATTTCAAACCTTTGCGAGGTAAGATTACAAGATTTCCAAGATCCTTCTTCATACTGCTCTGTGACAGCTATGAGAGCCATATAGGGTGAATAGAGGACAACCTCTACATTCTGAACCTCTGGTCGGAATGAGTTATCATCCGCTAGGACAATTTCTATCTTGTCTCCTTCCCAATAGATGGGGTTTTAATGCATGGTAGAAGGAAGGCATCGACTAGTGTGAATCCAGTCCCTACCCAACAGAATGGTGTAAGACGGCTTGCCATCTATTACAAAAAAGGCAGACCTGACCATCTTAGGACCTATAGTGATTTCTGCTACTAGAATCCCCAATGCTTCAGAGGATTCTCCCATAAAGCTAGCCATTTTCATGTTAGTTGGGATGCGGTCCTCCTTTGTTTTGTTAAGATCCTTCAACGTAAGTAGTGGCATCACATTCAGCACAACCCCATTGTTGATGAACACCCGACTAATAATTTTGTCGTTAATGTAAGCCTTGACGTAAAGAGGTTTGAGATGTTTGACCATATCTTCTGTAGGTGCACCAAATATGGTGCTCAAAGTGTCCCTAGCCGGGGTATCGACTATTATTGCCCATTCTGCATCTTCTACGCAAATATCACCTTCTAGGATATCCAGCGCGGAGCGGCTGGCACAGAACTCACATGGGATTAGGCTGACCATTTCAATGTCTGCCAACATCTCATCAATCAGGTCATGGCTAAATAAATCGAGGATGGAGTCTCCTCCATCCAATTCGGCTGACCAAAAACTCATATCTTCAATTTCCTGGAGACAAATGGGGATCGACTAGGGATCCTCTAACTGAATCTTTACACGATCTGTGGGATTGCCTCGGTTAGAGGTTCATCCGAGGCCACATTTTCATACCAGGGTTCCTCTGTCGGGTTGTTGGTAGGCTGTTCATCTAGCTCTGGTTGACCCGACATCTCTCCTTCAGGCGACATTGCCCCTGAAGCAACTGAGTCAAATGCCCGCTTGATAGCCTCAGCTACGACAGACTCAGGAATCTCATGATTTTCGGCTGCCTTGGTGTTGGAAATTAGATGCAATGTCTAGTGCATCTTATGCAAGGCCTTGACACGTTACATCTTTTTTTTTTTTAAGTCTTGGATGCAACTCTCGGTGGTGCTTCTTTTTTTCTAGGAGCCTGATTGACAGACCACTTCCCCTCTTCTATGTTGGCGGCTAGTTTAATCATTCTCCGGGGTCTTGTCTAGTCCTCATTTCTCACTGTGATACATAAGTACAAAACACCCTCGTTTACGTTAAACTCGACCACTCTCTGTTTGGTTTTAGGGAGTGGTTCTTCATCTATTCGAGGCATGCTCGACTGTCGGTTGGTTGGCATCTGTACTTTCCTCTCAGGCCTATGCTTGGCGCCGATAGAGACCCTTCTGAACCTCGTGATTTGTTCCTGAAGTTCCCGTTCAAGGTCCTTCGAGTATTTAGGGCGGCCATGAAAACTGCTCATAGCTGGCTGCTTGTCATCACAAATGTCATGTAGGCTGCCTAACTGGTTGAACACAAAGGTCTTTATGGTCTTCTCCCTTCGGTAGGTTTCTTTGTGACCCACACCCTTTTCAGCGACTATCTCCCTTTGGTGTCCCTCTACTCATTGGGCTTAGCAAAATGTACCATAGATATTGGTACCGCGGGAAAGAGGTAGGTATCAATGGACATTTCAGCCATACTCTTGTCGGCTAGCTTAAACCTCCCCTCTTTGATGCCCTTTTGGATCTCCTTTCTAAAGACAACACAATTAGAAGTAGAGTGGCTGTATGAATTATGCCACTTGCAGTACTTCTTATCTTTGAGTTCCTCGGCAAGCGGAATCATATGACCATCAAGTAGCCGAATCTGCTTATCTTTGAGCAGTTGATCAAATATTTGATCTACCTTCATGATGTCAAACGAGTAACCGACCCTGTCATCGGATGAACTCATCTCCTTAATTTTTACAGCTTTCAAGGCTGGGCAAGAGTAAACCTTACCCCTAATAATCTCGGCCACCATTGCATCTGCCGCACAGTCGGCTGACTCTGAGTCGGACTCATCCGCTTCAATGATGGATACCAAATGGGAGCCTCAATTCGGCTGGCTCTTCTCTGCTCCTCCTCCTAGACGTATTGCTCTATTTGGCAAGCCTTTTCGGCTAACTGGCTCAGGTCAGAGCGGGATTGTGCCACCAACTTCTCCTTTAACTGAGGGTGTCTGTTGTTGATTATCATGTGGGCACACTCAGACTCGGGGAAGTGTACGGTGCATTTCCCAACCTTCTTTCTGAATCTCTCGATAAAATCGACTACCGATTCATCAACCTACTGCTTGAGATTCGTTAGATCAGTCACAATAACTTGAGCTTGGGGCCAATAGAACCTATCATGGAAGCAACCCTCCATGTCAACCCAGCTCTGTACGGAATCAGGAGCCAAAGAGGAGTACCATGCAAATGATGTTTCCGTTAAAGAGAGAGGGAATAGCTGCAACTTGTGATACTCATTGTCGCGCCCATTTTTTATCTACGGGCTTCCTGACGTGATGGGTCAATTCCCTCTGGATTTGATAAAAATGCTTTGTTGATGAGTCACCACCTAATTATTCTAAGGTGAATTAGGGCACCTAAACGCTAACTAAAGTTACAAAATAACTCCAATTTTGTAGTCCGCAAAACTAATGAGATTCTAGGTAAGGGTTCTTTATTATCCTAAAGGGAAGGGGTTAGGTATCGTTTAAGATCCGCTAACTTGCGGTTATCCGATCAAACTCAGGTTAATTATTGTACTAAGAAAATGCATGTTTAAAAATATAAAGTTAAAATGATGTTGCAAGTATTTAATGAAAGGATGTATTTGTACAAGTATACATTTGTATGGCATTAAAATACATGTAAAGTTGAAAAAAAAAGAGTATGCATTTGCATGAAAATTGGTAAAAATATATGCAAGGTAAATTTTATAGGCGACGGGCCTAAAAATAGGTAAACTAGCGATTTTCAGTTTTAAAACTAATCGAGCCTAAAAATAAATAAACTAGCGATGGGTTTCAAGTTTTTGACTACCCTATTAATTAATTCTAAGTCTACCTATTCTAAACATTTCAATAATTTCATGAGTACAATAATATTACAATACATAATGAAATAAAGCTGAATTAAAGAAAGTAAAAACAATAATAAAATAAATAATCTCCGAGGGGTATTTGCCTTCTTGGACTTTATCCCTTGCAAGCTGTCAAGAACAAACGGTTATAAACAATTGAATATAAATAACTTCGGATCCGTATCCAAAACAATAAATATTTTGATTACGGAGGACACAGACTTAAATTTTAAAAAGATCATTCCAACCACGTCGTGGCTGCGAACATATGACTCGTTGGTCATTTTAATTGCCTTGCCTACCGAACGTGTTGGTCTCTCGGGTGAAAAAAGATTTAAGTTTCATCCTTGTCCAGAAGTTTTATTTTCCGTCTTTCCAACTGTGGAGGCCTAAAAAATCGACGGATATTTTTTCATCGGCCAAGTGTAGTATTCTGTTCAAATCAGAAAATAACACAAAGAAAACAGTAAGAAAAGCAAAACAAAACTAGAAACCGAGAAAACACTTTTCGAAGGGACACAACCTCAAATTTAATTTCATGGGCAAAAGTGCAGTATTTGTTCAAATATGTAAAACAGTAAGATATCCGTGTACAGATGCATAAATGTCAAAAACAGTAAACTGAAACAGAAGTGCATTTTCCAAAGGAGCACGACCTCAAATTCAATTTCATTAGCCTAAATGCAGTATTTATTCAAATCAGAAAAACAGTAAGATATTCGTGTACGGATGTCTAAATGCTAAAATAAACCAACAGATTGCAATTAAAATGTCTGACCCGAATTCGGCAAAAACAGTAGAGGAAATTAGGTATTTTGACCCAGTTCTAAAAAAAATAGACCCAGATAGATGACCCGAATTTCGGTCGACTCGACCCGAGAAATGCAACTCGGAACAGTGGTGACCCAGAATCAATCAAAAATCTTTTTTGGATTTTCAGATAACCAACAACAAAAATATCAAACACACAAAATCTGGGAATTTACCAAACTGGGTCGACCGGACCCGGATCGGTTTCTTTCCGAATTTCAGATAACCAACAACTAAATATTAAAATACAAAATCTGGAAATTTACCCAAACCGGGTCGACTCGACCCGACCCAAATAGATTTCTTTCCAAATTTCAGATAACCAACAACTAAATATTAAAACACAAAAATCTGGAAATTTATTCTAATCCTGTCGACCCGACCCGGATCAGTGACCCAACACGGATCAGAGGTTCCATCCTGAATCGATTTCTTCTCAGATTTTCAGATAGCCAACAACAAGATATAAAACACAAAATTTGAAAAAAAAACTTTACTTGAACATGGTTGACCCGACCCAACCCGACCCGACCGGAACAGTAACCGAGATAGAGCAATGACCCGACCTGGATTGTTCTTGATTTTTTGATTTTTTTAGAACTCTGATCGAAAGAAACAACCAAAACAACGATCGAAAAAGTGAAATCTCAAAACCGGCCCGAAATAAAACCAATAAACCGGCCGGAAACCACCAACAAAAAGTACTGAAAAACACCAAAAAAAAGCACCGAAAACCACCAACAAAACAACTTTCCGAACCCCCATTTTCGGACTTAGGACCTCCCCCAAAAATCCCCCCTCCAAAATGAAGAACAAAGGGGGTTTTATAGATAGGTTTCGGACCCCTTCCCCAAGAACGAGTTTGAATTTCAAACAAAAGTGGGCAAAAAATATGATTTTTGGGGTATGGGTTGCGGATTTTTGGGGATAAGGGTGTGGGTGGTGTCGGCTGTCAGGGGTTGGTGGTGAGGTGAAGTGAGGTGACTGGCGGTAGTGTGGGGTTGCAGGTATGGGGTGTGGGATCGGGTGCGGCAGATGGGATTTTGAGAGAGAAAGGGTGAGTTAGGTTTTGGGGTTTTTGGTTTTAAGGGATAAAGGGGTTGGTCGAATGGGTTGGCCGGTTGGGCTTGGGGTGTGGGTCGACCAGTTGGGCCTGGGGCGAGTTGGGGGTTGGGCCTCGGATGGGTCCGAAAATGGGATTTTGTTTTGGGGAAAATGGGTTTGGGTTAAGATATAAAAAGGGTTGAAATGGGTTATTATATAAAAAAGAAAGCTTTGCAAAAATTTTAAATTGTAAAGATGACAATATGATAAAAATATAATATTTGCGAAATGTTTGATGCATAAATAAAAAATAAAATGCAATGCCATTTTGTGAAAATAAATAACATATAATATTAGGATGAAAGTATGATTATGATATAAAAATGCAAATGATGATATATATACATATATATGCCTATATTTTAAAATTATTTTAAGGTGTCAAAAATATTTAAAATTGCAAATAAAATCAGAAAAGATGGGACAAAATTGGGTGTCAACACTCATTCTAGCTAGCCTCACCGCATTGGGCAGTAAATCTACCGATGTGCTCAATAGTGGATTTGTCATCGTCGCCAGAGTAGATGGCATACTTCGGTGTTTTGAAGCCCCTCTGCAAAGGTGTCATCCGATCTACCCAATCGGGATAAGGCTTTTATAAACAGGCCTGTCCAAAGGTTTTAGTTGGATGCTGAAGTACCTTCGCATGGTATTAGCAATAATTTTTGAGTTTATCAGTTGTGACATCCTCTGCCGATTCTCGATTGGATTCGGCTAGTGGGCATTCTGCACTGGCGGCCTCCATTCTGCACTTTGTTGGACAGGGTTTTGAAGGTTGTAGGTGGTCTGCTGGCCATTACTAATAGGTGGGGTAACGCGCCATTACTGTTGTTGGGTATGCCTACCAAAGCCTGCAACCTGAGCTCCTAGAACGGCTAACGGAGCCTGAGGATAAGGTGGAACAGTATTCCATGGCTGCTTTCCTCGGATGTCGGCCGTTCTTAGAAAATTTACGCTTCTTGAAAAGTATGGACTGGGTACTGGCAATGAATGCTGGAATGGTATTCCACTATAAACAACTTCATCAGATAGCCGAGCTAAGTCATAGACAGGGGCCATAGGCTGACCAACATTATTCGCATGCATCGTAGGGCCGTTCGTAGAAACGTACGGCATAACGAGGGGCAATCCAAAGTATCCTCTAGCCTGAACTAGTCTCCGAGCTATGTTGATCTGCCCATACTGCAGACTCGTTTGGTCAAGTGACACATTTTCCCTCCAAGGTTCGGTGGCGACCATGCAGTGTGCTGGTTGCCAAACGATTGGGATTGTGTTCTTAGGTGCGCTACCGACTGCACCTGAGTAGGCACTAGCTGATGCACATGCGGCTAAGGAACAATACCGGGAGTCACGGTCTCATGCTGAACAGCACCGCTCGTTAGAGGGATGGCAGAACTAGCCGAACATTCTCCTGGGTGCATTCGATTGGTTTCCATCTCCCTTGCTTGCTGAACCTCATTATGTACCATCGGTTTCACAATGTCAGCCAACTGTTTAGAAACTTGGTACATAATATCCTGGATGCTCAAGTCGATCTGTTGTCTAATAAAAGACGTGGTCATTATGGTTGGACCTTCAGATTGGTTAGATTCTTCCACAACTTGGGTTGGTGGAGGAAGTGGAGGGGGTATCAACCGATGTAGGCATACCCGAGGAGGATGCTGGTTCGTTGTTCCTTCTGGGAGGATTTTATTTAGGATGTGGACTGACTCGGGGTTCATTTTCTTACCGGACCTTAGGCGCATACGCCAAGAATAATCATGACTTGAAGAATCAAACTTTGCTATTAATTCACCTATGGTCCCACTAGGTGTGCCAAATTTGTTCTCGCCCCAAATTCTGTTCTCTGCCGTTTTATCGGCTGACCGTATCAGGAGATAAATTGAATCCTTAACTTAAGCGATTTAGGCTAGAAACGGAACTTTAATTTACAGCAATGGGTTCCCCAACTACTCCAGAAAGCGTTAGGATGGTGGTATGAGTAAACTAAGAGGTAAGAAATATGAATCCAACTGAGAATAGTAAAGTAAAGGATAAGTAAAGTAAAAGATAAAGATAGATAAAAATTGAGTTGTTTGATTGATTGGTTGTGTCCTGTATATACAAAGAATGATCCTATTTATAGTACAAAAAGGAAAAAAATTGTACATCGTGATCCCCTCCCCCCATGTCAGCCATCAAGTAACCCACTAACTTCAATGGCAGACTATAGGGGAGGTGGTGCCGATTTTCTCGCCCTCTACTCCTCTTGCTCGAATAATGGCCCTTTCTTTCAGCTGTTGTTGGCTGTTACCGCTTCCAGGGGTCCAGAAACCCTTTTGACTTGGTCGTTGAGGCGTCTGCATCTGAGTGAGTCCCAATCGTACCTCTAACTAACAACTCAGCTAAGATGCCTTAGTAGCCGATGAAGTTCTTGTAGTCGAGGGCTAGGAGTAAATTCGTCTCTGAAATAGTTCGGCTGTCATTGAGTTCGGCTAAACACTTAAATTACTTTTGAGTTTTAACAAGAGGCTATGGATATTATAGGAAGTTTCCCATTATTTCTGAATCTAGATCATGCTTTTGAGCTTGAAGTAAGTAAACTTCCTTTCCATATTGAATTTCCTACATGGCAAATACGAAAATAACAAGCTGGAGTCTTGAGGTTCAAGAAACAATACTAACTATTTGAGAAGTATCCATCGAGGTATTTGGTGCTACAAGGTTGAAATTATAGAATGATGTCAACTTAAACGAGGTAGATTTCCTGGAAGGAGGAAGTAGTGGATTGGAGTTATTATGCAAGCATTAATGACTTACTTAAAAAGAAAGAAAGGTGAAAATATCGTCAAGTATTGTTGGAATTATATTGAGGCCTACGAAGAACACGTACTAAGAGGGTACAAACAAAGTATATCAAATGAATAATTTTGTAAATGACAATCGTGAATTAGAAATCAAATAAGGTGCTTTAAGAGATGCAACAGTCCTAAGGTAAATAAGAAAGTCATTATTGTCTTAAAATCCTCATGGAAGAAGGATGAGAATTGGTAAAGACCTATTGGTTCAGAAGATGTGAGTCAACTAAGTTTGCAAATACTTTTCTTGTGGCTCGTAGAAAGCAAGAACGATGAGTCCTAGAATTTTGCTAAGGGTCAAATAAATTCTCGACATGAATGTTTGCAGTTATGGTCATGTCACGAGAGCTAGTAATGACATCTAAGGGAATATACATAGTGCAAGTCGGGGTTGTTTGAAACATGTTGTGAATGACATGCATCGGAGTCTCGAATGATTTCTAAATGATCAAGACAATCTGAATTACATTTATAACCAATAATGGGTATTGATATATGTGTGGGTGATGCATATTAACCCAATAGAATGAACAAAGAAAATGCCAAGGTGTACGTGGTTGAAATACATAACACTGGAGATTATGGGAGCACCTTGAATTGCCTCCGAAAGTGAAATCGACATGGAATAATGACGTTGAGCTTGTTTCAGCAAACTATGCATCATGTTGACCTTAGTGAATTTGGGAAAATAAAGAATTTCTAAGTAAATACTCTACGACAGATTGTATTGTGCTAAGCAAAATGATTACATTTGGATTGATGAAACCTTACAATATAAAGGAAGGAATATTATAGATATCACTTTTTTATGAGTGAGGAGATGTCGTATATGCGACTTAAATCCCAAGGGTTTGAAACAGTAAGGAATACGTTTTTGAGAAATTTAGAGAGAACAAATAATTAGGAGGTACGTAGCGATAATTCACATTCTCGTGTTAGGTTTCGAATTGAGACCTAGGGTATCCTAGAGGATATGAAAATAATCACATGAGCGATTGTACATTTTCAAAATGAATTATATACATGGAGGTACATATATGTATGCCTTTTATTTATATAAAATGTTACTTTGATTATGATCGAATGAGCCATAGTTATGATAGTAACCTAAAAGAGTGAGACACCTACAAGGCTCGATTTTGTGAACTTAGCTAGATGGGCAAGAGGTGATTTCTAAGATTTTGTCAAAGTGGTCTAAGGACAAAAAGTATATTTTTGAGTGATACCCTAAGTGATTTCATAAAGTGCGTAGGATTTAAAAATTCATGATTACAAAAGGTGTATCGTACGACTCATGAATATAATTGTGATAAGACTATGTTTGACGTGTGGAAAATATGCAGATGAGATACAATTTTCTTTTGAATAAGTTCCACTAGTTCAGAGTTTATTCAAGCGGGAACAAAAGAGTTTGACTATAGAAGATTGACGAGAATATTGATGAAGGATGAATGGTGCACTAAGAATCCAATAGTTGTAGGAGCAAGAAATGGCGTACCTAGCGGTATGAGTCGCAATTAGAAGTGTCATGGTGTTAAAGTGTGAAAAAGTATTAACGTGTACAGTCCACATTGTACCATAATCAGAATATATCTCATATATTGTGTAATATTTAGTGATGTATAATTATGATAGATATATGATCCTTATTATATTAGAATTCCACATTGTACACTATATATATTTGTATTAATGAGAAAGACTCCAGAAGGGAGATTAATACAATCTTACATGGTATAAGAGCTAAAACCTAAATCCTAATTATTCCCTTCAGGCTCCTCAGTCTTTGTTTCGTGTTCCATTACCCGAGAAACAATAGCACAAAACTTTGTCTTCTGTTTTGTTTTCTTCTGTTCTCCACTGCCTAAGAAAGAAATTGTCTGCTTTTTGTTCTGCAATCTGTTTTCTTTCTTGTCCCGAGAAATTTTGTAAGCTTTTTCTGCGTTATGTTTTCTTTCGTTTCCCGAGGAAGACATTGACTGTTTTTTCTACTTTCTGTTTTCCTTCCTTTTTCCTTACCTGAGAATAATCAAAGTTTTGTCCTTTACACGAGACCAAAATAAATGGCTTTTCATCCGGCACTTACGGTCACAAATATCAAGAATTTCATCCCCATCATTCTTGATTAGGAAGAGGGTCAATATTCTTCATGGGTGGAACTCTTCCACATTCATGCTTGTGCATATAATGTGCTTCATCATATTGACGACACCATCCCTCGCCCTTTTGATATTGATGACCCTACATGGCGCCGTCTTGACGCTCAAGCAATGGATTTATGGCACCATATCTAAAGACCTCCTTTATATAATCATGAAAACTGGAGCCTCGACTCGCGAACTATGGCTTCAGTTGGAGGAAATTTTTCAGGATAACAAGCATACTCGAGCTATGTATTTGGATGAACAGTTCAACAATACACGTCTTGAAGATTTTGCAAATATGTCCGAGTATTACAAATAACTAAAATTGGTGGCCGACAAACTGTTCAATATGGGCCACCCAATTTCTGAAACTAAGATGGTATTGCAGTTGATTAATGGTTTGATGAAAGGTGAATATGCTACTCTTACAATAATGATACAATATGTTGACCCACTACCAAGTTTCAACAAAACACGTTCACAATTATTGTTGGAAGAAACTCGACGTGCGAAGCAAGACGAACATAATCAGAAGGCACTAGCAGTTGAAACGCCATCGGCAATAATGTGGCGTGGTGGTCGTGGCCATGAGAAGGGTGGCAGAAGTGGTCGTGGCCGTGAGAAGGGTGGCAGAACCGGGCAGCAACCCAATAGCCCAGCAGGCCAGCAACCCAGCCAGCAAAATACTTTATAGTGGGCTGGCCTAATTCACTGGTCCAACTCAGCAAACAGGGCCACGCCTTATGTCTAATATCAACAACCCAATGCATTCCCGTTACAGCCAGGGATTTTGGGCTCTAGACCAGACCCATAGTTTCAGCATCTGGCAGCCCAGCAGGTCCATATGGCCTCGGCCCAGCAGACCCAGAACGCCTATGGCCTGTCCCCCACTGATTTGGGCTAGGCTTTCGGCACCTTGACCGTCCAGCAGCCCGACGAGAATTGGTACATGGATACAGGGGCCACATCTCACCTCACCCGATCTTTAGGTAATCTCTCACAACTGTTTCGTTTAAAGTATCCTCAATTTATTATTGTCGGCAATGGTCATCGCATTTCAGTTCAGGGATATGGTACCACTTACACACAACCACCTCACCCACCTTTCTCCCTAAATAATGTACTGTATGCCCCCAATATCATTAAAAATTTAATCTCCGTTAGAAAATTTACACCGAACAATTCTTAGTTTGTTGATTTTGATCCATTTGGTTTTACTGTGAAGGATCTACGTACGGGGACACCTCTTACAAGTTGCAATAGCACAGAGAACCTCTACCCTTTCCCATCCTCTTCCGCTGCCAGTTCCCGCTTACACACCTCTCTCGCTGCCATCTCTCCGTCAACTTGGCACAATAGGCTTGGACACTCAGGAGCTATTGTTTTTAATTTTCTTAGAAGCAATAATTTTATTCGTTGTAATAATGGGAAACTTGCCCAAAACTGTGTGTTGTGTCAATTAAGCAAATATGTTCGCCTTCCTTTTAAGTCGCCTCTTAGTGTTATGTTTGCTCCTTTTGATATTATTCATGCTGATTTATGGACATCTCTCATCCCTAGCTCTCTAGGTCATAAATATTATCTAGTCTTATTAGATGATTACTCTCATTTTATTTGGATTTACCCGCAAAAATTCAAGTCAGAAGTCTTTGCTAAATTTCTTGAATTTCATATTTTTATCAAAATGCAATTTGAAAAGGCCATCAAATCATTCCAACGTGATAATGGTCATGAATTTTCTAACTCCACGTTCCAAAAAAACTGTAAAAATAATGGCATAATTTTTCAGTTTTTGTGTCCTCACACCTCTCCTCAAAATGGCAAAGCAGAACGAATCATCCGCACCATAAATAACATGGTTCATACTTTCATTTTTCATGCCTCTCTCCCTTCTACTTTTGGGTCTATGCAGTCAAAATGGTAGAATACGTTCTAAATTTTACCTACTAGTACTCTTCACAGCATGACTCCAACTGAAATTTTATACTGTCGAATCCTCTCATATGATCACCTTAGTATTTTCAGTTGTCTTTGCTATCCAAACCTTTCCTCCACCGCCCCTTATAAATTAGCACCCCGAACCACTCTGTGTGTCTTCGTAGGCTTCCCATTTAATCATAGGGGCTATCTGTGCTATGACTTGTCCACTCGTTAAATTCACGTTTTCATCACGTCACCTTTGACGAGATGATTTTCCCCTTCGCAAATATCCAACAATTTCGTAACACAGACTATACCTTTCTCGATGAATTAGATACCTCTCCCGTCATACTCTACAAACTAAGTCAGTCCACCACCACCACCACCCCAGCTCCGCCGCTTCTGCCTTCCACTACCATTACCGACACTTTGCGGGACAACCAACATGTTAGTCCAGTCAATCTGCCACCCATAGCTGACACCACTGGCATCAGGATTGCATCTCAGTCACCGTCTATGTCATGATCAGACAGTATCTAGACCACCCATTGACTCCCACAACCGGTGACCACTATGTCACCATTCCGTTCTATAGTAAAACCAAACTCCCACACCAACCCCGTAATCCCACCAGTTCCAGGCACCCTAAACCACAACAGTACCACCACCTGGACCACCACAACCATACCACCACACCGTCTCCCCAGTACTTACCCACCACTAGGGATGGCAACGAATCGAATCTGGACTGGATCCTACTAGATACAGATTCATTTTTCATACCTGAATCCAGATCCGGATCCATCGGATCCGTAAAAATCATATCCAAATCCGGATCCATCGGATCCGCCGGGTCCACGGATCAGATTTGGATCCACATGTAAAAAAATTTGCCTTGTTAAGAATTTTTTTTGAACTGACAAATGATTTTTGCTTAGCTAACAGTTTACTATGTTTCAATTTTGAAATGTCCATATGAGATATTTTGTTCGTTGTCTCGTTTTGATTGTGAGCTATTAATTGAAAATGTTGGACAATGACAATAGTTGTGGAAAATGCTGACTAATATTTCCACAATGCAGAACTTGCATGTGCTTGGAATCTTCACAAATGAAGTGAATATAATTTTAACTACTTGTCTATGGAGATGTTAATCATTCACTAATATAACATTGATTTTATTATCGAAGTTACCTCTTTATTTTTTGGTTTTTGAGTTAACGCGATGATAAATTAAACTTGTTTTGAGAATTAAACTTGCAATGATGTGCTTAGCAATTTTAAGAAAATACTTATAAAATTACATTCTAGGTTATGAATATATTTAATAAAAAATGGATCCACGGGTCGGATCTGGACCGGATATGGATCTCAGATAAAAGATCCAGATCCGATCCGTCAGAAATGGATCCGGGTCCGATCCGGATCCGTCGGGTCTAAATTTTGAAGATCCATATCCTATAAAAACGTATCTGAATCCACCAGGTCCAGAATCCACTGCCATATCTATCCACCACCGACACCATACCCGACAATGCCCCTACCTGACCCAACGTCATCTCTATCCAACCCGTGTCACCTACTACAACAGCTCACCCAATGCCCGGTTCAGTCGACCTAACCCGCCTACAACCCGACACTATCCCAGTAGCCAGTGACCCAAAATAGCTTACCAAACACCCAATGGAAATCCGTGCCCAACACAGGATTTTCAAGCCTAAGGTCCAATTTAACTTATCCATACAAACCATTTCTCCAATTCCCAAAAACTCAAAATTAGCCAAACTAGACCCAAATTGGAATGCGACCATGGTTGAGGAATTTAATACTTTAATGAAACAACACACTTGGGATTTGGTTCCTAGATCAGAAGGACTGAATGTGATTCGATGCATGTGATTTTTTTGCCACAAATACAGAGACAGTGGTGATCTAGAGAGATATAAGAAAAGACTTGTGGCTAATGACACTAATCAGAAGGAGGGTATTTATTGTGGTGAGACGTTCATTCCAGTTGTTAAACCGGCTACCATTCATACAGTTTTGAGTATTTCTATGGATAAGCATTGACCGATTTATAAGCTTAATGTGAAGAATGCATTTCTATATGGGGATTTGAAAGAAACTGTCTACATGCACTAGCCACCTAGTTTTGTCCATCCAGCAGCCCCTCAGTATGTATGCCATCTCCGTAAGTCACTTTATGGTTTGAAACAGGCCCGTAGAGCGTGGTATGATCGCTTCGCACAATACATTCGGCAGATTGGGTTTGTATGCAACAAATATGATACTTCTCTATTTATTTTTCATTAAGGTAGTAACATTGCTTATTTGTTATTATATGTGGATGCCATTGTGCTTACTGCCTCATCTGATGTGTTGAAAAATGAGATCATTGCATTGCTTAAAACCAAATTTGCTATGACTGACTTAGGGAAGTTAAGCTATTTTTTGGGGATATCAGTGACTAGATCGTCAAACTCTATGTTTTTGTGTCAGCACAAATATACAGAGGAGATAGTATACAGGGCTAAAATGGAAAACTGCAAGATAATGTCCACTCCGGTCAACTCAAAATCAAAGCTTAGTGTTGTTGATGGTTATCTAGTGACTGATCCCACCCTTTACATGAGTCTTGAAGGTGCACTATAGTATCTTACCTTCACCAGGCCTGACATTGCTTATGTCGTTCAACATGTGTGCTTATTCATGCATGCCCCCAGGGAGCCCCATTTTACTGTCATTAAGCGTATCATTCGATACGTTCAGGGTACACTTGATTACGATTTGCACTTATACCCCTCAACACCGATCATATTATTATCCTATACAAATGCTAATTGGGCAGGTTGTCTAGACACACGACGCTCCACATCCAGCTACTGTGTGTTTTTGTGGGATAATCTCATCTCTTGGTCTGCCAAGAGGCAAGCCACATTATCCCAGTCAAGTGCAGAAGCAGAGTATAGAGGAGTTGCAAATGTTGTTGATGAGATTTGTTGGCTCCGAAACCTCATTTTGGAGCTTCAGTGTCCCTTACATAAAGTGTCTCTAGTGTACTGTGATAATATATCCGCCATATACTTATCTCATAATCCAGTTCAACATCAGCGAACCAAACATATTGAGATGGACATTCACTTTGTTTGTGAGAAGGTTTCTCTCGGTCATGTTAAGGTCTTGCATGTGCCTTCTTCCTATCAGTACGCGGATATCTTCACGAAAGGTCTTCCTAGAAAGCTATTCCTCGACTTCAGATCCAGTCTCAACGTCTGGCCTCCTCCTGCTCTGACTACAGGGGTGTACTAACGTGTACAGTCCACATTATACCATAATTAGAATATATCTCATATATTGTGTAATATTTAGTTATGTATAATTATGGTAGATATATGATTCTTATTATATTAGGATTCCACATTGTACACTATATATATTTGTATTAATAAGAAAGACTCACGAATGAAGATTACTACAATCTTACAAAAAGGAACCAAGATAGTTCTACTGAGCACAATTATCTTATTGTAGGTGTCGGATTCGAAATCTAATAGAAGCTTAAATATAGAAGTCATGGATTGGTAAAAAAAATCCCTCGTACGGAACAACAATAACCCGCACTAACAGGGTAGTCAAGTAAATGGTCAGGAGGAAGTTATTTGTGATACAAAGGTTTCACAAAGTCTAAGTATGATAAATCGAGCTTGAGAATGGAATTACTCTTAAGTGGGGGAGTGTCAAACAAGTAAAGTCACCTCAAGGTGACGACGTGATAAGAATAAAGATGTACCTATTAATAAAGTAATGCAGAGAACTCGGTAAATCAGAGAGTTGGTTATAGTAGGCGAGTGAAAAAATGGACATCGATATTCGAGGTTATATGACAAGTTTTATGTCGTCACTCAAGGAAATTGGGACGAAACGTTTCCACTAGAGGGGATTATTGAGAAATGAAAATAATTGATGATCTATTTTCTCTCATTACGAGGGAAATTTTACTAGTAAGTAGCCACATTCAGGCATTGACTTGGTGAGAAAAATCCCATTGATTAGAGAATATAAGGAGAACAAAGGTGTTGGTGGCCGATGCGTAAAGGTGACTTATCACTTAACTACTTATCGCCGTTCAACAATTTGCTATTTAGTCAAAGTGGAGAAAGAGTGAATGAGCATTTATAGTTAGCCCCTGTATTGGTTGACTGGAACACAAGTATAAATGTCATGATTATTTCACGAGACTATCCTGAATATGAAATTTTTGTCGGAGAAAACCACGAGAATTATTTGCATGATCCAAGAAAAAGGAAGATAAAGGGATGTCTTAACTCCCCTTGGTGTCGTGAGATCGTTGAGAATTATTTGCATCAAATCCTCGTTAGCAGTGGGAAATTAGATATTTCTTTTTACCAATTTGCGCACTTGGTACGTTTTAGTAGATTGGACTTGAGAGAAGTAAACTAGTTCAAGAGGCATGAAACTGATTAGCGTGGAACTCCTAGATTCAATGCTCTTTAGAGGCTTGAAAGGATAGTTAGGTAAAATGACATACCGATTAATTTACTATTAGAAATATTCTTAATTTTCATGTACCGATGCTACGAGGGTACGAGCCCGATAGTAGAAAGAAGAACTGATTGAGATTGTTGATAGTCATGTTCGTAGGTTGAGGATTAAAAATATGATTAAAGTTCTATGGTTTAATGATGACGTCAAGGAGGCTACTTGGGAAAAAGAAGAAGATAAAAAAAAACTGATACCACACTTGTTCCCATCTAAAGGTATAACTACTTTCTAAATTTATAATGATTGGGAAATATTGTAATTTATTTCATAAAATAAGTATCTGATTATCCTGCTTAGAGTTGAGTTTGATTCATAATAATAATAATGAAATTGGTTCATGTATTGTTGTTGGGGCTAAGTTGATTCTGTTTTGAGCTATTTATTTGTATGTGAGGTCGAGTGTGGCTATTTAGTTGTATTTGAGGGATATGAGGTCAATGAAAGTTATTGTGACAGTTGTGAAGTATGGTGTCGTTTGAGGCCTTATTATTATATTCTTGTGGCTCGTGGACAATTTGATTTTTTTTTGGATAGGCCTAGAAACATAGAAAACTCTGGTGAAATTTTTGAAAATTTGAAGAGTTAGTCAAATTTCGAGGTCTTAAGAGTGGAAAGAAATTTACAAGTTGAAGGTGTTTATATAAAGCTTTGGACAGCTTGTGAACATAACATCAAGCTACAAATGTCATTCGAGGATGAATGATTCTAAGTGGGGGAGAATGCAGCGCTTCAAATTTTTTTACTAAGATTTAATACTTTAAGTGTGATATTAAGTTGGAAAATATTTGGCGTGCCAACGATGACGACAAATAAGGAAATATTATATGATCACATTGAAGAATAACCTATTTTGTCTACCACTTTGGGGCGTAAAAACAGAGACTACGAAGAAGCCTTAAATCTTCCAAACCGAAAAGCTGATGGGGAAATAATGTAGATGAAGGTGAGTTCTATTCTTATTTTTGTGTTAAATACACTTATTAACACTAGTTTAACATTATTACACATTTGGATGTCACGACCTTAAATCCCAGTTGTGCTGTGAGGGCACCTACCTTAAACCGTAGGCAAACCCAGCCAACATCATAAGGAAAAATGAAAATTAAATGCGGAAGTAAGTAAGAGGAATAAATAGCAAGTCTAAAGATACAAAAATATGTAGTCTAAAATAAACCTTCAAGTGATCTGGTAGTCATGAGTACCAAGCTCTACTCAAGGAATACAAGTCTGAACAATAGGAATACATAACAATGTCTGAAAGTAGCAATGAAACATAGTCTGAGAATGTCAAGCAGTATATAATCATAGAATGGAGCTCCGGTGCCGGAGAAGAAGTTGCGGCTCACCCTGGACTCCGAGTATCACACGCTCTGATGAGGGGCAAGATCAAGCTGCTCCGACGTCACCTCTTGACTCAATACCTGCACATAGAGTGCAGCAAGCGTAGAGTGAGTACGAAAAACACGTGTACTCATCAAGCATCGTCGACTGACCCTAGCCATAACGGTGTCGAGGAATAATACTTTATGATACCTCTCTCTACTAATTAGTTACATAAGTATAGAATAAAACAGTTAACCGACCTATATCCACATCTTAGCTCACTAAAAGTACCCTCAAGTCAAATGTCACACAAGTCCAACCTAAACCCCTTTAGGGCGTCTAGATCCCTCAAGTTACTCTGTTCAGATCTTACATAAGGTTCAACGTAAGCTAACTGTATACCTTCTAGCAGTCCAAGAGCACAAGTTCAATAGAGTTAAAGCCAGTCACTTAAGTCATAAAGCTCATATCAAAATATACATGAATGTAATGCAGAATGATATGTATGAATGTAAGTGGTCACAATACTTGGTACATACAAGCTGCTGCAGTAACTGTCACGTGACCCATGGGGGACTCATGAGGTCAATATACCCATCGGATACCAGCTCTATGGCTGAAGTGTCATATCGGTCATCACTCTCATAATCATGTATCATATCCTTTAATCCGACTTCCCAAGTCATTTATAGTGATTTCATCAGTAACCAATGCCAAGTATATATAATGTATGAATGAGATGGATATGAATACACCATGCAGTCAGTATAATCAGTTTATCAATATTTATCAGTCTTAATCAAGTATTCAGCCGAGGTATAGAGTGATGAATGCATGACAGTCAAATTAGGATATCATATCAATGGCTACAAGCCCAAGTACGCATCAAGCATACCAAACTAAGTGGACTCTTACACCTCACATCGTGGTCTGAAGGCTAAACACATAAACTCTTTCACTTGCTATATTAATAGTTCATTGATTACTCATTTAAGTTTACCCGGTACCCATATTAGTGTTCATCACCTCACTAATACGGGACCCCCAAGTTCCTAGTAGTCCCACTAGTTAATTAATTAAGCATACCAACACATAATGCTATACTAGAGTCTAGAAAAGTCTCAACTAGCCTGAATGAAGCCGAAGACTCAAGAAACAACCTTTCCTTTCCGCTTAGCCTCCTAACGAAGCCACTCTGATCAAACACATCGAGTATAAATGAGATTACATTCTAAGTTACCCATAATCTCCCAAGCTAGATTACAAAGGAATCCCGAGCCCACATTATCAAAATACTGGCTTTTTACCCAAATAGTACTAGTACAAACTAGGTATGCATAATCCCAAGTTAATTGAACAACAAAGCCCCAAAGGATCCTCAATTTTAAGAATTATAGAAAAGCCTCAATCATAACCCTAGATTTTCCCCCAATCCCAAAAAAGGTTCTTAACATGAAAGTGATCTCATAAACATCATCTACTAGATGAATATAACACTAGTTTAGTATAACAACAACAATAATCAATTAATCAACCCTAAAACCCACATTTAGAACTCTCTTAATCTCAATAAGTATTTCTACCTTTCCCCCCATTTAATACACATGCTTAAGAAGTAATACACTGATACTCATTAGTGAAAGGAAGAATGATTACCTAAAGGGTGAAAATCTCTTGAAGTTATCCCTAACTTGTTGCCCAAACTCGAGTCTCAAAGAGGAATGAATGTTGGGGAATGAAATAAATGGTAGGTATAAACCCTTAATAAATCTACACAGTGGTCCGCTCTGGAAAAAATCCTATCCGCTGGGACAAAAGTCACTTAAATCCTTATTTCCACTTCGGCGAGCCAGACCTCCAATGAGGCAGACCCACTGAGGTGGACACCTGGTCGCTGGAGCGGACACCAGCAACCAGCAACAACCCAAGGATATGAAATCCCCTGCCAACTACCTGAAACACTCTTGGAATCTCTCGGACACAAACCAAACATGCTACCCTATAATAAAACACATTACGGACCTGCTCGTTTACTCAGATTTCTCGGAAAAGGTCTGTAAGGTTCGAGTTTGACTAAAGTCAACACTTAAGTTCAAATTCTACAATTTTACAAACTAATCCTTAAAACACATCGGGCTGCCTCGGGACTCGAACCAAGGACTCAACTAAGTCATAAATATTATTTCGGAGCTAATGAAACTGACAAAACTATGAACGGAGCCCGTTTACCCAAAAGTCAACTATGGGTCAAACTCTTCTTTCTTCTTAACTTAAGATTTCTACAACTTAACTAAATGGGTCCGAAACCTACCCAATTACCATGGGAACTATGCCACCCATCCCCGTAAGTCACAAGCAAGAAAATAAGGGCTTAGGGAGGAAAATTTAGAGATTTCTAGGCAAAGCAAGTAAAATGACTTTTTGAGTCGTTACATTATATTAGCTAGATTCAACAAGAACTTCAAGAACACCCGTAAAAACTCAAGTTGGGGTTTGATTTGGAGGAGGCAATATCTCTATCCCATACTAAAATATAATTATCAATATGTATTTGGGATGTGGTGCGAAGTAATAATCACCATTTGATTTGAGTTTTACACTAGCTCTTGAAGTGAGTATTGATGAACTAGGGTTCTTGAAAGAGGAAAAAGATAAATAGTGTTAGGTTTATATGAACGATGTCGTTTGGGGGTTTCTAATGAAGCGACTAGACCCCATAACTCATGCAATGGATGAATTGAAATTAAAAATTCAGAAATGACCTTCAATGGAAGAATATGGATTTTCTTTGGAAACCTTGAAAATTATGTCTTAGTGTTGAACACTTAATTAGTTAAATTAGTATCATTGTGATTCTTGGTTGATGAATATGATTTCGTTTATGTAGATTGAATCATTTGGGTCGTTTAACTCATTCTTTGACATTTGGAGCTAACGATTTGATAGAATTATTGAAGTCACTCTCTTGATTTGTATTATATAAGTGAAACTGTAAACTTGATTTAGTGAAAGGATTCAGCTGAAGGCCATGACTTGAGAAAACAAAGTAAATAAGATTTTTTAAAAAAAAACTTTTATATTGATTTGCTCATCCGGTCGAAGAGATGATCGGACCCGTGGGTTCGTTCTACACCCCGGTGTACCATTGCTCATCTGGTCGAGGGGATGATCAGACCTGTGGGTTCTACACCCTGGTATATCACTGCTCATCCGATCGAGGGAATGACCGGGCCCGTGGGTTTTGTATCTCGGTGTACCATAGCCTATGTAGCGGGGAGAGTACGTCAAGCCTCGCGGATGGCATTCCTAGTGTATACATCACATATGAATACGAGACTTGAGCTATGAATATTGAAATCGTGAAATAATATGACACTTGAAAAGTTTTATAATCTTAAATGTGGTTTACATGACTGGTGCTTCTTCCGTGCTTTGTTAAATTAGATTTTGAACTTGGTTTACCTCTCATGTATTTATCAATTTTGTTCACGTATTATGCTTCGATTAATTCAAATGTGTATATTCCATCTTTCATACACTTGATATTTTCTTTATATTATATGTATAACTCTTGCTCCATCACGGGTGGTGGTTATGATGCATATCTGAGTATTCCAATACTCAGTTAGCATTTTTCAATGGTATTAGGTCTAGCAAGCGGTCAGCGTACGAGCTAGGATTCTTGCAGCTTCATACTTTTTGTGCGCCCACATTTGAGATTGTGGGATTCACATTTTTGCATTTTCATTATTGTGTGATGCGAGCCAATCTCGCAACTTTATTACTTCATTCATGGTTTCATAGAGGCTCCATAGATGTACTTGTATTACTTTAGGTTATGAGTATCCGTTTGGATTAGTAAATACCATTTTTATTTTTATGGCTTGGTTAATGAGCATGTTGATTTAATATTAATCACTTTGGCTTACTGATGAAAGAAAGCCCGCGGACTTAAACTCTCAACCTAAGTCGAAAGGTTCTTTACTAAGATTACTAACAACTCACCATCACCCTACGATTAAATGCCTCAAATAGGATGAGATGTGGAGTAGAATGAATGGCATCACATGAAGGTTTAAGAAGACAATATTTTATTTCGGCTTTATATGTAGGTCTTGGTCGAAGACCGTGCTTATTTTTCTTTTAGCTTATATTTAATTCTTAGCTTAGCTTTTAGTTCTTCTTAGGACATAGTTAATGTACCATGTAATAAGACAAGGTGACTAGAAGAAAGATGTAAGGGAATAGGATGACTAGGCCGTGTGTCTAGGCCGTGTGAAGAGGGTTAAGCCAAGGTGGAAAGGACAAGAATGATCTAGAAGATGAGGCTTCCAAGAAGACAATTCATTAACCAACTAGTTCATAGATTTGGCTACCTAGGATACATCAAGTTCGGCCTAGGGGAGATGAAGAGTTGGCCAAAATAACTCACCAAGGCACATGTTCAAGAAGCTTCCAACCGTGGCAATTGGATCAGAAAGTGCAACATGATGAAGAGAAGTATATTTATTCTTTTCAAAAGGATAATAAGAGGACCCAATTAATACCATTATCACCTCGTGAGGTGAAAGAAATAAATATCTGAAGTGCAAAAACTACAAGGAGAAATCCAAGATCCTCTTGCTTGAGGCACAAAAGATATAAGAAGAATTTAAGAAGGGGGGTCCCCTAGTTCCATTGGTGAGCAAGGAAAGCCTCGTGGAAGTCAAGGTTGGAAATGCCGGCCCTAAGGAACTCGTGAAGAAACTTGAAGTTATGTTGCCTGGTGATCTTACAACCGAGTCTCTATCGACGGAAGGTATTGGAAATTCTCTTGGTTTATTTCCAAGAAGTTCATTCCCTAACCACCATTCCTATAGACACCATCCGAAAATGGAGACAACATCCACATTTTTAGTGCAAAATGGGAAATGAGGCTTGACAATATGTGTTCTCATCCAAGCGATCGACAACAATATGAAATGTAAGTTTTCTATGCCGAGGTGGAAAATGTCTTTTGAGGAATAAAGTGGAGCCAAATGGTTCTACAAGATAGACTCAAGGAGAGGATACCATCAAAGGGGAACCCAAGAAGGAGATACATGGGGGATGGCTACCAAGGTCAAGCATGATGTGTACGAGGAGTGTGTGATGTCATTTAGAGTATGTAACGCTCCAAGATCTCCTAAGAATTTCATGCACGAGATACTACAACAATTCACGGGTTACATGGCATTATCCGAAGGCATGCTTGAAAATCCATCCACGGTAGGAGTGTCCGAATGGCTATCCTTAAATGACAGTATTGATCATGCCCTTGAAATGGTTCCTGGAAGTTCACTACCCAATTATGGTGACAATACAGAGGAGGCTTCCAAGTTGCTTGTCCAAGAGGATCTTTGTTCATATACAATACCTATTTTGGTGTCGAAGGGGAATGAAACTTGGTGCGTGTGCATCGATGGCTGAACGGTTTACAACTTCACCTTGCAATGCAATTCCCTAATGTTGAGAATGAACGTCTATTTGGACAACTTTTCTGGAATTAGATTGCTTCCCGAGCTGGCTTTGAGAGACGGTTCCCAACTAATGAAGTTCCAAAATGGAATTAAATGAAAAATGGTCTTCAAAATCCAACATGGTTTGACGAGCCAAGCGCGATAGGTTGTTCGAGGCATTCTTATAACAGTAATTTCCAATTGAACTTTGACGAGCCAAGCGATATAGGTTCTTACACTTGGATTAGGGTAATAAGAGCGTTCGAGAGTATAACTTGCAGTTCAACTTTTTGGCTAGGTACGCTCTTACGATTGTTGCTGATTTGAGTGACCGGGTATATCAGTTTGTTAATGGTTTAGGTCCGCACTTGGTGAATGAATACACAACAACTTCTCTAAACCTGAATATGGATATCTCCCACATTCTGGCCGATGCACATAACTTAGAAGATCATAAGAGGCAACAATGAGCCAGTTGAGAGCATGATAGGGGCCAGCATAAGAGGCCCGATCCGCATGTGATGTGGGAGAGTTTCGAGGTGGATTTAGGCCTCAGTTTCCTAGACGCCCATCTTATATGATGACTAGTGCACTACCGTAATTTCAAGGCCAGCATTATGATTCAACCACTTATTTTAGTCAGGGTCAGATTTCACAAACATCAAGCTCCTAGTATAGAGGAGAGTCCAGTCGGGCGAGGCCACCGATGCCATATTGTGGTCAATGTGATAGGACTCATTTCGGGCAGTGCCGCCAAGGTTTGGATATGTGTTATTCGCGTGGGCAACCTGGTTATATCATGTGGTTTTGTCTGATGAGAAGCAATGGCAGTATGGTACAACCACAAGGTCTGTAACAATTTCTTCTTTATTAGTATGTACTTCTAGGCAAATTACACAAACATCGGCTGGTAGAAGGAGAGGTAGAGGAGCAACATCTAGTTTGAGCGGTCCCCGAAATCGCATTTATGCCTTGTCAGGCTGGCAGGACCTCGAGTCATCTCTAGATGTGGTTACATGTATATTATTTGTCTCATATCTTGACACCTTGAGTCATCTCTAGATGTGGTTACATGTATATTATTTGTCTCATCTCTTGACATATATGCTTTGATAGATCCGGGTTCTACCTTGTCATATATTACACTCTTTGTTGCTGGTAAGTGTAGAAAAGAGCCTGAATTGTTACATAAGTCATTTGAAATATCTACGCCCGTGGGTGAGCCCTTAGTTGTTAGGCGGGTGTATAGGAATTTTGATGTAAATATATATGATCGTCATACTATAGTCGACTTGAATGAGCTAGATATGGTGGAATTAGATGTTATTATGGGCATGGATTGGTTGGCTTCTTGCTATGCTAATCTTGATTGTTGGACGAAAGTCATTCGCTTTAACTTTCTAGGCGAGCCCATCATTGAAGGGAAGGGCAATGTTGCAGCGTCTAAGGGTAGGTTTATTTCCTATCTTAAGGCTCGGAAGATGATCTGGAAAGGATATATATATATATACCACCTCATGCGTGTTCAGGATGCAGAGGAAAACCCTCCAGCCCTTCAGTCAGTTCTTGTCGTTAACAAATTTCCTGACGAACTTCCTGGTATTCCCCCCGAATGGGAAATCAATTTCTATATCGATGTGCTCCAGATACCCAGCCTATATCTATTCCTCCATATTTAATGGCTCATGCCGAGCTAAAATAATTGAAAGCTCAACTGAAAGATTTTCTGGAGAAGGGATTTATTAGGCCCAGTACATCCTCGTGGGGTGCACTAATGTTATTTATTTATAAGAAGGATGATTCATTGAGAATGTGTATCGATTACTGTCAGCTAAACAAGGTGACTATTGAGAATAAATATCCGCTTCTCAAGATCGATGATTTGTTTGATCAATTTCAAAGCGCCAAGTATTTCTCAAAGATCAATCTTCGATCTGGATACCATCAGTTGAGAATTAAGGAGAAGGATTTTCCAAAAACAACCTTCCTAACGACCCGTCAGCTTTTATGGATTTGATGAATCGGGTGATTAAGTCATTTCTGGATATCTTTATGATAGTATTTATTAATGACATCCTGGTGAATTCTTGCTCAAAAGCAGAGCATGCAGATCATCTGAGAGCGGTATTACAGGCGCTCTAAGATCGCAAATTGTATGTTAAGTTCTCTAAATGTGAGTTCTGGCTGAACTCAGTGGTCTTTCTGGATCATATAGTATCGGATGAAGACATTAAAGTTGATAGTCAGAAAATCAAGGCAGTAAAGAATTAGTTGAGGCCCACAACTCCTACTGAGGTGTGTAGTTTCTTGGACATGGAATGTTACTATCAGATATTCATAGATAATTTCTTTTCCATTGCCGCTTTGCTGACAAAGTTGACTCATAAGACAACTAAGTTTTAGTGGTCAGATGCTTGCAAGAAGAGTTTCCAGGAGTTGAAGAGCAGATTAACATCAACACTTATTCTAGCACTTCTTGAGGCATCAGATGGCTATGTTGTGTAATATGACATTTCTAGAGTAGGGTTGGGTTGTATTCTAATACAGCATGGTAAGTTTATTGTGTATGCTTCGATGCAACTAAGGAAACACGAGCAGAATTACCCGACCCATGATCTTGAGTTAGCGACTGTTATATTTGCTCTAAAGATATGTTGTCACTATCTGTACGGGGTTCATGTTGATATATTTACGGATCATAAGAGATTGCAGTATATATTCAGCCAGAAAGAGTTGAATCTGAGGCAACGAATATGGCTTGAGCTATTGAAAGACTCCAATATTGATATCTTATACCATCCTGGCAAAGCAAACGTTGTAGCCAACGCGTTAAGCCGGATGTCTATGGGCAGCCTGAAGCAAATGGGAGTTAATAAGTTGGAGATGGCAAAAGATTTGTATCGGTTAGCTAGTATGAGCGTGCGATTGATTGATACAGGCGACGGGGGTGCCATAGTTCAGAATGTCTTTGAATCCTCCTTAGTGGCAGAAGTAAGGGCACGACAATTTAATGATCCAACCATAGTCTTTCAAAAGAAATGGTTGTCTGAACTATAAGAAGATGGAGTCCTTAAGCATAAGGGCCAGTTATGTATGCCCGACGTGGTGGGACTTCGAAGGAAGATTTTGGTAGAGATTCACTAGTTCATGTACTCCATTCGTCTTGGTTCCACTAAGATGTACCATGACCTTCGATAGTTATACTGTGGAATGATATGAAGAATAATATCGTAGAATTTGTTACTCAGTGTTCGAATTGCCAACAAGTTAAGGTTGAGCATCAGTAACTTGGAGGATTTCTACAGAATATAGAGATTCCGACATGGAAATAGGAAACGATCAACATGGATTTCATTACAGGACTACCTAATTTCCTTCTAAAGTTTGATACCATATGGGTTATCATGGACAGACTTACGAAGTCAGCTTATTTTCTACCTATCCGAACTACTTATTCAGCTAAAGATTATGCTCGATTGTATATCAAGGAGATAGTTTGACTTCATGGAGTTCCGGTGTCTATTATATCTGACAGAGGTTCTATGTTTACTGCTAACTTTTGGAGATCCTTTCAGAAAGGTTTGGGTACTCATATTAGTCTTAGCACAACCTTTCATCCACAGATCGATGGGCAAGCCGAGCGCACTATTCACATGCTCGAAGATATATTGCAAGCTTGTGTGTTACACTTCAAAGAAAGTTAGTAAGATCACCTACCACTTATTTAGTTTGCTTACAATAGCAAATACCATTCTAGTATTCAAATGGCATCGTATAAAGTCCTATATGGATAGAAATTTAGGTCTCCTATTGGTTGGTTTGATATGGGTGAGACAAAGTTATTGGGACCTGACTTGGTATAACAAGCCATATAGAAAGTGAAAATGATCCAGGAGCGATTGTTGATAGATCAAAGTTGGCAAAAATCTTATTCCGATAACTGACGTTGAGACTTAGAGTTTGTTGTGGGAGACTGTGTGTTTTTAAAGGTGTCACCTATGAAAGGCGTGATGAGGTTCTGAAAAAAGGGCAAGCTTAGTCCTAGGTGCGTTGGACCATATCATTTTATTCAGAGAGTTGGTCAAGTGGACTATAAACTTGAGTTGCCCCCGAAATTAGAAGTCGTCCACCTCATGTTTCATGTATCCATGCTTCATAAATGTCTGGGCGATCGCTCCCGCATCACCCCTATTGAGGATGTCCAAGTCACAGAGGTCTTATCATATGAAGAAGTTCTTATTGCTATCCTATATCGTAAAGTCCGTAAATTGCGAACCAAGGAAGTTGTTTTGGTTAAAGTACTTTGGAGAAACAATAACATATAAGAGATGACTTGGGAGGCTGGAGAGGACATGAGGTTCAGATACCCTTATTTGTTCCAGACCTCAGGTTTATGTCAATATTCATGTGATACGATTCTCTTATTCCGATTTTATCCATCGATCTTAATTTATATACCTTGTATGCTAATGTTGAGACAGATCTAGAAGGCGTAGCTCAGAGTACATCAAATGATAGTTAAGGTGAGTTATGGCTAACCCTTTTTTTATTATTGTGTATATAAACGGTCGTGTGAGGCCAATTGAGTGTTGTTATGCTATTCTGTAGCCCTGTATGGCATTGGTTATCTGTTTGGACTGGTTGGCAGGTTTCAGATAGCCTTGTTTACAGGGAAAACTCTGCCGAAATTTTCCAAAATCCTAAGCATTAGATCAGGAAGAATGTTTTTAAGGGGGGAAGGATGTTATGCCCCGTAATTTTCGCACCCGAATGAGAGTATAGTCAGTCGACTTAAGTCGTGAGGACTTAAAATTATTTTTGAGGGTTCGTATGAAGTATAAGGATGTTAAGGAATGGTTTTGTAAGATTTGAAGTTAATCGGACCAAATAAAGTACAACTCGACGAAGATTGACGATTTCAACGACACACTAAGTATTTCGCATCGCGGATGCCATTCTGCCTCGCGGATTGGGTCGCAGACCTAAGGAACTATTTTCCCGCCTCACTACCACCATATACTATGGCATATGCACATATGGGCATATTCGCGCATATGAGAGGTGGTGGGTTGGCCTATTTAAGTCCCAAGGTCGACCTATTTCATTTCCTATCTCATTTTTACCCTTGAGCTCCCAAAACACTATCAAACACCCTCCAAATCTATCTCCACCATTGGAGAACATCCCTCTAAATATTTAAGGTGGTTTCTTCCTTTAAGGATCAAGAACACATCAAAATCTCGGTTAGTTGGCTCGATAAAGTTGTGAGCTTCTTTGAGTTTGAAGTAAAGCTTGTTGTGGAGGACTCTTTGGTTAATTAAGGTAAGTATCAACCTTTTTATGTGTCCTATAGCTTTTATTAACTTGGCTTGATGGATTTATGGAGGCAATTTGAGAATTATAGGAATTTGGTGATATGATCTTGGAGAAACCTCTCTTGTTGTATGAAGTAATGCCAACTTGTTGTTTGAGATTAAGAATAAATAGTGGTGTTGAATCATGTTGGTGGGGTTGTGTAGTTGAGGAAATGAGTTTTGGGAGATGGTGGTGTTAACTTGAGTGGGAATCTATGGTTGAATAACTCTAGAACTTTATGTATGCAAGTCGTTCAACGAATTGCCTAAATGAAAACTCTCATAAGATGTGAGCTTGATATTGATAAAAATCCCTCATTTAATGTAGATAATCATCTGTAACACGTGCGAGGCTCCGCGGAATATAGCTATCTTCATTAACAAGGTATGTAGGGCAAACTTTCCTTCTTGGCATGACTTGACAAAATGATATCTTAAAATAGAATTCCATCTCGTATAATCAACTAACGATATGTCTTCCTTGATAAAGTCGATCGTAATCCTTATGTATTCCCCATTCATAAGCATCTCTGGAATTCTATATGTTTCAAAATAATTGTATTAAAATTCATGAACATAGCGCCAATAATCATAGTCAGAGGATAACGATGATAGGTCACTCCCGCTCTGCTTGTGATGTCCTTTGAGGTTTGTCTTGCATTACACTTATCTATATGTATATATTTTCTTACCGAGCCGCGCTATAGTCAGCCGGGTATGGCACCTATATCTGCACATCACTATACTTGGTTTTGATACTACCGAGTCCTATCAAGGCTGAGTACGATCGAGTCTTCTTTGAGGTCGGGTATGATATACTATTTTATAATTTGCCCCAAAGAGCGTCTTGATACTATATTACATAGCCCCGCTGAGTGGCTTGATTTACATACACGCATATATATAAATACCCATACTTGTGAAAGGGTATGCCCTCAGAGGATTCTCGTGAGTTTCAGGTTGACTTCTAGTGCCATATCTCTTACATTATATCTTTTGTTTACATATGTTACCTGCCTTCCATATTCAGTACATCTTTCATATTGGTGTCCCTTTTCTGTGGTACTGTGTTCATGCTCGCAGGTACAAATAGACAAAGTAGCGCTCCTCCTCAATTGGTTGCTTGCTCAGTTGTGATCATTGAACTTCTCTCTCTCTCGGAGTTGCTATACAGGAGTCACTAAGTATTGATGTACATATTCTTAGTATTTTGGGTATGACGAAGCCTGTCCCGACCGATTGATGTATTACAGCACTCTTAGAGGCTTAAAGACTTGTGTACATTGTGCGTATGTATGTCGTGGCCTTGTCGGCCCCTTTTGTTAGTAGTATACTCTTCTTGTGATCTTGTCGGTCTTGGTTATCTGTATATATCATGTTGGACCTCTTTTGTGTGCAGGCTGTCATACATTCTTGTCTTATATGGTTATCTGGAGGCCTTGTCAGTCTAGGTTTCATATTACAGGTTCTAGATACTATAGTGGTTCGCTCAGGCCTTCGGGTGTTGGGTGCCGGCCACTCCCCAAGGTTAGGGTGTGACAGGATGATATAATTGTTGTGGCCATTTCATAAATAAATATTGAGGCTAATGTGAGAAACTAGGTGATAGACTCTGGTGCTACTAGGCACATTTGTGTAAATAAAAATAATTTTGTGTCATACACCCAAGTTGAGGAAGGAGAAGAAGTTATTTATCTTGGTGACTCAAGGACAACTTAAGTTCTTAAAAAAGGAAAAGTTCTTCTCAAACTCACATCTGATAAAATCCTAGCATCGAGTGGTGTATTGCATATTCCTAATATCCAAACCAATTTGATTTGTGTGGGATTATAAGGAAAAGTTCGGGTGAAGGTTTCTTTTGAAAATGATGAGGTCATATTGATAAAAATAATATTTTAGTGGGCAAAGAATCTTGTAACCATGACTTGTTTGTGCTTAATGTTTCTAATAATATCACTGAAAATATTTCACTTGTGCTTATATGGTTGAATTTATTTCTTTATGGCATGCTAGATTAGGACATGTTAATACCGCATATATAAAGAAAATGCAGTCACTTGGTTTAATATCAGGTTTAGACTCAAATAATTTTGAAAAATGTGAAATTTGTGCAGAAGCTAAAATTACTAAAAAGTCATATTTTCCAGTAAATAGAGAAACTGAATTATTATCTTTGATTCACACCGATTTAGGTGATTTAAAGCAGATATTATATGACTTTTATTGACGATTTCTCTAGATTTACTACGTTGTACTTGCTTAGAAATAAAGATGATTCTTTTGAGGCCTTTATTGTTGGTATTACAAAGGATTTGCAGGAAACAGAAATTACAAGTAACTGCTTATGTAAGAATTGAAATTACAATTCAACTCTAAAACTGAAAATTACAATATAACAACAAACTGAAATTACTTATTTTGTTGATCAAGAAGACTGGAAAGTTGTTTTTTGCTGAGTCGAGTGTGGCACTCTGTCCTTAAGACAATATTGCCCCGTATGTATCCTTTATACGTCCCGGATAATTCGTCTCCCAAGATAAAACAGCAATGGAACAATTGAGCAAAGGAAACTCAAAAGCTACCGTGAAGAATATTGAATAACGAAATGATGCTTGGAAGATTAGGAAGAAACTGCTTGCTTTCTGCTTTGTGTATTTTCGTGTATATGAAGTGTCCTCAACAATGGTGTAAGGGGTGTTTATATAGGAGGAAGAGGGACTGTTTGACTGCCTCCATAACAGCCATTATTGGCCAAATAATGACCATTATGGAGGTAGTAAAGCCACCAAATAAATGGAGAAAATTGCCAACGGATTGGCCATTATTGGAGGTGTAATTCAGCCAAAATAAATGGCTGAATTGAGTGCTGGACGTTTCTGTTCTGGACCGTCGAAATTCTGACTTTCTGAAAACTTCAGGGACCAAACTGTACTGTACATCTTGAAACTTCAGGGACCAAACTGTACATCTTGAAACTTCAGGGATCAAACTGCACATCTGAAAGAATTCTGGTCCAAACTGCACATCTGAAACTTCTGGGATCAAACTGTACTTCTGGCAAAGTTTTCTGGCCCAAAAAGATAATATCAGAAGGCCCACAGCCCACAGCCCACAGCCCGTGGACCCGAGAACCCGAGAACCCGAGAACCCGGAACCGGACCGGACGGGCGGGCGGCGGCGGCGCGCGTGTGGTCTTTCCTTGAACCGAAGCACATCTAGGTCCTCCCTCCTTTAAACACATGGGATACCCCTTGGGGTCCCAAACCCCAAACCAATTTCGAGTCTTATATACACAACAATTCTTTCTTCCTCTACCGATGAGGGAGAATTGAACACAACACCACACTTTCCATGCTTCAAACACCTCACTTTGTGAACCAATATCTCTTTCATTTCTCAATGAAATTTGACGATTCTTGGCCCTACGGTTATCTACGTACTTAGTACATCATGCATGTGTGAAGAACCGGATTATCCAACATACGTAACACTAGTGTTTAAGCCGTTAAAGTTGGTCGGTCGCAACTCCCGCCAAAGGCTAATTTCCAACAATCCCCTCTTGAAAGAGATTTTGGCGCACTCACATGGTGCCTTTTTCATTTCCAGCAATATTTCAGCGGACCGATGTTGCATAAGGAGAGGTAGCATCAGCTTTGAACCTTCCATAGTTGAATACCATCGGACTTACTTACTGCGCGGTGAACGTGATGTCTTGAACCGTCAGTGTTTAGTGTAAGCCAAGTCAATGGTACCAACACAACAAATTCCCTTACTCTCTTCTTCGTAATATTTTGTCCGTTTTGGCCATGGACAACGTCTTGGATTCTTAAGTGCGTTCATCTTGAGGCGGCCCGTCCTCGCACTTAAATAGGTGGTCTCCTACAAGGTATCCTGCTATACCCCACTTCACAAGTGTTAGGAACCATTAAAAGTTTCCCAAAACCTAACCTCAACTGTTGAGGAGCATTACAGGTTTTGAAAACTTAACATTTACCCACACTGCAGATAGCACTTAAAGTCTATCGCGGGAACGGCTTTGGATTTGGTGTTTCTTGTCAGAAATCACTATCCGAAGTGCTCATACTTCCACTGAAGTGATCAACTGAACCTTTACAACTTAGTTTTCCCATTGAACCAAATTACTGGGATCTCCAGTTAGTAAGGTTGGGTTACCGCTGTATTAGTCCTTATATTTTGGGTTTTAAACCTATTCCCCTAGACAGGCAAGCCATCTGATCTTTGGGTAAGCCCTTTGTCAATGGGTCTGCTATATTATCCTTTGACTTGATGTAATCAATGGATATTATACCCGTGGTGATCAGTTGCCTAACGGTCTTATGCCTCCGTCGAATATGACGAGACTTGCCGTTGTACATAGCATTCCGTGCCCTTCCTAGAGCCGATCGATCGTCGCAGCGGGATCATTACCGAAGGTACGGGTTTGTTCCAACACGGAACATCCTCTAAGAAGTCATGAAGCCACTCAGTTTCTTCTCCTGCTTTGTCTAAAGCGATAAACTCCGATTCCATTGTGGATCGGGCGATGCAAGTTTGCTTAGAGGATTTCCAAGACACAGCCCCACCACCAATTGTAAATACATACCCACTGGTGGACTTGGTGTTCTCTATATCAGATATCCAGTTTGCATCACTGTACCCCTCTAGTACAGCTGGATATCTCGAATAGTGTAACCCGTAATTTAACGTGTATTTCAGGTATTGTAATACCCGATTCAACGCCTTCCAGTGATTATCACTCGGATTACGGGTGAACCTAGCCAACTTATTGACTGCGTAAGCAATATCAGGTCGGGTGCGGGGTGCTATATACATCAAACTACCGACCACTGTGCATATCGCTCCTGGTATACAGGTGCACCAAGATTTTTATCAAGCTTTTGATTTGTATCCATTGGTGACTTTATCGGTGAACTGTCTAACATCTCAAACTTTCTCAAAACATCCTCGATGTAGTGAGACTGAGATAAGACCAGCCCGTTAGACGTCTTAGAGATTTTAATCCCTAAGATGACATCTGCGATACCCATATCCTTCATGTCGAAGCATTGTTTCAACATGTTCTTAGTCTCTAGGATTACCCTAGGACTGCTTCCTGTGATTAACATGTTGTCTACATACAGGCATATCATAACAAACGAGTCAGAGTTGCCTTTCGTGTAAACACATTTATCACACTCATTAATGGCGAACCCCTTCGATAGTAGAGTACTATCAAATTTTTCGTGCCATTGCTTCGGGGCTTGTTTCAGCCCGTACAGAGATTTGATAAGTCGACAGACTTTCTTCTCTTTCCCTTGAACCACGTACCCCTCGGGTTGGTCCATATAGATTTCTTTTTCCAAATCGCCATTTGGGAAGGCTGTCTTAACATCCATCTGGTGTATCTCAAGGTCACGCAAAGCTGCGATCGCAATAAATACCCGTATGGATGTCATCCGGGATACCGGGGAGTAGGTATCAAAGTAGTCAAAGCCTTCTGTCTGTCGATAGCCCTTGACTACCAACCTGGCCTTGTACTTGTCTATAGACCCATCTGCCTTGTATTTCCGTTTGAGTATCCACTTACACCCCAATGGTTTATTTCCCGGAGGAAGATCAACCAACTCCCAAGTATGGTTGTGCAGAATGGAGCTTATTTCACTCTCAATAGCTTCTTTCCAGAGCGGTGCTTCTGGAGTTGACAACGCCTTAGCAATTGTCTTTGGTTCATCATTAACCATATAAGCTACAAAGTCAGGACCAAAGGATTTATCCTTCCTGGCCCTTTTACTTCGCCTTAGATCCATCTCTGGAGTCTCCAAGTTCTGAGAATCTGGAACACTAGATTCCGGATGTTCAGCCACCTCGAGATTCGCTAGATCTGAACCATTCAGATCCGGGCAGTCAAGGACTCCCGGTTCTTGAGAGCTTTGTGCATAACTTCGTTTGAGAGAGGTTATGTCTTTCTCCTTTCTAGGAAAGGTACTTTCAAAGAATAGAGCATTCCTTGATTCCATTATTGTACCCTGGTGGATATCTGGAATATCTGACTTATGCACTAAGAAGCGATAAGCACTACTGTTATTTGCATATCCGATGAATATGCAATCTACAGTCTTAGGCCCAATCTTGACCTGCTTTGGCTTGGGTACTTCAACCTTTGCCAGACAACCCCACACCTTAAAATATTTGTAGGTGGGTTTCTTTTCCTTCCATAATTCATATGGGGTTTTGTCCTTACCCTTATGTGGGACTCTGTTAAGAATCGTATTAGCGGTAAGGACGGCTTCTCCCCACATGTTTTGGGGAAGACCGGAATTGATAAGCAAGACATTCATCATTTTCTTTAATGTGCGGTTCTTACGTTCCGCCACACTGTTTGATTGAGGTGAGTATGGAGCCGTCGTTTGATGAATAATGCCTTCTTGGGCACAGTATTCCTCAAAAGGCGCTACATATTTCCCCCTCTATCGCTACGAATGGATTTAATTCGTAGGCTAAGTTGATTCTCAACTTCTGCTTTGTAACGTCGGAACGCTTCAAAGGCTTCATCCTTACTTTTCAACAAGTAAAGGTAACAATACCTTGTGCTATCATCTATAAATGTCACAAAGTACTTGTTCCCCCCTCTAGTTTGTGCAAACTTCAAATCACATATATCTGTGTGAATAAGTTCTAGAGGAGCGGTATTCCTTTCGACGGATCGAAAAGAAAGCTTGGTGAGTTTTGCCTCTACGCACACCTCACATTTATGTTGAGGGTTTACGTCGATAGAAGGCAACAACTCCATCTTTACCAGCCTTTGAATAGACTTGTAGTTCACGTGTCCTAATCTATGATGCCATAAATTAGAAGACTCAAGCAAATAAGAAGAAGGTTCAACTTTATTTCCTTGACGCAATACAGACATGGCATTCACTTTGAAGAGGCCTTCACAGACGAAGCCCCTCCCCACAAATGTGCCATTTTTAGTGAGTACAAATTTATTTGATTCAAACACTAGCCTAAAACCAGCATTAACCAATAAAGGTCCAGAAACTAGATTTCTTCTAATCTCTGGGGCGTGCATCACTTCCTTCAGAGTGAGTTCCTTGCCGGAAGGCATCTTCAGGACCACCTTTCCAACCCCTACCACGTCCGAGGAAGCGTTGTTCCCCATGAACAGTTTCTTGTCGGAGACCGGAGTGTACGTGGAGAAGGCATCTTTGTTGGAACAGATGTGTCTTGTTGCACCTGTGTCCACCCACCACTGCATCGGATTCTCAACCAAGTTGGCTTCTAGCACCACGGCCGAGAGATCCTCAATCATGTCATCCAGGAGCGTGTCCTTGACGACGTTAGCTTGAGCCTTGCCTTTCGACTTGGCTTTCTGTTGTTGCTCAGTCTTGAGCTTGCGGCATTCCTTGATCCTGTGACCAGGTTTCCCACAGTGATGACAATTACCTCTGAACGTCTCATTGCGGGGCTTTGCCGTCTTTGTGGAACTTCCGCTTGTTGCTTGTTTTCCCTTTGGCCTCAGCCAGATTCGCCTTTGCCTCAGAATGTTGTCTACCCTTTGGCAAGGTCTTCTTATTATCTTCCTGAATTTGCAGTTTGATAACAAGCTCTTCAAAGGTCATCTCCTTTGTCTTGAGTTTCAAGTAACTCATAAACTCATTCCACGAAGGAGGTAACTTTTCAATCAGCGATGCAACCAAAAGCGCTCGTTTGGCTTTAGTCCTTCCAAATCCAGGTGATGTAAAATCATTTGGAATTCTGGACTTGGGACATCACTGTTTCTTGTCCACCATTTGGAATTTTAGAAATTTCCCAACGATGAACTTCTTAGTACCCGCATCTTGTGCGTTGTACTTCTTTGCGCTTTTCCCACGGCTCTTTGGCGGTGCCAACGGTAGAATATACCGTGTAGAGAGGGTGCCAAGCGATTCGATATATAGTTCTTGCACATGAAATCGCTATGATTCCACGCATCACGAACCATCTTCATGCCGTTAACGACATGGATACCAAGGCCCCCTTCACCCGTTTCAGCAGGCGAAGAGTCCATTTCATCTCCAGCTTGTGGAGGATCTTCCGTAAGGAACCGGGCCATGCCCATAACTGTTAAGTAGAACAACATCTTTTGCTGCCATCTTTTAAATTCTGATCCCATGAACTTTTCAGGGCGATCATGGTGGTGTGAAGAAGAGGGGGGAGCTCCAACAGTCGGGAAGGCAGCAGTGTTACTGCCTTGAACAGGAGCCGCAGCAGCAGTAGTGAAGGCGGCAGAGTTACTGCCTTGGCCAGTAGCGGCAGTGGGGAAGGCAGCAACGTTGCCTCGAGAGGCAGCAGCAGTAGCAGCAACATCGGTCATATTTCCAGCCATGTTATTGCAGTTACCGTAAGCAAAATATTGTCTTAAGTTGTTGGTATTACAAAGGATTTGCAGGAAACGGAAATTACAAGTAACTGCTTATGTAAGAATTGAAATTACAATTCAACTCTAAAACTGAAAATTACAATATAACAACAAACTGAAATTACTTATTTTGTTGATCAAGAAGACTGGAAAGTTGTTTTTTGCTGAGTCGAGTGTGGCACTCTATCCTTAAGACAATATTGCCCCGTATGTATCCTTTATACGTCCCGGATAATTCGTCTCCCAAGATAAAACAGCAATGGAACAATTGAGCAAAGGAAACTCAAAAGCTACCGTGAAGAATATTGAATAACGAAATGATGCTTGGAAGATTAGGAAGAAACTGCTTGCTTTCTGCTTTGTGTATTTTCGTGTATATGAAGTGTCCTCAACAATGGTGTAAGGGGTGTTTATATAGGAGGAAGAGGGACTGTTTGACTGCCTCCATAACAGCCATTATTGGCCAAATAATGACCATTATGGAGGTAGTAAAGCCACCAAATAAATGGAGAAAATTGTCAACGGATTGGCCATTATTGGAGGTGTAATTCAGCCAAAATAAATGGCTGAATTGAGGCCGGACGTTTCGTCCGGACCGTCGAAATTCGACTTTTTGAAAACTTCAGGACCAAACAGCATCAGTACATCTTGAAACTTCAGGACCAAAGCGTACATCTTGAAACTTCGTGGATCAAGCGCACATCTGAAAGAATTACGGTCCAAAGCGTACATCTGAAACTTCGGGATCAAACTGTACTTCGGCAAAGTTTTACGGCCCAAAAGATAATATCGAGAAGGCCCATGACCTGACCTGACCAGCGGCCGTGGACCGAACCGGACCGGACGGGCAAGGCGGCGGCGGCAGCAGCGTGTGGTCTTTCCTTGAACCGAAGCACATCTAGGTCCTCCCTCCTTTAAACACATGGGATACCCCTTGGGGTCCCAAACCCCAAACCAATTTCGAGTCTTATATACACAACAATTCTTTCTTCCTCTACCGATGAGGGAGAATTGAACACAACACCACACTTTTCATGCTTCAAACACCTCACTTCGTGAACCAATATCTCTTTCATTTCTCAATGAAATTTGATGATTCTTGGCCCTACGGTTATCTACGTACTTAGTACATCATGCATGTGTGAAGAACCGGATTCTCCAACATACGTAACACTAGTGTTTAAGCCGTTAAAGTTGGTCGGTCGCAACTCCCGCCAAAGGCTAATTTCCAACAATCCCCTCTTGAAAGAGATTTTGGCGCACTCACATGGTGCCTTTTTCATTTCCAGCAATATTTCAGCGGACCGATGTTGCATAAGGAGAGGTAGCATCAGCTTTGAACCTTCCATAGTTGAATACCATCGGACTTACTTACTGCGCGGTGAACGTGATGTCTTGAACCGTCAGTGTTTAGTGTAAGCCAAGTCAATGGTACTAACACAACAAATTCCCTTACTCTCTTCTTCGTAATGTTTTGTCCGTTTTGGCCATGGACAACGTCTTGGATTCTTAAGTGCGTTCATCTTGAGGCGGCCCGTCCTCGCACTTAAATAGGTGGTCTCCTACAAGGTATCCTGCTATACCCCACTTCACAAGTGTTAGGAACCATTAAAAGTTTCCCAAAACCTAACCTCAACTGTTGAGGAGCATTACAGGTTTTGAAAACTTAACCTTTACCCACACTGCAGATAGCACTTAAAGTCTATCACGGGAACGGCTTTGGATTTGGTGTTTCTTGTCAGAAATCACTATCCGAAGTGCTCATACTTCCACTGAACCTTTACAACTTAGTTTTCCCATTGAACCAAATTACTGGGATCTCCAGTTAGTAAGGTTGGGTTACCGCTGTATTAGTCCTTATATTTTGGGTTTTAAGCCTATTCCCCTAGACAGGCAAGCCATCTGATCTTTGGGTAAGCCCTTTGTCAATGGGTCTGCTATATTATCCTTTGACTTGATGTAATCAATGGATATTATACCCGTGGTGATCAGTTGCCTAACGGTCTTATGCCTCCGTCGAATATGACGAGACTTGCCGTTGTACATAGCATTATGTGCCCTTCCTAGAGCCGACTGACTGTCGCAGTGGATCATTACCGAAGGTACGGGTTTGTTCCAATACGGAACATCCTCTAAGAAGTCATGAAGCCACTCAGCTTCTTCTCCTGCTTTGTCTAAAGCGATAAACTCCGATTCCATTGTGGATCGGGCGATGCAAGTTTGCTTAGAGGATTTCCAAGACACAGCCCCACCACCAATTGTAAATACATACCCACTGGTGGACTTGGTGTTCTCTATATCAGATATCCAGTTTGCATCACTGTACCCCTCTAGTACAGCTGAATATCTCGAATAGTGTAACCCGTAATTTAACGTGTATTTCAGGTATTGTAATACCCGATTCAACGCCTTCCAGTGATTATCACTCGGATTACGGGTGAACCTAGCCAACTTATTGACTGCGTAAGCAATATCAGGTCGGGTGCAGTTTGTTATATACATCAAACTACCGATCACCTGTGCATATCGCTCCTGGTATACAGGTGCACCAAGATTTTTATCAAGCTTTTGATTTGTATCCATTGGTGACTTTATCGGTGAACTGTCTAACATCTCAAACTTTCTCAAAACATCATCGATGTAGTGAGACTGAGATAAGACCAGCCCGTCAGACGTCTTAGAGATTTTAATCCCTAAGATGACATCTGCGATACCCATATCCTTCATGTCGAAGCATTGTTTCAACATGTTCTTAGTCTCTAGGATTACCCTAGGACTGCTTCCTGTGATTAACATGTCGTCTACATACAGGCATATCATAACAAACGAGTCAGAGTTGCCTTTCGTGTAAACACATTTATCACACTCATTAATGGCGAACCCCTTCGATAGTAGAGTACTATCAAATTTTTCGTGCCATTGCTTCGGGGCTTGTTTCAGCCCGTACAGAGATTTGATAAGTCGACAGACTTTCTTCTCTTTCCCTTGAACCACGTACCCCTCGGGTTGGTCCATATAGATTTCTTTTTCCAAATCGCCATTTGGGAAGGCTGTCTTAACATCCATCTGGTGTATCTCAAGGTCACGCAAAGCTGCGATCGCAATAAATACCCGTATGGATGTCATCCGGGATACCGGGGAGTAGGTATCAAAGTAGTCAAAGCCTTCTGTCTGTCGATAGCCCTTGACTACCAACCTGGCCTTGTACTTGTCTATAGACCCATCTGCCTTGTATTTCCGTTTGAGTATCCACTTACACCCCAATGGTTTATTTCCCGGAGGAAGATCAACCAACTCCCAAGTATGGTTGTGCAGAATGGAGCTTATTTCACTCTCAATAGCTTCTTTCCAGAGCGGTGCTTCTGGAGTTGACAATGCCTTAGCAATTGTCTTTGGTTCATCATTAACCATATAAGCTACAAAGTCAGGACCAAAGGATTTATCCTTCCTGGCCCTTTTACTTCGCCTTAGATCCATCTCTGGAGTCTCCAAGTTCTGAGAATCTGGAACACTAGATTCTGGATGTTCAGCCACCTCGAGATTCGCTAGATCTGAACCATTCAGATCCGGGCAGTCAAGGACTCCCGGTTCTTGAGAGCTTTGTGCATAACTTCGTTTGAGAGAAGTTATGTCTTTCTCCTTTCTAGGAAAGGTACTTTCAAAGAATAGAGCATTCCTTGATTCCATTATTGTACCCTGGTGGATATCTGGAATATCTGACTTATGCACTAAGAAGCGATAAGCACTACTGTTATTTGCATATCCAATGAATATGCAATCTACAGTCTTAGGCCCAATCTTGACCTGCTTTGGCTTGGGTACTTCAACCTTTGCCAGACAACCCCACACCTTAAAATATTTGTAGGTGGGTTTCTTTCCCTTCCATAATTCATATGGGGTTTTGTCCTTACCCTTATGTGGGACTCTGTTAAGAATCGTATTAGCGGTAAGGACGGCTTCTCCCCACATGTTTTGGGGAAGACCGGAATTGATAAGCAAGGCATTCATCATTTCCTTTAATGTGCGGTTCTTATGTTCCGCCACACCGTTTGATTGAGGTGAGTATGGAGCCGTCGTTTTATGAATAATGCCTTCTTGGGCACAGTATTCCTCAAAAGGCGCTACATATTCTCCCCCTCTATCGCTACGAATGGATTTAATTCGTAGGCTAAGTTGATTCTCAACTTCTGCTTTGTAACGTCGGAACGCTTCAAAGGCTTCATCCTTACTTTTCAACAAGTAAAGGTAACAATACCTTGTGCTATCATCTATAAATGTCACAAAGTACTTGTTCCCCCCTCTAGTTTGTGCAAACTTCAAATCACATATATCTGTGTGAATAAGTTCTAGAGGAGCGGTATTCCTTTCGACGGATCGAAAAGGAAGCTTGGTGAGTTTTGCCTCTACGCACACCTCACATTTATGTTGAGGGTTTACGTCGATAGAAGGCAACAACTCCATCTTTATCAGCCTTTGAATAGACTTGTAGTTCACGTGTCCTAATCTATGATGCCATAAATTAGAAGACTCAAGCAAATAAAAAGAAGGTTCAACTTTATTTCCTTGGCCTTGTCTGAGACATGGCATTCACTTTGAAGAGGCCTTCACAGACGAAGCCCTCCCCACAAATGTGCCATTTTTAGTGAGTACAAATTTATTTGATTCAAACACTAGCCTAAAACCAGATTAACCAATAAAGGTCCGAAACTAGATTTCTTCTAATCTGGGACGTGCATCACTTCCTTCAGAGTGAGTTCCTTGCGGAAGTCATCTTCAGGACCACCTTTCCAACCCCTAGCACGTCCGATGAAGCGTTGTTGCCCATGAACGACTTCTTGTCGGAGACCGGAGTGTACGTGGAGAAGGCATCTTTGTTGGAACAGATGTGTCTTATTGCACTGTGTCCACCCACCATCGCATCGGATTCTCAACCAAGTTGGCTTCTAGCACCACGGCCGAGAGATCCTCAATCATGTCATCCAGGAGCGTGTCCTGACGACGTTAGCTTGAGCCTTGCCTTTCGACTTGGCTTTACATTTGTTGCTCAGTCTTGAGCTTGCGGCATTCCTTGATCCTGTGACCAGGTTTCCCACGGTGATGACGATTACCTCAACGCGTCTCGGCTGCGGGGCTTTGCCGTCTTTGTGGAACTTCCGCTTGTTGCTTGTTTTCCCTTTGGCCTCGGCCAGATTCGCCTTTGCCTCGAATGTTGTCTACCCTTTGGCAAGGTCTTCTTATTATCTTCCTGAATTTGCGGTTTGATAACAAGCTCTTCAAAGGTCATCTCCTTTGTCTTGAGTTTCAAGTAACTCATAAACTCATTCCACGAAGGAGGTAACTTTTCAATCAATGATGCAACCAAAAGCGCTCGTTTGGCTTTAGTCCTTCCAAATCCAGGTGATGTAAAATCATTTGGAATTCTGGACTTGGGACATCATCGCTTTGCTGTCCACCATTTGGAATTTTAGAAATTTCCCAACGATGAACTTCTTAGTACCCGCATCTTGTGCGTTGTACTTCTTTGCGATTTTTCCCAGCTCTTTGGCGGTGCCAACGGTAGAATATACCGTGTAGAGAGGGTCGCCAAGCGATTCGATATATAGTTCTTGCACATGAAATCGCTATGATTCCACGCATCACGAACCATCTTCATGCCGTTAACGACATGGATACCAAGGCCCCTTCACCCGCTTTCAGCGGCGAAGAGTCCATTTCATCTCCGACTTGTGGAGGATCTTCCAGAAGGAACCGGGCCATGCCCATAAGCTGTTAAGTAGAAACGGCATCTTTTCTTTGCCATCTTTTGGTCGATCCCATGAACTTTTCAGGGCGATCATGGTGGTGTGAAGAAGAGGGGGGAGCTCCAACAGTCGGGAAGGCAGCAGTGTTACTGCCTTGAACAGGAGCCGCAGCAGCAGTAGTGAAGGCGGCAGAGTTACTGCCTTGGCCAGTAGCGGCAGTGGGGAAGGCAGCAACGTTGCCTCGAGAGGCAGCAGCAGTAGCAGCAACATCGGTCATATTTCCAGCCATGTTATTGCAGTTACCGTAAGCAAAATATTGTCTTAAGTTGTTGGTATTACAAAGGATTTGCAGGAAACGGAAATTACAAGTAACTGCTTATGTAAGAATTGAAATTACAATTCAACTCTAAAACTGAAAATTACAATATAACAACAAACTAAAATTACTTATTTTGTTGATCAAGAAGACTGGAAAGTTGTTTTTTGCTGAGTCGAGTGTGGCACTCTGTCCTTAAGACAATATTGCCCCGTATGTATCCTTTATACATCCCGGACAATTCGTCTCCCAAGATAAAACAACAATGGAACAATTGAGCAAAGGAAACTCAAAAGCTACCGTGAAGAATATTGAATAACGAAATGATGCTTGGAAGATTAGGAAGAAACTGCTTGCTTTCTGCTTTGTGTATTTTCGTGTATATGAAGTGTCCTCAACAATGGTGTAAGGGGTGTTTATATAGGAGGAAGAGGGACTGTTTGTTGCACTCCATATGACCATTATTGGCCAAATAATGACCATTATGGAGGTAGTAAAGCCACCAAATAAATGGAGAAAATTGCCAACGGATTGGCCATTATTGGAGGTGTAATTCAGCCAAAATAAATGGTGAATTGAGTCGACGTTTACGCTACGGACCGTCGAAATTACGACTTTACGAAAACTTGAGGACCAAAGCGTACATCTTGAAACTTCAGGATCAAATCGCACATCTGAAAGAATTACGGTCCAAACTGTACATCTGAAACTTCGGGATCGAATCGCATTTCCGACAAAGTTTTCTGGCCCAAAAGATAATATCGAAGGTCTGACCCACGACCCACGACCGTGGACGAGAACCGAACCTGACCGGACGGGCGGCAAGGCGGCGGCGCGCATGTGGTCTTTCCTTGAACCGAAGCACATCTAGGTCCTCCCTCCTTTAAACACATGGGATACCCCTTGGGGTCCCAAACCCCAAACCAATTTTGAGTCTTATATACACAACAATTCTTTCTTCCTCTACCGATGATGGAGAATTGAACACAACACCACACTTTCCATGCTTCAAACACCTCACTTCGTGAACCAATATCTCTTTCATTTCTCAATGAAATTTGACGATTCTTGGCCCTACGGTTATCTACGTACTTAGTACATCATGCATGTGTGAAGAATCGGATTCTCCAACATACGTAACACTAGTGTTTAAGCCGTTAAAGTTGGTCGGTCGCAACTCCCGCCAAAGGCTAATTTCCAACATTTATTTCTTATAAAACTGAGGTTGAAAATCAACTTAGTAAAAAAATCAAAAGAATTATATCTGAGAGAGGTGGAGAATATTTATCACTTTTTTGTGAGAAAGAAGGTATTATTCATGAAATAACTTCGCCTTATTCACATGAGTCTAATGGAGTAGCTGAAAGGAAAAATAGAACATTGAAAGAAATGATGAAATTCATGTTAGTTAGTTCTAATGCACCTGATAATTTGTGGGGTGAAGCTATATTATCTGCATGTCACTTACTAAATAGAATTCTCATAAAAGAACTAGCAAAACTCCTTATGAATTGTGGAAAGATTCTAAACCTAATTTGAAATATTTAAAAGTGTGGGGTGCCTTGCTAAAGTTCTTTTGCCTGAACGTAAAAAGAGAAAAATAGGTTCTAAAATTGTTGATTGCATATTTATTGGATATGCTGAACATAGTGCTGCATATAGATTTATTATTTTGAAAAGTAATATGCTTGAGTGCAATACTATAATTCAAACAAAGAATGCTAAATTTTTTGAACATATTTTTCCACTGTGTGATAAAATTTCTCATACACCTGTTGAAAGAAATAATGAGATTACCTCTATGAGGAACTGAGAAGGAGCAAAAGGCTTAAGAAATAATATTTTTCTTATGGATATGATTTTCAAACTTTTCTTCTCGATAATGAACCATCAAATTATTTTGAAGATATATTTTCTTCTGACGCTAAATTTTGAAAAGAGGCAATAAAAGCTGAAATTAATTCTAGCATGAAAAATAATACATGTATTTTGACTGATTTACCTCCTGGTGCAAAACCTATTGGCTGTAAATGAATTTTCAAAAAGAAATGTAATCCTAATGGCTCTATAGATAAATATAAAGCTCGTTTAATAGCAAAAGAATTTTCTCAAAAGCAAAATATTAATTATTTTGATACATTTGCACCAGTGATCAAAATTTCTTCTATTTGAGTTTTAATTGCCTTAGCCTCTACTCATAAGCTTTTTATCCATCAAATGGATGTTGAAAAGCTTTTTTAAATGGTGATTTAGAAGAAGAGATTTATATGGTTCAACCTGAAGGATGTATTATTCCTGGAAAAGAAAATAAAATTTGTAAATTAATGAAATCACTTTATGCCTTAAGCAAGCTCCTAAACAATGGCATGAGAAATTCGATCAAGTCTTATTGAAAGACGGTGTTTCTTATGTTGAAGTGGATAAATGTGTTTATACAAAAGTTAGACAATGATTATGTGATAATATGTTTATATGTTGATGACATGCTCATATTTGATACATGTTTAAATATTATGGAAAGTACCAAATTATTTTTGTCTACTAATTTTGAAATGAAGGATCTGGGTGAAGTGAATATGATATTGGAAGTTAAAGATATAAGGAGTGATGATAGTATATTGTTGTCACACGAAAATTATATGGAGAGACTTCTTAAGAAGTTTGACTGTTTTGAGGTGACACATGTGGCCACTCCTAATGATGCTAACTCTCAATTGAAAAAGAATAATGGTGTCCCAATTATTTAGTCTAAATATGCTCAGATTATTGAGAGTCTGATGCATTTGATCAATTTTACAAGGCCTGATATAGTCTATGTTGTGTGTAGACTGAGTACATATACTGATAATTCCAATCAAAATCATTGGTATGCATTAATTAGACTGATGAAATATTTGAGAGGAACAATGAATTATGGTATCATGTATAGTGGATTTCCTTCTACTTTAGAAGAATATTGTGATGTGAATTGGATCTCTAATTCAGATGAGACAAAATTCACTAGTGGTTATGTGTTCACTCTTAGAGGCGGTGCAATATCGTGAAAATCAGCTAAGCAGACGATCATTGGTAGTTGGTTCTGAGGCTGAGTGGCTAAGAAATTTCTTAGCAAATATCCCTCTAACAGAGGATGTGATGCCTCCTGTGTCTATGCACTATGATTTTCAAGCGACAATAACTATTACAAAGAATAAATTCTATAATTGTAAGAGCAGACACATGAAATTAAGACATAATGTCGTTAAACAACTATTGAGAGATAGAATAATTTTCATTGATTATGTGAAGTCAAAAATGAATTTTGTTGATTCACTGACTAAACCCGTGGGAAGAAAATTAATTCTTCAAACAACAAAAGAAATGGGTTTAAGGCCAATGATTTTCAATAGAGATGGTAATCCAACCTATGTGATTGGAGATCCCATGAAGTATGTTTATTTAGGCAATAACAAGTCGATATTGACTCTGCACACTGAAAAGGAGTGCTTGAACTGCTATTAATTTTGAGGATGAATATTTAACTCTTAATGAATTCATAGTCCTTATGAATGTTGTATTTAAAGCAGTGTACACTTGATGAATTCACCTATATGGGAGTGGAGTGGGGCCACTGCTATGAGATGTTGGCCTAGTCTCTAGAGCTCTCATGAAAACCAGGCGCACGCATGGCCTAAGGCGAAAATCATGTTGAACATAAAAATTACGAAGTCAAAATGTGACTGACAAAGTCTCTGACTTACAATAAGAATTATCAGTTCATTGAAATTTTATATTTCACCAATAATTTTGTAAGATCCACCAAACCTAATGCATTTCAGACATGCAAATCCATCAAGTTTTACTTTTTTTTTTCTAAAAATATTTAAAATAGTGAGGAATTGTAGTATTATTTTAATATTTTTAATCACAAATGATATTTTACTTGGAGAAGTGGCAAATTACATGAAAATATTTTGACACCTAACATGACACTTGTCAAGAAAATCTTCAACCTTTAAGCCTATATATAGGCTCTCACTTTCTCCAGCAAAATCATCCTAATCATTCTCCTTTCCTTTATCAATCACAAAAGTTTTCCTCTTCCTCTTTTACTCCACACGAGTTCCCCTCTCTCCCATTTGTTTTCTTTTATTTTTATTATCTTTTTGTGTGTGGTTATTTTTAAAACTTGATGGTATATTATTTAAGTTTTTTGATTTCTATATCCTCTAATTAATACTATTAGAAATGAGCTTGTTTAATTTTGGGGAAATGTTTCACATTGTTAAAATAATTTCTTAGTACAATTAATTTTGGGGAAATGTTTCACATTGTTAAAATAATTTCTTAGTACAATGTCTAGCACGACTCAAACCAATATATATATTTATTTTAAATATATTATTATAGTAATATTCTATTTTTTAAATACTGTTATTTACTTAGCTAAATAAATAACATTTATTATTATTATTTTTATTATTGTACTGGTTTTTACCTTGGTTCCCCAACACTTTTTTCCCTCAATGTCTATGCCGTGTGTGATATACTCAACAGGGAAGTATTGTTTTTATTCAATTAACAAGTGTAAGCGAATCCATAATAGAAGTGCTCAAAACTCAGTCAAGCTTGTTCATGTTGTCTTTGTATTTTACACTTTCAAGAGGCCACTAGTTCAGACCTGGTAGGGCCTCCAGGCTCCAGTTAACAATATTATTATGGCCCCAAACAGATCATTTATGATATTGAGGATTCATATGATCGACCCCAATACTAGCTTGAGACTAGGTAGGTGTAGTTATTGTTGTTGTACAATTTCAAATGGTCCTTTAACTTGCATATGGAAATGGGGGAGATATGATTTGCGTTTGAAGTAAATTGAATATATACGGGGATAACACATAAATAATTTTTTCGCAAGTTTTCTAATAGAATATGTAAATATTCTTTGTGTATCTTTTATATTTGGTTAGTCAATATTCTAATTGTAATTAGTCAAATTAGTTATCTAGTTTGTAGCCTTGACATAAGGATGTAATATTGTATATTATGGAACATAAGGAATGGAAATCAGTGAGGAACAAATTCCTTTATGGTATCAAGCCAGGTCTTCCCTAAACCCTAACCTCGGCCGCCCCTCCTCCTCCATTCTCGACCTCTTTCTCCTTCTCTGTCTCTCTTTTCCATTTTTTCCCTCCTCAGTGGCTGGACAACCAAAATTCCATCCCGCTCTTGCGGTTAACAACATAAAAAATTTCGTTCTCATAACTCTTGAGATGAAAAAAGTTCAGTAGTCATCATGGGTAGAACTATTTAAGATTCATTGTCGTATGTACAATGTCACCGATCACATTATCCCTACTAATCCCAAGCCAACCGACAAAAACAAGGAGAAACTCGATGATCTTGATAAAGAACTGTGGTCGCGATTGGATGTGGTTGTCCTCCAATGGATCTACGGAACGATCTCGAATGATCTTTTGCACACCATTATCAAGTCTGCTGCTACTTCTCAACAAGAATGAGAGCGACTGGAAAGCATCTTCCATGATAACAAAAATCAATGTGCCTTGTATTCAGAAAATCAATTCAAGGACATTCAACAGAAAGATTTTCCTAATGCATCGGCTTATTATCAAGAACTTCAGATGGTAGCTGATCAACTCTCCAACATCGGTGTACCAATCTCGAATCAACGGTTAGTAATACAACTAATTGCGGGTTTAAATGAAAATTATGATGATGTTGCTACAATTCTCCAACAGACCACTCCGTTACCTCAGTTCTACGAAGCCCACTCGAGACTTATCCTCGAAGAAACCCGCAAAGCTAAGTGGGCAGCGGCTAACACTAGCACCGCCGACATAACCCTCATTACCACCAGCGTTTCACATGATGATACAATGAGCTCAATTTCTAGTCAGTATAATCGGTCCAACAATAGTCAGAAACGTGTTCAGAATAACTTCAATACCAATAAAAGTAAGAACTTCGGCAAAGGTCGTGATGGACGAGGTGGCACCAGCCACAGTGGCAGAGGAGGCCAGCACCAACAGGCCGACGACCACTCACAATGGCAGCAGTGGTGGCATTAGCCACCATAGTGGGCTACGTAGCCACCGTGGGCAGCATGGGGACAACATGCTTGGGCTGCTCCACCATGCCCCTATCTGACTTTATCATGGGCTCGACAACCCGTAATTCTCAGGATGCGCCCACATCAAACATACAGTGCACAAGCTTCTCCCCCTTCAATCTATACAACAACGAATATTAAGGCTACAATGCATACTATGTCTCTTAATGTTCCTGATATCAATTGGTACATGGATACCAGTGCAACCTCTCATATGACGAAATCTCAAGGTACTCTCTCATCTTATTTTAATATGAGCAATTTAAATCGTAATATTGTTGTTGGCAGTGGTCAGAAATTCTAATTCGGGGTTATGGACAATTATCCCTTTCCCCACCACATCCCCCATTAACTTCAAAAAATGTCCTATATGCCCAAAAACTTATCAATAACTTGATTTATGTGCATCGTTTCACAACCGATAATGATATTTCCCTTGAATTTGATCTTTTGGTTTTTCTATGAAGGACCTTCAGACAGGGATGCCAATAATGAGATGTGATAGCACCGGGGATCTTTATTTCATCACCACCTCCATTGGTAATCAAGCCTCCTCTCCATCAACCTTTGTAATTATTTCTTCAGTTTTACAGCATAATAGATTGGGACATCCGGGGGCATCTGTTTTACGCTCCCTTAGCAATAATAATTTTTTTAATTGTAAACCTTATTCTTGCTCTACTATTTGTGAATCTTGTGTTTTTAGAAAACATGTCAAATTGACGTTTTACCCTTCATCCTCCAGCATTTTGATGTCATTTGATATCATAAATAGTGATTTATATACTTCTTATTTAGTGTTTTAAATAAGACACAATTTGAAAAGAATATCAAATGTTTAAAAATGTGAAAATGGGAGGAAATTCGATAATGGACAATTCAAAATGTTTTGCAACAAAAATGGCCTTGTTTTTCATTTTTCATGCCCACACACCTCACCACAAAATGGAAAAGCCAAACGGAAAATAAGAATCATCAATAACTTAGTATGTACCCTACTTGCTCATGCTTCTATGCCCCCATCTTTTTGTCATCACGCTCTAGCAATGGAAACACATCTCTTGAACGTTCTCCCAATCAAGTCTCTCAAACACAAGTCCCCGACTCAAGTTCTCTATCATCGGGACGCTTCCTATAAACACTTACGGGTTTTTGGGTGTTTATCCTACCCTCTTCATCCTTCCCCCATAATTAATAAACTTCAACCTCTTTCTACCCCATGTGTCTTCTTGGGTTACCCATCTAATCATCATGGTTATAAATGTTACGACTTGTCAAGCCAAAAAATACTTCTTTCTCGGCATGTCATATTCTATGAGTCCCAATTTCTCTTTGTCAAGCTGCATGCTCCCTCTCCGGCTTCATATGACTTCTTAAATGATGGCCTTAATCCTATTTTGATTCATTAGTTGCACAATCAATCGCTACCATTACCACCGCACCTACTTGAGCCCGACCCCACTCCCATAGTCTAGTGTCGGGTGGGCCACCTAACCCAGCCACGGGAAACACAACACAGCCCACCCATCACTATCCCAGGTCTTATCCGAGCTATAAATTTTCCCAGCCCCGCCCTTGCCTCTTTTTGGCCTGCGGCATAGCCCTACTTTCCCAAACCAAGCTCTCCTGACTCCCCTTTACCCACATTCGCAACTAACCCTATGGTTCATCTTCCCAACCAATAGCCAGCCCAGCCACAACCTATCCATACCACACCAATCTAGCCCTCTATCGACCATGGAGACTTGTGCTATGCATGATATTTCCAAACTGAAACGACAATTCAATTTATCAACTTCAATTGCCCATTCACCTCTTCCCCGCAACACCAAAAATGCCTTGTCCGATTCTAATTGGAAAAATGTCGTGACAGACGAATATAATGCTCTTATTAAAAATAAGATGTGGGACCTAGTACCCCGTCCTCATAATGTTAATGTTATTTGTTCTATGTGGATTTGTTGGCTTAAAAAGAATTTTGATGGTTCTTTTGAGAGGCATAAGGCCCGTCTTATAGGTGATGACATGTCTCAACAGGTTGGTGTGGATTGTAATGAAACTTTCAGCCCGATGGTGAAATTATTCTTAACATTGCTTTTTCTAAATCATGGCCCATTCATCAACTTGATGTTAAAAATTTCTTTTTACATAGTGATCTCCATGAAATCGTATATATGCATCAGCCTATGGGATTTAGGGATCATGTTCATCCCAACTATGTGTGTCATTTGAAGCAATCACTATATGGACTGAAACATGCTCCTCATGCATGGTATTAGCGGTTTGCTGATTTTGTATCCTCCATTGGATTTTCACATAGCAAATATGATCATTCACTTTTTATCTATAGAAAATGGAGTGATATGACCTACATTCTATTATATGTTGATGATATCATACTCACGACCTCTTCTGATGCACTTTGCCAATCTATTATGTCACTTATTGCCTCTGAATTTGTTATGAAGGATTTGGGCCCCATAAGCTATTTTTTTAGCATTGTAGTTACGAGACATGCAAGTGGCTTATTTCTTTGTCAATGAAATTATGCCGAGGAGATTCTTGAATGAGCCGGCATGACTTCTTGAAAGCCTGCTCCAACACTGGTTGACACTAAGTCTAAGATTAGTGTTTCGTCGGGTTCTCCATATGCCGATCCCACTTATTATCACAGTTTGACAGGCCTATTATAGTATCTCACCTTCACGAGACTAGATATATCCTATGTTGTGCAACAAATATGTTTACATATGCATGACCTAAAGGATGAACATATGAATTATCTCAAACGGATTTTGCGCTATGTCCAAGGTACTCTTGATTTTGCCTTGCACCTATACAAATCCTCAGTTTCTGGTCTCATCTCATACTCTGAGGCGGATAGGGGTGGGTGTCCCAAAACGAGACGATCCACTTCGGGTTACTGTGTATTTCTCGGTGATAACTTAATTTCTTGGTCTTCTAAATGATAACCTACTTTGTCTCGATCCAGTGCCAAAGCCGAGTACAGAGGGGTAGCGAATGTTGTCTCCGAGTCTTGTTGGATACGTAACTTTCTTTTGGAACTTCACTGTCCAATCCACAAGGATACATTGGTGTATCGTGACAATGTGAGTGCGATATATATTTCCGGCAATCCAGTTCAACATCAGCGCACTAAACACATTGAAATGAATATTCATTTTGTACGTGAGAAATTTGCTCGTGGACAGGTTCGTGTCCTTCATGTCCCTTATCGTTATCAAATTGTAGACATATTTACTAAAAGACTTCCGCGCATACTCTTTTATGATTTTCGAGCCAGTCCCAACGTACGGGAATCTCCCGCTTTAACTGCGGGGGTGTAATAGAATATGTAAATATTATTTGTGTATCATTTATATTTGGTTAGTCAATATTCTAATTACAATTAGTCAAATTAGTTACCTAGTTTGTAGCCTTGACATAAGGATGTAATATTGTATTATTATGGAACATAAGGAATGGAAATCAGTGAGGAGCAAATTCCTTTATTTTCAACTATATTTTAAAATTTCACAAAAAGTTCATTTGTCCTATTTGTTGAAGTGTGTGAACCACGAGTTATACCGTGAATACATTTTTAGCCCATTTGTATTATGATGCTCTCAAATTATAAACTAAGAGAAAGTTCTTATAAAAGGATGATGCCATAGTATATCCCATTTGAGAATTCCAATGCTACATGATGAATAATCCTAGTTGCCCAGATAGGTAAACTGAGATACTTTTGGTAACTCGTGTATGAAAAGATGCATGTTCTGAATGCATAGAGCTTCTACTGGGTTTAGTTATAGGCTTTAGTTTTAGTATTTCTATCCCAATCTTGGGATGATTTGTGTCTTGGGATTTCTCGTTGTTGTTGATACTGATAGCGAATATATTTATATATATTCTCCGTATATTTTGTAATTAATACAATGAGTGTAATTATATAAAGTAGAGATCCTCATTCAATTAGGACTCATATTGTATACACTATATATATTGTATTAATGAGAAGACTCCACTGAAGGGAGATTAATATTATTCTATATGGTATCAAGAGCCAAACCATAAACACCCTTCTCTCTAGTCTTCTTGCTCGCCGCCCCTTCTACCGAAATCGGCGGCAACACTACCCCCAAACCCTAATTTGTTTTCTCCCATTGACCACCAAAAACAACCCACTAATGGCTACTCCCACTTCTCCCATGGGTTCCTCCTCCACCCCCGTCATCACACAAACCCCCCTCCTCCTCTCCTACCTCCTTTCATCCAGCATTCGTCGTAACCAACATTAAGAACTTTATCCCTTTGGTTCTTGATCAAGAGGATGGACAATATTCATCATGGGTTGAACTATTTCACATTCATGCATGTGCATACAATGTGCTTGATTATATTGATGACGTACCCCTGCCCTATTGACGTCGACGATACGGTGTGGCGCCGGCTTGACGCAATCATCAAGCAATGGATTTATGGCACCATATCTAAGGATTTCCTTCATACTAGTATGAAAACAGGTGCTTCGGCATGCGAGCTATGGACAAGGTTGGAGGAAATTTTTCAGGACAACAAACATACATGTGTCATGTATCTTGAGGAACAATTCAATAACACACGAAAATTTTGCGAACATGTCCGGCTATTGCAAATAATTAAAATTAGTTACCGATCAATTATCCAATGTGGACACTCCGATTTCGAACACTAAGATGGTCTTACAAATAATTAATGGTTTGCTGAAGGGTGAGTACGACACACTCACGATGATGATACAACAGGTCGATCCCCTACCTAGATTCAACAAGACCCGGTCACAATTGATCTTGGAAGAAACTAAACGTTCCAAATAGGATGAACACAATCAAAAAGCATTGGTGGTTGACGCACCGGAGACCACCACCGCACTCGTCGGCCACATAGATAACCAATAACATCTGAGCAGCCGCGGGGGCGGCAGAGGACGAGGCCATGGTGGCGGACGCGGGCAAAGGCAAAGATCGAGGGGAAAGACCCAATTCGGTCGGTCAGCCACAACAGCAGGCTCGACACCCATTCCAGTGGGCCAGCCCACTGCCTTGGCAATTTTCAGGAAATTGGGCCTCGTCTTTCCCTTACACGACTGTCCAGGCCTAGTGGCAATAGCCCAGCGTGCTGGGTCTTCCTCCTGTCACATGCCCGATGGTCCCTCTTAACATGCCCACATCATGGAATCCTAACAGCCCACTACCCAATCTGAATTTCTCACGCCAACGGAGTTGGCCCAGGCTTACAACACCTTAAATTTACAGCAGCCCGATGATGCTTGGTATATGGACATGGGCGCCACATCTCACCTCACTCGTAACTCTGGTAATCTTCCACACCTATTTAATTTGCGCAATCCTCAATTTGTTTTGGTAGAAAATGGCAATCACATTCCAATTCAAGGGTATGGCACCACCCACACACCGAAACCTCACCCTCATTTTTCCCTCCGCAACGTACTCTATGCTTCTAGTATCACTAAAAATTTAATCTCTATTAGGAAATTTGCTATTGATAATTCTATATCTCTTGAGTTTGACCCCTTTGGTTTTTCCGTGAGGACCTACGTACGGGAATACCTTTTACGAGATGCAATAGTGTGGGGGACCTCTATACTTTCTCATCCACTTCTGCTGCTAGTATCAACCCACATACATCCCTTGCTATGATATCTCCATCTACGTGGCACAACAGACTTGGACACTCGGGAGCTCTCGTTTTAACTTTCTTAGAAGTCAAAATTTAATTACATGTAATAAGGGGAAACTTGCCCCAATTTGCTATTCTTGTCCTTTAGGAAAATATGTTAGACTTCCGTTTATGTCATCTTTAAGTGCTACTTTTTCTCCCTTTGACATTATTCATGCGGATTTATGGACATCTCCTTTCGCTAGCAAACTCGGTCATAAATATTATTTGGTATTGTTATATGATTTCCCTCATGTTCTTTAGGTCTATCAGCTCAAATTTAAGTCTCAAGTTTACTCCACGTTTCTTGAATTTCGCACATATATTAAAACTCAATTTGAAAAGGACATCAAATCATTCCAATGTGACAATGGTCGTGAGTTTAATAATTCCCCCTTTCATAAATTTTATGCGGATAATGGCATGGTGTTTCGATTCTCGTGCCCCCATACATCTCCTCAAAACAGTAAAGCTAAAAGAATCCTACGTACCATTAACAATATGATTCGTATAATGCTCCTTCATGCTTCTCTTCCACCCATGTTTTTGGTATACGCATTAAAATTGGTAGAATACATGCTTAATATATTACCTACCAGTACCCTCCATAATAGAACCCCTACATAATTTCTATTCCATCGAATCCCCACATATGGTCACATATGCACTTTCGGTTGTCTATGCTACCCTAATCTCGCCTCCACGGCTCCTCACAAGTTAGCACCTAGGACCACTCCTTGCATTTTATTGGGTTTTCCGCCAAATCACAGGGGATACTTGTGCTTCGATCCATACACCAATAAAGTCCTTGTCTCTCCTCGTGTCATGTTTGAGGATAATGTCTTCCCTTATTCCACCATCCATCATTTTCACATCCCCGACTACGACTTTCTTGATAATTCGGCTACTTCCCTTCTCCTACAAAACATAATTCGTGGAGTTCCCAGTTGGTATCCACGCCCACTGTCCCAGGCAGCTTCCCCGACACTGCTCTACTGCCCGTCGGCCAACCCACTGTTCTCGAATCCAGCCGCTGCCCCACCCCAGTCTCCCATTACCGCAGCTCCATCCTACTGCCCCCTCCCGATAAATGCAACCCTACCCAACGTTCCCTCCACCAACTCGACACCCCACAACCCACACTCACCGTCACCAGCCCCCATGTCCCACTACCCAGATCTACCATCTAACTTACCCCATTCCCCAAGACAACACCCGTCACTGCCTCTATCCCCACACACCGAATGGAAACCCATGCCCAGGATAGGATTTTCAAACCAAAGGTCCACTTTAACCTATCCACTCAAGTTATATCCCCTATACCCAAAAACCCGAAACTAGCAAAGCTTGACCCGAATTGGAATGCGGCCATGTATGAGAAATTTGATGCGCTTACTACTCAGCGCACTTGAGATCTTATCCCGAGACCAGAGGGGGTGGATGTGATTCGATGTGTGTGGCTCTTTCGTCATAAGTTCAGAGATAGTGGCGAGCTTGAACATCATAAGGCCAGACTTGTGGCAAATGGCACAGGAAAACAAGAGGGTATTGATTTTGGTGAGACCTTCAGTCCGATGGTTAAACCGGCAACCATTCACACTGTTCTGAGCATAGCTATGGGCAATAACTGACTGATTCATCAACTTGATGTGAAAAATGCGTTCCTATATAGGGATTTGAAAGAAACTAATTACATGCATCAACCGCTTGGCTTTATGCATCCAAAGGCTCTTCAGTATGTCTGTCGTCTCAGTAAGTCAATATATGGATTGAAACAGTCCCCCAAGGCTTGGTATGAGCGCTTTGCCACTTACATCATGCAGGTTGGGTTCGTTTGCAGCAAAAATGACAATTCACTCTTTATTTTTCATCGAGGTAGTGACACTGCATACCTTTTGCTATATATGGATGATAGTGTTCTGACTGACTCTTCTAATGTGCTGAAAAACGAGATCATTACCCTTCTCAAATCTGAATTTGCTATGACAAACTTGGGGAAGTTGAGTTATTTTTTGGGGATTTCTGTGTCCAGATTTGCCGATGCTATGTTCATGTGTCAGTGTAAGTATACCGAATAAATTGTTTACATGGATAAAATGGCAAACTGCAAGATCATGCCTACTCCAGTCGACTCAAAGTCGAGACTCAATGCTGATAACGGGGATCCGATGCTCAGTCCCTCTCTTTATAGGAGTCTCACTGGTGTTCTTCAATATTTTACATTCACCGGGCTTGATATTGCCTATGTTGTTCAGTAGGTGTGTTTATTTATGCACGCCCCCAGAGAGCCTTACTTTACATCTCTTAAACGTAACATTCTATACATTAAGGGTACTCTTGACTATGGATTACATCTCTATCCCTCTGCACCGACTATGCTGATATCATACACGGACGTCGATTGGGCAGGCTGTCCTGACACACGTCGATCCACTTTCAGCTATTGTGTATTTTTGGGAGATAACCTCATCTCGTGGTCTGCCAAGCGGCAGGCCACACTTTCACGTTTGAGTGCAGAAGCAGAATATAGAGGCATTGCGAACGTTATTGTTGAGATATGTTGCTCTGAAATCTCCTTCTAGAGCTTCATTGTCCCTTGCGTAAGACGTCTATGATTTACTGTGACAACATATCTGTTATCGGCTTGTCTTATAACCCGGTTCAGCATCAGCGAACTAAGAATATTGAGATGAATATCCACTTTGTTCGTGAGAAGGTTGCCATTAGTCATGTTATGGTGTTAGATGTTCCTTCTTCGTATCAGTACGCGAATATCTTCACTAAGGGGCTTCCTCGGTAGTTGTTCCTTGACTTCAGATATAGTCTCAGCGTCCGGCCTCCTCCCGATCCGACTGAGAGGGTATGATAACGAATATATTTATATATATTCTGTAATTAATACAATGAGTGTAATTATATAAAGTAGAGATCCTCATTCAATTAGGACTCATATTGTATACACAATATATATTGTATTAATGAGAAGACTCCACTGAAGGGAGATTAATATTATTCTACAGATACTGAGCTCTAGAAACTATGTAGAAAGTCGTAAACGATCAAAAGTTTTAGGGGAATAATGTGTTTACAAATATGCACCACAGAAATTGATTTTATGGCATTTGGCGCATGACTGCATCTTAATCTGGAGAAGAAATTGAAGAATAGCATAAACTGAACTCAGTAGCATGAATATCAATAATTGCTAAAAGGTACATGTTATATGAACAAAGACAGTATTCTCGAGGAGCTATAAGCTTTTATGCAGTTCATCTAGGCCACATCATCAAACATGTACATACTTAATTTGGTTCTAATAACTCAGTAGACGTATCCTTTCACGAACATTCCCTTCTTGGCCTCCTCAGACTCACCCTCACCAGTGTATTTACCGAGCTGCGCGAGAGAGTTAGCACTTGCTCTAACAAGCAAAGCTTCCTGAGCTGCCTGCACATTTTCGGGTCTTCCACCCCATGTAGTGAGGCAAGTGTTCTGAAGGGCTCTGGCATACGAGAAAGATACGTGCCATGGGTTGGGTGATTGGTTTATGGCGTTCAAGTTGAGAGTAGCCTCCACTTCAGATTGTCCACCAGACAAAAACTGTAATAGCAAACCATGAAAAATTAGTAGTCAGCTTCTTTTAGCACCGTCGGTGTATAGAAGTTAAAGGGTTTTTTTCATTTTTGGTCAGTAGGTTGAAATTAATTATGGGTGCTAACCAAATACAAAACACACATTGATTTAGATATATGTATATGTGTGTATACATTATATATATATATATATATATATTTATACTTAAACACAAAACATATACATTTGTCGGTTATTATTTTTTAGGACAGTCCAAAAATTTAATTATCTTTAAACTCTTTATATCATAGGATTTTTAGGTACTTGCCATGATTCCAGGGACAGCAGGGGGGATTCTTCGGTGGAGGAGCTTGAGGGTATAATCGGCAACTTGTTCTGGGGTGACCCTCTCCTTGCACTCTGCTCCAGGGGTGACCATGCTAGGCTTCAAGAGGATACCTTCAAACATGACATTGTTTAGGGCAAGGTAGAAAAAAACTTCAGCCCACACCTTCTGGGCAACCTCGAAGGTCCTATCGATATTGTGTTCACCATCAAGCAAAATCTCTGGCTCAACAATTGGTACCAACCCATTGTCCTGCAAGAAAATCATGTTTGAAACCCCAAAAGAATAGAGAATTGCATCACATTTATTGTATCTACATTTCCTATATGCCAGCTTACCTGAGAAATTGCAGCATAGCGAGCGAGACCCCAGGCTGCTTCCTTCACTGCAAGTGCAGAAGGACCATTGGGAATGCTCACTACAGTACGCCTGTAAGATTCATAATGAAGAAGATAAGAAGGGCTTCAAATAAGCATTCATTTCTCCGTTGAGTTTAATTTGTACTTATAATATACTACTAATACTTTTTATGCTATCAGGTGGTAATTATTCATAATAAGTGGGATCAGTAACCTAAAAAACAAGGTAAGTACTCTTCTACAACTGATTAAATTGCATGCACTGATTGTGTAAAAATTTATTTACATTGTAAATGAATATGAAGTCAAATCACATTCAATTTATATATGAAAGTAGAATGGTATGATACCATTTAGCAAAACGAGCGCCTTGTTGGTAGTAAGCAGCAGAGCGCGAGGCAAGGCCATCAAGACCTTGGCACCAAGATTCATCATTTGAACCAGCCAAAGGAACTAGACCCTGTAGTTTTCATGAAATCATAATCATAACATGTTAAACATGACAATTGAATATTGTTAAACTTGTTCATCACCTAACTAAATAAAAAATTTAACAGAAGTCCGCATACTGATCTTTACCTTATCAGTTTTAATGCCAGGAACAATGTTCTGCTCACGAAGTACATCAACAATTTTCTTTCCTTCAACAGTGGACTGGTAAAGTGTCTCCTCAAAAAGGATAGCACCTGAAATGTACTGACCAAGTCCTGGAGCTGAAACAAGAAGGGTCCTGTATGCCTGACGATTAGCTTCGGTGTTCTCTAGTCCGATTGAAGCTAAACGCTTTCCGCAGGTAGCATTTGACTCATCCATGGCCAGAATTCCACGACCAGGAGATGCAATAGTTTTCTACAGTCAACAATCAGCTTATATCATCAGCTAAATGCCTCATTTACTCTATGAACTTTCATACATGGATTTAACCACTAATACTGAAAATTCCTGTTAATCTTGGGTAGCCCTGATGATATATTCACATGCTATCTTCCTAGAATCTTCCAGATGATATATTCACAGTACAACCTTTTATATCTTTTTTCAGCTTGATCATTCACATGATACACAAATAAAAGTGGCTTAATACATCGGCAACCCCTTATATTTGTCAATAAATTTCATTTGAACACTCAAACTACGGCTTGTTCCAATTGAGCACATGAACATGATAAAGCCTTCTTATTAGACGCTTTCAGTTTAGATTTTGGAATAACTTTTGTGTGTTCTCAAGTGTAGATCGTTAAGCTAACCACATAAAACATGTTATCTCCTTTAATTATACACATCATTCTCCATTGGAACATGCCTAAGGTTTTAAGGCTTATTGAGGCTAATGCGTATAATTAAAGGAGGTGACATATTTTAGTCGGTTAACTTATCCATGTAATGACACTTGAGAACACGCAAAAAAAAAATCCAAAATTTGAATCGAAGGTGTTTAATAGGAACACTTTATCTGTGTTCAGGTACTCAATTGAAACAAGTCGTAGTTCGAGTGTCTAAATGAAATTTAATAACAAGTTTAAAAGTCTATCGATGTATTAAGCCAATATAATAAAAGTCTTATATAGGAAAGGCAACTAATGGATAGGAACTACGGAGTAAGTTATTTGGTACATGCTAGTAAAAGAAATTTGATGAAATGCTATTAAGAAGTGGTAAAGATAGTAAGATGGTAACTGCAACTACAATCTTGCAAGACCTCAAGTGAAACAACATAATAAGTAACAGAGCAGTAATTTTACTTGATTAAATTAATCCTTTACTTGTTACAACACGTTAAATACATGGATAGCGTGAAAATTATTAGTACATATAATTAAGCTGAATTCATGAATGAGTAGTAGATACACTATTAATGCTTTTAGCACGTACCGCGGTTTTGACGAGCTCATCAGCGTAGCTGGCACGGACAGTGAGTCCAGAAGGAGCAGCAGCGGGGCACCGGACGACGGAGACGGACGGCTGGCGGAGTGCCTGACCCTTTATGAAGTCAGTTTTGTTAATGACTGGTGATGTCTTGAGGAGAGATGCTGATGCCATTTCTATTCTTTCCTTATCTTTCTCTCCTCAGCTACAAGTTTGTTATCTTTTTGGTTGTTTATAAATACATTACAGCCCCATACTCATTACATTAATATAGCACCAGGAGATATGCCATTTGAGGCCATAATACACTGGCCAACCAACAAGTGCCAATTGGCTTGATAACTTGCTGACCTGGCTTGGCATAACTAGGAACTGCACCACATGACGAGAGGTGTATCCAACCAGAGGTTCCTCTTGAAGGTGTCTAGGACGAGTATGGAATTTTTGTGGTTAAAAATACTTTTTGATCAACTAATTAATAGCGTGAATAGGTTAATATTTCCTAAACTGTCGTCATTTTGTGAGTTTCATATCTAAATTATTGGGTATTTCTGTTACCTCCCATGGACTTTAACTCCCTTTAGATTAATGGCAAAATATTTGATATAATTTGCTGAGAGCCGCGTGGGATTTAAGTCGCAAAATGACGACAGATTTTTTGGGAGGGTGGGGGTGGGAGGGTGGGGGTGGGTTTTAACCAACTCACTTAAATTCTTTTCCATATGTATTGTCACTTGAAATTCTTTGGAGGAGTTTTTGGAGCGTGATGTTCTCATTAGCAAGTCATATTTCTCGAAGAGTATTTTAATATCATGAATTGACAGGGTTTTGTGAATACTCCATAAAAGAATTATGAAACTCAAAATATTATGATAGTTTAAGAGATTTTTAATCGATTCACTCAAACTAATATGGATGATTAGATTGAAGAAATGACATGTGTCAATAATTTAATGAATGACCGGAGAAAACGGGAATGAGTAAATACTTACGCTCATACAATGTTCAGAACAACCCATGGTAGTAGAAAGGAGGGATACGTCAACGGAGAAGTGTTAGAGATTAAACTAATAAATGTAAGATATATAATTTTTGTACGCATTTATTTCGCACGTTTATCTGTATATAACTTCTAAGATAAAATTTCTTGGTTCTATGAATAATGTTAATATGCATTAGATGCGAATAAATATTTATCATTTCGGAACTCTGTACCTAAATAAACACCTAGTAATAGTTTTATTATTTTGTGTCCGTTATCTTTCACTAGACTTCGGTCAAATGTACGCAGTACCGTATATTTGGTTGCCACAAAGGACACGCTATCAAGCACTAGTTGAAATTTCAAGGTCTGATTATCCTAGAAACGCATGTTAAAATTCCTAACGCAGTCAAATTTGGTTTTTATCAAATCATTGATGGACAAACTTTACCCAACCCACACAAGATCGTAAGTAAATTATTAGACAATGATAAATACTAATCTTGATTCATTGTAGAAATAATTTATTGAAGATCTCATATCGCTTGATAACTAGTTGTAAGATCTTTTAAGTCTTAGTACACCATTTTGTTTATTCTTTCTAAGATGAGGTAGAAGAAGAAAAGTAGTGTCTAGACTTAGGGGCCACGACATTTATATTCTGACATCTCTTCCAAAGGCAACTCTTCAATTATGCCTCTTTAGAAGAGGTATCTTTTCAATTATAATGCCCACCAATTATAATTAAGAAGTACATATATTTCTATGCATAAATAATGTTCATACTTATAGCTTAATATTTCTACAACCCATATAAATAATGCTTTATTATATCACTAATATAAGTTACTTTAATGGATAGTAGACATATACACAATCATATTAAATATGTGAGTTCACTCAAATAGAAAACTACTAACAACCTCCCACTTAACCACATATGTTTCTGAAAGATTGTACATAGTTAAAACTTTATAGTACACTAGAATTTGCTATCGTAATAGAAATATTTCAAGACAATCTGGTCCATCAATTATATTAATATAGGATCAAGGAGGTTTTCATAACTTGTATTCGTAACTAAAATCATCAATGGTCACAACATTAGCAAAACTAATGACATCAATCAAGTATGGATGCATAGCATGGAAATTACATGTAAATTGATTTGTCATGCCTATTTTCAACTGGTCCTACTGTAGACTTAGTCTACAACTACTTTCTTAGTCTTGATGCAAAACCGCATTTAGAAAGTCAATATCTTTATTTTCAGAGTTTCCAATAATCACTCAAAATTCACAAATTTCATAAAATCTTAATCTGTATAGAAAATATACTTAAACATGTCAAAAGAATAAATGAAACACCAAACTCCCACTGAAGTGGCTCATCACAGAGTCCAACGACATCCATATAAGCTACATGCTCATAAAAAAAACTTTAGGTTGCAACCTTTCATGAGCGAATCTGCAGTAATAGAGTTTGTGCTAGCATGCTCTATTGACACTAGAAGACTTTGAACTCTTTCCTTCACACAATTAAAAATTTAATGTGTATATGCTTTAGTTTCGATGAATTCGGATATACATATTCCAACTACATATATATCCAAAAAAGGTTCATCTCAAGATTGAAAGAAATAATCCCCTTGATTATTTTCATTGATTGAATAAATATATATACAAGTTACAAAACCTTCTTCTACCATAATTCTAACTATACAATTATCGTAAGTGTATATCCTAATTATGGTAAGTGTATATCCTAATCTAGGTAACAAATATACTACAATATACACACAATATACTTTCCTTAATATACAAATCTTGTCTCTTCGTTTCTTTGCCCTAACTCCCGTGATGGGGGCGTGACGTGACGGGCACCGCCGAGAGGCCCAACAAGCCCATTGCTTCTTGCTGCTTTGCTTGCTTCTTAGGCCATCGCCGAGAGGCCCAACAGCCCATCGCCGCTTCTTTGCCGCTTTCTTTGCTTAGGCCACTGATATACATGTGATATACACTGCTGTATATTCAGTGTATATCACATGTATATTGTTCTGTTTAACACACCCCCGCAGTCATATCGGGCGGTTTTCGAACGCAGAGACTGTCCCTAAAATCTTCAAAGAGAACCGCTGGTAGACCTTTTGTAAAGATGTCTGCAATTTGATAACGCGACGGGACATGGCATACGCGAACTTGACCCTTTGCAACCTTTTCACGGACAAAGTGAATGTCCATTTCGATATGCTTGGTGCGTTGGTGTTGAACTGGGTTACCTGAAAGGTAGATGGCACTAATGTTATCACAATATACCAAGGTTGCCTTCTGAATGGGACAATGAAGCTCCAAAAGCAAATTACGTAGCCAACATGATTCGGAGACCACATTCGCGACCCCTCGATATTCTGCCTCGGCACTTGAGCGTGATAGAGTTGTCTGACATTTTGCTGACCAGGAGACCAAGTTGTTGTCAAGGAAAATACAGTAGCCAGAAGTCGACCGTCTGGTGTCGGGACAACCACCCCAATCAGCATCCGTGTAAGAGACAAGTGTGGATATAGATGAAGGATACAAGTGTAACCCATAGTCTAGTGTCCCCTGAATATACCGAATGATGCGTTTGATTGTATTTATGTGCTCAACCCTGGGATCATGCATGAATAAACGCACCTGCTAAACCGCATATGTAATATCCGATCTGGTAAAGGTAAGATACTGGAGGGCCCCTGTCAGACTGCGATAGCGGGTCGGGTCCTCATATGGTGCACCTGCTGCGGCACTTAGCTTTGGGTTTGCATCAACCGGCTTGGAAGTGGCCTTACAGGATGACATCCCAGCCCTCTCTATGATCTCAGCAGCATACTTTCTTTGCGACAAAAACAAGCCACCTGAATGACGCTTGACGGCAATCCCCAAAAAATAACTTAAAGGCCCTAAGTCTTTCATAGCAAACTCAGAACTGAGCATGGTCATGATAGATTGGCGCAAGGCATCGGAAGAGGCAGTCAAGATGATATCATCCACATACAACAGAATGTAGGCCAAAGACGAACCACGGCGTTATATGAACAAGGAATTATCTGACCTGCTGTGAGTGAACCCAATAATTGAAACAAAGTCAGCAAACCTCGTATACCAGGCCCATATAATGACTTCTTCAACAAACATACATGATGAGGATGGTTTGGATCCCTGAAACCCAAAGGCTGATGCATATAGACTGTTTTCTTGAGATCATCGTGTAAGAACGCATTCTTGACATCCAACTGATGAATTGACCAAGTCTTTGAAAGAGCCAAGCTAAGCACAGTGCGAATAGTAGCTGGTCTGACCACCGGACTAAACGTCTCACCACAATCTATCCCAACCTGCTGAGTCTAACCATCACCAACAAGTCGCGCCTTATGTCGAGCAAAGGACCCATCTGAATTCTCCTTATGAGCAAAAATCCACATAGACTTGATAACATTAATACCATATGGATGGGGCACCAACTCCCACGTCTTATTATCAATAAGAGCATTATATTCATCAGTCATAGCAATTTTCCAATTAAGGTCATTTAATGCGGACACAGGATTGAGGAGCAATGGGGATTTAGAGACATCAAAATGTAAATTAAAATGTCTTTTAGGTGTAAAAATACCCCGCTGACTTCGAGTGACCGGTCTATGACTCGAGGAGGAATTGAGGGAATTTTGAGAATTTTCTAGGCTCGGGACGGGTGGCGGTGGCGATGGGCTTGGCCCCAAATCGGTAATCGGAAGCCTCTTGGAGCGGTTCGAGTGGACTGGATCGCCCAATTCTTGGAACTGTTCGATTCATCGGAATTGCTGAGCTAAGCGATCTTGTGGGTCAAGCAGCGATGGGCCATTGGAGGATTTTGGGTGCGGGAGATGTCCAAAAAATTCCAAATAATATACGGAGATATTTGGTTATCCAAAAAATTATACGACTTAGGCTCGGGAGTATGAACTTTCGTAAAAGGAAATTGAGTTTCATCAAAACTGACATGGCGATTTATTATGATTTTCTTGGAAGATAAATCAAAACACTTATAACCACGATGATTCGACGGATAACTCAAAAATACACACGGGGTAGATCGAGCCTGAAGTTTGTTAATTGTGGTGGATGGGAATAACGGATAACATAAGCACCCAAAAATTCGAAGATGAAAATAAGAAGGGTTCTTGTTATATAGGATTTTGAGGGGGGAAGAATATGTCAGACCTTTAGACGGAATTATGTTAAGAAGATATGTGGCCATTTGTAGAGCATGATGCCAAAAATATGGAGGTACGGAGGCATGAATTAAGAGAGTTCGGACAATGTTATTTATGGAACGAACTTTGCGTTCGGCTTTTCCATTTTGTGAAGATGTATGAGGACACGAAAAATAAAAATTTATCCCATTATTAGCACAAAACTCCCGAAACTCCCTATTGTCATACTCTTTCCCATTATCACATTGAATATTTTTTATTTCTCTTTCGAATTGAGTACGAATGAACGCTCTAAATTTGATGAAGACGAAAAACACTTGTGATTTATTCGCAATTGGAAACGTCCACAAAAATTTAGAATAATCATCTAAAAAGAGAACATATATCGATGACCCAATAAACTAAGAACCGAAGACGTCCATAAGTCGCTATGAATAATGTCAAATGGCATAGAAGTATGAGAATTGGAGTCTACAAATGGCAATTTAACAATTTTTCCTAATGAACAAGACTGACAAATTGGAGTACGACTCGTACCCTTACAAGAAATAAAGCTATTTTTATCTAAAACTGATAAAATAGAAGATCCCGAATGACCCAGGCGAGCATGCCACATAGAAGGAGAGATGGCTGCAAAAGCTGACGGCAAGGCTGGACTCGATGGACTGAAATCGGGCATGATAGGATACAGATCCCCCCTACTATCACACCTCATGAGATGACTCCCCGTCTTGAAATCCTTCACAGAGAAACTGAAAGGATCAAATTCAACAGAAACTTAATTGTCATTTGTGAACTTTCGGACAGACACTAAATTTTTAATCAATTTAGGAGCATGCAAAGTATTTTTCAAGAGGAGTGGTGGATTGGGGGGAGACAACATTTTCTGACCATACCCTAGAATTGGAATAGAACTGCCATTACCAATAATTATCCCCCGAGGGGTGCTCAAATTGGAATAAGATAAGAGAGTACCTGATTCGGAAGTCATGTGAGTAGTGGCACCGGTGTCCATATACCAATTTGGGTCCGGTTGAGATAACCTCAGTGTGTGCATTGCGGCCTCGATGTCGGTTTGAGTGGGGCCTGCTGCATGATGGGCTTGTGAAGGTCGGGGCCCAAGAACTCCTGGCCGTGGTGGAGGCGGGCGTAGCTGCTTTATTCTTTGCCCATTGTTGGAGCATTGGCGATGGGCGCCAACTTCTTTGGAGTGTTGGGCCTGGATCGTTGGCGGCGTCTTGCGGCTGGAGCCTGCTGCCGGATGGTACGGGTTCCACCGCCATGGGCCCCACTGCTGGCCCCAGGGGGGTGGTGGGCCACTGTACCCTGGATGGGACCCGCCGCCTGCTTGTTGACCACCGGAATCGCCATCAGAACCACCGTGTTTGCCCCCGCGGTTTTTGTTATTATTTTTGCGATTATTCTTGCCGCCACCATTATTATGGTTTTGGACCGAATTATTCACAAAATCCGAAGAACTAGGAGAGGATGCCACCATGACGACTGGGCTTGCTCCGGTAGCCGCCTTTTTAGCCAAACCGACTTCTTCCAACGTAAGCATAGAGCGGGCTTGATAGAAGTTGGGAAGAGGGTTGCTTTGGCGAAGGAGAGTTCCCACACCATTATAGGCCTCCGAAAGACCGGCAACCAACTGTAGAACTAGATGATTATTTGTTATCGGTGCGCCAATATTACGGAGTTGATCTGCCAACTCCTTTAGTTTCTTGCAATATGCAGAAACGTTTGGAAATTCGTCCATTCGAACGAGAGAGAATTCCTGCTCGAGTGTGACGACACGTGAATGTTGGTTGTCTTGGAATATGTCACGCAATCTATTCCATGCAGCCATAGCCGTGGTATCCGGCTCAATAATCGTTTGTAGAAGGTCCACCGAAATAGTGGCGTAGATCCACCGGAGAACGGTAACATCAAGTGTAATCCATAACTCAGGATCCTCCGCAGGAAGGGGTCTAGCGGGAGGAATGATGTGATGAAGAACTTGATAAGAGATAGCGTGAATTTTAAACAATTCCGCCCACGTCGTATATTGGACGTTTTCCATCTCAAGGACAATAGGGATACTGCTCTTGATATTGGACACCGTGAGGGCAGGGTGATAATTGTTCTTAGACATATTGGAAGAACAAAGAAGGAAGGGAAATTTAAGAGAGGTATTTTTGGGAGCGGAAGACGAATTTTAGAAGAGAAACCCGATGGGGGGGAGGGGGTGTCTCGGCCACAAGGAAGACAAACGTTTGAGAGAAAAAAACTTTTGTTTAGACCTAGTCTTTTGATACTATGAAAGAAATAATCCCCTTGATTATTTTCATTGATTGAATAAATATATATACAAGTTACAAAACCTTCTTCTACCATAATTCTAACTATACAATTATGGTAAGTGTATATCCTAATTATGGTAAGTATATATCCTAATCTAGGTAACAAATATACTACAATATACACACAATATACTTTCCTTAATATACAAATCTTGTCTACTATTTTGCTGCCCTAACTCAGTGATGAAATTTGGACGTCTTGGCATCGCCGAGAGGCCCAACAAGCCTTTGCTTCTTCTTTGCCTTCTTTGCTTTCTTCTTAGGCCACTGCCGAGAGGCCCAACAGGCCCACTGCTGCTTGCTGCTTAGGCCACTGATATACATGTGATATACACTGCTGTATATTCAGTGTATATCACATGTATATTGTTCTGTTTAACAAAGATACCTAACACAATATTATTATTTGGTCCAATGACAAACTCCCACTGAAGTGGCTCATCATAGAGTCCAACGACATTCATATAAGATACATGCTCATAAAAAAGCTTTTGGTTGTAACCTTTCATGAGCGGATCCGCAATAATAGAGTTTGTGCTAGCATGCTCTATTGACACAAGAAGACTTTGAACTCTTTCCTTCACACAATTAAACTTTTAATGTGTATATGTTTTAGTTTCGACAAACTTTGGATATACATATTTTAAATACATATATATCCAAAAAAGGCTCATCTCAAGATACCTAACACAATATTATTGTTTAGTCTTTGGACATAAATAATAATTTGTAAGTGGTACTCTTGTACATAGTTCATGAACATTGACTACTCAATCGGTCTAGCAATATGCCTTTCTTTGGACCGACAAATTCTAGCATAACATTACTCAATGTGCCACGTATTCATGACTATCCGTTCTCTGGCCAAAATAATCTTCCTTTGGAATGATTATTCGGCATAGAAAAACATGCTCACATGTCCAAAACAAATAATTTTTATCTAATAGAGATTACTTTGGCAACATATATATTAGACTAATCTATTCAATTTGAAACAAGAAGCACACATGGTATAATTCCATTCTCAGTATAAATAATTATTTTTTATGCACAACGGAAAAATAGCAAAAAAGACATCCTCAAAATGCAACTAGGAAAATGCAGATCGATATTCTCTTTATGCAAGACTGCTTTAAATAACAAAAATCTATATAAAGTTCTGCAGAGAAAAAACTGCAAAAAATCACAAAAAATGTGCAAAAACGACAAAAAATTGTCACCGAAAATAAATTATAAACATTGAAATTTCAATATACACTGAATGCCAAAGAAGATGGACTTGGTTTCCTCTAACCCATCTAGAGTTCCGCAAGGAATTATATGATCAATATATATATAACCAATATCCAAATTCAAGTTCTTTATGAGGAATATATTCAAATCACTTTTCTTTATGCTAGCACCAACGCACATAGTTAGGGTCTTGCTTTCAAAATGTGATCCAATTCGAGAATTAAACGACTTATAACTTAAAGTTCCACTACAAAAATAAATCTATTTTCAAAACTTGAAAATCAAAATTCACAGAGAGAAATTTATAAAGCTAATTTTCTAAAAACGAAACTGAAGTCCCAAAAATTTGTGGAACTTGAAGTAGTTTTCAAGAAAATAAACCAAAGTAGAGTCTCTCTTTATTTCTTTATGGCTTTTTTAAGTTTACGAAATCATATTTGATATTTACCCATGGATTGAAAATCAAAATCAATCCACCAAAATTTGAGAGACCATCTAATAGAAGTGATTTCGACAAACAAAAATTGAAGATCGTCATTTCTTTTCAGTTCATTACTTGTACTTAAAGTACTCCTTTTTGTATATTCATTATTTGACATAAGAAGCACCTTACTATTTCAGATGAAGGGCTTTTCATATTTTTCTGTTTAAGAGCGTTCTTTCCTTCATATTTGAAGGTGTTACTAGTCAAAAGAAGAAACCAAACTAGCATAAGTGGGATAAAGGTGCAAAAACATATTCAAAGTTACTTTTGTACTATAAGACACTAGTAAATTCCAACATTACCTTTGGGCAGAAGTTTGCATACCGCATAAAACTTACTAACTATAGGACTGAAATAATTTAAATACCAAAAAAAACTTTGAACTTTAACGAACCTTTGGGCAACGGAAAAAATTAATTCTTAATATTTAAATGTCTCATTCTACCCCAATCAATTTCCTCATATTAACCGTACCTTGGGCGACCGGCTAATTACCTAATGAATTGATTGCAATATTAATACAATACCTTTATAAGCTAAGGTTGACACATATTGACTGTCAAATTTAAGATACTTTGATTACTCTAAAATTAGTAGATATGTAATCTTTGGCACTAATAGTATTGTTTTAATGTAATAATCCATTCGAAGTTTTCTAAAAACCAAGACCTTATAGTTCTAGGATGCGCTAACAATCCTAAAATCTTAGATTTAAGAAAGTTTCATGACATTAATCCTTACTACAATTTTACTTTCTAGATGAAAATTCTTCATAATTTAATACCTTATGATCTTAGGATGCGTTTGCAATTTTTAAAATCTTATATTTAATGAAAACATTCTTAACATTGATACTTTAATTTTCAATATCATATTCCATACTTTATGGAGCCTTGGCTACTCCTAAATTTTATTAGATTTGAAAAGATTTTATGACAAAAATTGTCCTTCAATTTATTTTGATTAGCCCTTTAAAATATTTATCTCACAGAAACCGTCAAATAAAGATTATATCTTAAACTAAAATAACATTTTAAAATTGCATAAGCTTAGAACAAAATATGCAGAACTGGAACACACGAATGAGGACCCATCTATTACATAACATAGAAATCATTACAACAAATTGTAATTTATTTTTAATTGGACAAGCAATACAATATTTTAAGAATGATATAATTTTCTTAATAGAAAGAAATAATCCCTTGGATTATTTTCATTAATGAAAGAGAATATATACAAATTTACAATTTGCATAATAGGAAAATCTTATTCGTATTCTAATAACAAAACCCTATTCTAGTAGTATAAGAATCCTATAATTATGGTAAGAATACAATATTAATTATTACAATTATGGTACACTAATTAATAAGGCTAAACCTTGATATACACTTATTTATGGAAGTGTATATCACGGGAATATATACACTTACTATCACACCCCCACAGTCATAGCGAGCGGTCTTCGTACGTTGAGATTGTCCCTAAAATCTTCAAAGAGTACTGACGGAAGACCTTTGGTAAAGATGTCTGCAATTTGATACCTGGAAGAGACATGGCAAACACGTACTTGTCCACGAGCTACCTTTTCACGAACAAAGTGAATGTCCATCTCGATGTGTTTAGTGCGCCGGTGCTGAACCAGATTACCAGAAAGGTAGATAGAACTAACATTATCACAGTGAAGCTCTAAAAGAAGATTAGGTAACCAACAGGACTCAGAGACTACATTGGCTACCCCTCGATACTCAGCCTCTGAACTAGAGTGTGATAAATTCGACTGACGCTTTGTAGACCATGAGACCAAGTTATTACCAAGAAACATACAATAGCCAGACGTCGAACGTCTGGTTTCTGGACAGCCACCCCAATCAGCATCTATATACGAGACGAGTGTAGACGTCGACGAAGGATACAAATGTAAGTCATATTCAAGTGTCCCCTAGATGTACCGAATAATGCGTTTGAGTGCATTCATGTGCTCAACCCTGGGATCATGCATAAACAAACACACCTGCTGTACGACATATGTAATATCTTGTCTCGGGAACGTAAGATACTGAAGGGCCCCTGCAAGACTATGATAGCGGGTTGGATCCTCATAAGGTGAGTCAGTCGCAGCACCCAACTTGGGTTTAGTATCAACCGGAGTAGAAGTGGACTTACAGGATCACATCCCAACCCTCTCAATGATCTCAGTCGCATACTTCCTCTAGGATAAGAACAACCCACCTGCATGACGAGTGACAACAATCCCCAAAAAGTAACTCAATGGCCCCAAGTATTTCATAACAAACTCAGAACTGAGCATTGTCATGATAGACTGCGTAATGCATCAGAAGAGGCTGTCAAGATAATATCATCCACATACAATAGTATATAATCCAATGAAGAACCACGACGATATATGAACAATGAATTATCAGACCTGATGTGAGAGAACCCAATAGTCGAAACATAGTCTGCAAACCTATTATACTAAGCCCGTGGAGACTGCTTAAGCCCATACAAAGACTTCTTCAACAAACAGACATGATGAAGATATTTGGGATCCCTAAACACCAAGGGCTGATGCATATAAACCGTCTCCTTGAGATCACTAAGTAAGAAAAAATTCTTCACATCTAACTGATGAATGTGCCATGCTTTCGAAAGAGTCAAGCTGAGCACATTGTGAATGGTAGCTGGCTTGATCACCGGGCTAAACGTCTCACCACAATCCACACCAACCTGCTGAGTCTTACCATCACCTACAAGACGAGCCTTATGTCTCACAAAAGAACCATTAGAATTGTCCTTATGAGCAAAAATCCACATAGACCGAATAATATTAACACCAGATGGATAAGGCACCAACCTCACATCTTATTATCAATAAGAGCATTATATTCGTCGGTCATAGAAATTTTTCAATTCGGGTCATTTAAAGCAGACACAAGATTAAGGTGTAAGGATGATTTAAGAACATTAGAATTTAAATTAAAATATCATTTTGGTTTAACAATACCCCATTGACTACGAGTGATCGGTCTATGACTCGAGGAAGAAATGGGTGGATTTCGTGAATTTTCCGGACACGGACGGATCGCGGCGGTGGGCTGCTTGCCCGTAATCGAAAGTGGAACAGTGCCTGAGCGAGGCGGCCCGGTTTCCGTGAAGCGAGGTAACTGGTCTAATTACGGAAACTGGGGAAGAAACCGGTCCAATTACTGTTGGAAATTTACTAATGTGGAATTACGTTTATCCCGTTATTTATGACTCGAACAATTGGGGCCCCGCACGTCGGAAATGTCGTTTCCACACACGTGCAATCTTAGTGCCAAGGATCGTAAATTTCGTTAATGAAAGATATATTGGAATGTAAGTGAAATGTTTGATACATAGAATGATGGACGGTTATTGGATAAATAACAAGTGTTCCACGTCGGTAAACGAAAGAAGGATTGTGCGAGGTGTAAGATGGAACGGGTCGGAAAAGGGTCGTGGAGCTGAGAAGGGTCGCGGCGCCTCGCGGACTAGGCCATGGCGCCTGAATGGCAATGAGGTTTTGGCTGAATTAGCACCGCGGCGCTAATGTGGCAGAGCCGCGGCGGTTAATTGGCAGTGACTGCTCGACAGAATCCCAAAAGGTTTGGCTGTTGAGGGGGTTTCAATGGCATTGAATTCACCCAATAATGGCCATTACTTGGACCATTATGTTGTTGCATTACTTGGGGGTTAAATGTCATCCATTACATGGCAATTGATTTTCTATATGGGGCATTTGAAAGGCCATCTTGCACACTTATAAATTGAGAGCATTATTCACATCGCTTTATTTAAAGCAGTGTGCGTCATCCGGGGTGATAAAAAAGCCTTTGGCTCAATTATATAGATGAACATATATGAGAAAGTGAACATACTCACAAGTTAACAATACCACAAAGAGATCAGATTTTCCTAATAGCAATCCTTCTCTTAGCAATCTTCATTATTCGTGTTCTTCGATGAGATCATTTGTGTAGGCTTTGCACACTTGATAGTTTGATGTTTCATCTTGGGAGAATATTATCCATACTTCCGTAAAGCCTATATGCGGGGGCAACCTTGTCTTAAATACAGAGAGTCATATCTTGACTCAGCCGGTGGTGTTGTGTTTATCTAATTGGTTGTTAAGTGTTTTAAGTGTTAACTTATCAGACGAAGTATTCTAACCGTTCGTATTCTCAGCGGATCTACAAGCCACAAGTGTAGCAGTTCATGTTCTTGTATTTCCGAATACAAGTTCCATATTTGAAGTTCCATTTGAAGATCAAGATATTGACAACTTGTCGTTGTCCTCTTTGTTGTTTATCCTTTCGATCACTATAATAGTTATTTAGTATTCCCGTACGTGCCTTACATATTCCTACAATTTTAAGACAAGATTTGTATTAGTGATTCGAAAGATGTTAGTCGACAAGTGTGTGACCAAATCTGGCTGTGGTTTTCTTCTTGAAAATAGTCCAGTTGACAGTTTTGCTAACAGTTCAAACAACAACCGTGCTTTCAAAACTGGTCTTAGTTTTGGTTCTTTCTTTGACGATAGTTACAAATCTGTTTCCGTCAAAGGAGGGATCTCTGGATCTGATGCGGAGCTTCAAGATACTGCTGATAGTCATGTTAGTACGACTAAAGATCAAGGACGACTTGGTGTCACCGCTCCTGAGGGTGGTGGAAACAAGCGCCCACGAGAGGCTGGGGATGTCAACTAGGACAAGAAGAGAAGGCTGAAGATGATATTCTATCATGTAGCCAAAGGCCTATATCTGTCCCAGACAAAGGTCTGAATTATGGTAAGGAGGATATGGACACTCAGTCTAACTGAAGTGGGCAAGAATCCAAAAGGTCTAAGTTAATCTTTTTTTATCAATAATATGTTTAGTTAATATCTGAATAAAAATGTGTAAATCAAGGCTGGGAATATGAAAGTGTTTTCATTAAAAACTTATATTCCCTACACTCTAAAATCAGACATTGAATCTCCTTCCTTCCCGGTTAAAGATTGGTCTATTGTAAACAAAACTTAAAAGATCTGTTCTTTTGGGTGTAATTATTAAAAGTGTGTAAAGTATGTTCGCACATACGAAGGAGAGAGATCCACTGACTGTGCAAAAATTGTTACCACTCTTAAGTAAGAGCCAGAAATTGTCTGTGCACCAATCTCAAAGGGAAGAAGACTAAAAGATAATGGCTTATCTTAAGACGTTGAACCTGTCACACTATCTGACAGAAAATCCTTCATTTGATAAGATGATATTGGACACTCAGTCGTACAAAGCCTACGGGCGACTGGAGTGGGCCAGAATTCATTTGATAAGATGATATTGGAAACTTAATCGTACAAAGCCTAAGGGTGACTGGAGTGGGCAAGAATTCAGTTGATAGGATGATATTGGACACCTAGTGAGGTGGGCCAGAATTTCCAGGTCTTAAAAGATCTGAAGGCCAAAAGAAAGGCAGAAAAATAATAGACACCTAGTGAGGTGGGCTAGAGTTCCAGGTCTTAAATGATCTAAAGGCCAAAAGAAATTGGACACTCGGTCTGCCAGAGCAACTGGAGTGGGCCAGAGTATCCAGATCATATATGATCCGGTGATGCCCTAACCACGGGCAAGAGGTTGTTCATGTGAAGCAACGCCACCTCTAAAAGTAGAAGGGGTTGTAGAGGTTGTCCTGAATAGGACTTCAGAGAATGGGATTACTCTAAAATGAGATGATACATGTCCCAAACTTGGTTTAAGGGACGTTGTTGGTCAAGCTGGTTTGAGACTAGTCCAACAGGTCTGTAATAACTAAGAATGGTATAAAATGTTTGTAGCTAAATGAATGATAAATTTGTAATCCGTGCATCTATGCCATCATAGATTAAGACACGTGAAATAGAAAATCATTCAAAAGCTAACAAAGTTGAGATTGTTGCCTTCTGTCGACATAAACCCTTCAAAATGAATGTGAGGTAGGCGAAGAGGCAAAATCACCTTTCCATTCCATCAAAGGAATAGCGAAAGAAGCACCGCTCCTCTAGAACTTAGTCACACCTACATGGGTGATTTGAAGTTTGTACGAAATAGGGGGGAGACAAGTACTTTGTGACCTTCATTGATGATGGTACCATAAATTGCATCCTTTGTTTGAAGAAAAGCAAATATGAAGCTGTTGAAGCGGATAAGCGCTACAAAGCAGAAGTTGAAAATCAACTAAGCCTACGAATTCAGGAATTCGTAGTGATAGAGGGGGAGAATGTGAATCATTGTTGATCAAACTACTGATCATTACTCACCTCAGTATAACGGTGTTAGCCAAGGGCAAAGTCGTACGCCCAAAATATGTGGGGCAAGACGATCCTTACTGCTAATGTGATTCTCAACAGAACTACGCATAAGTATAAGGATAACCCTCCGTGTGAAACATGGAAGGGATCCCAAATGTTGTGTTGTGGGGTGGCTTGGTAGAGGTTGGAATACCGAAACAGGTCAAGTTGGACCTAAGACTGTAGATTTCATATCCACTGGATCTGCAAATAACAGTAGTGATTATCGCCTCTTGGTGTCAAAGAATGTTGAATTCTTTGAAGATAACTTTCCTTGAGAAGGAAAAAGAAGTAATTGCTCAAGGTTAACAAGAATCTGCAAGTGCCTGACTGTTCCGAACTACACGTTCTGTATATACAGGACTCGAAAGTTGTTGACTATCCGGAACTTAATATTTCAGATCTACAGAACTTAGGGATTCTAGATGTTGAACCGAGACGGAGCAAAGAGGGGACAAAGACTTGTTCCCGGGCCTTCTAGCTTGTATGGTTGAGAATGAACCATGGACAATTAATAGAGAATTGTCATCTCCAGAAGCACTGCTTTGGAAAGAAGCTACAGAGAGAGAAATATAATTCATCATATAGAACCATACTTGTGTAATGGTTGACCTTCCTCCGGGAAAAGAACATTTGGGTTGTAAAAGTGGATACTCAAAAGTGAGTGCAAAGTAGATGGATCTACTAATGAGTATAAGACCTCAGCTACTTGTACATGTGCTCCCTTGTGAATAGCTTAACATCCAGGGCCATTGCAGTCTTGCGTGGCATGGATGTTGAAACAGCCTTCCTAAACCGAAGAGTTGGAAGGGGAGGATCAGAGTTGATTTGTTGGACTGTTGGGCTTGTTTCTGAACTTTCATTTTAGTCCCTGAAATGTTTACATTTTGGTCCTGGAAGTTTCGGTTAAAACAGAAACAATGAATCTGATAACAGAAATATTAAATCTGAAGTTAGAAAACCAACAGTTGGAAAAACCAACAGTCGGAAAGTTGAAGTCATATTGAAACAAAAGTCTCGATATGAAAGATATGGGTATCACAGATGACATCTTAGGAATTTGAATTTCTAAGACATCTAACGGATTGGTCTAACTCTAAACTCAGTTGTGACAGTCTCGTTAAAGCCACCAATGGATATAAATCATAGAACTGATTGGAATCATGGTGCACCCATATACAAAGAGTGATATGTGTAGGTCACATGTAGTTTAATATATTGTACACATTATAACCGACCTGGTATCGACCTACAAAACAGATCAGTTGAACTAAGGTTCACTCGTGATTCTAGAAATGATTGATAGAAGACGTTAAGTCAGATATGACGATATCTGAAATATTCGCTTATCTACGGTTATGGTATTCTGGATGTCCAGCGGTTCTGGGAGAACATAGTGATGCAAACTGGACATCAGATATGAAGAACACCAAAGCCACAAGTAAATATGTATGGTGGGTCTTGGAAAATCCTCTAAGCAAACATACATCGATCGATTCATGATGGAATCGGAGTTTATTTCTTTAAACAAAGCATGAAGGAAGTTGAGTAACTTCATGACTCCTTAGAGGACGTCCCTTATTGGGAGATACACGTGCCTTCAACAGTTATACATTATGGCTAGTCGGTCGGCTTCAGGAAGGGCACGGATGACGGCGTCTAGACATATCTGTCGGATCTGTCGGAGATATGAGATCGTATGGCAATTGATAATCGCGGGTGTCACTTCCTTGATTACTAATCAAAGGATATAGCGGACCCTTAACTAATGGACTACCCGAAGATCAAGAGTTCTGCCTATCTAGGGGAATAGGCTTAAAACCCAAACGATATGAACCTTTGTGGTGGTAACCCAACCATATTGACTGGAGATCCCAAGAATTTAGTTCAATGGGAAAACTAAGCTGGAAAAGGTTCAGTTGAGCGCTTCGGTGGATATTAAGGTGCTACATGCATAGTGGGTAAAGGTTAAGCTTCCAAACCTTTAACAATCCTCAAACGGTTGAGGTTAAGGTTGGGGAAACATTTAATGATTCCTAACACTTGTGAAGTGGGGTATAGCAGGATACCTTGTAGGAGATCACCTATTTAAGTACGAGGACATGCCGCCTCAAAAGAACACACTTAAGAATCCAAATGTGTCCACGGCCACAACAGACAGAACAAAAAGAAAAAATAAATAAAGGGGAGGTATTGTGTTGGTACTGTTGTGTTCGCTTATATTAAACACTGATGGTTCAAGACATCACGTTCACCGCGCAGTAAGTATGTCCGATGGTATTCAACTAGGGAAGGTTCAAAGCGGAAGCTACCTCTCCTGATGCAATATCTTTTCGCTGAAAGATTACTGAAAGTAGGCACCTTGTGTGTGCGCCAAAATCTCTTTCAAGATGGGATTGTTGGAAATTTACTAATGTGGAATTAAGTTTATCCCGTTATTTATGACTTGAACAATTGGGGCCTCGCACGTAAGAAATGTCGTTTCCACACACGTGCAATCTTAGTGCTAAGGATCGTAAATTTCGTTAATGAAAGAGATATTGGTACATAAGTGAAATATTTGAGACATAGAATGATGGACGGTTATTGGATAAATAACAAGTGTTCCACGTCGGTAAACGAAGGAAGAATTATGCGTGGTGTAAGATGGAACGGGTCGGAAAAGGGCCACGGAGCCGAGAAGGGCCGCGATGCCTCACGGACTGGGCATCGACGCTGGAGCACCGCGGCGCCTAAGTGGCAGTGAGGTTTTGGTTGAATTAGCGATGTGGCGCTTCATTGGAAGTGACTGCTCGATGGAATCCCAAAAGGTTTGGCTATTGAGGGAGTTTCAATGACATTGAATCCACCCAATAATGGTCATTACTTGAACCATTATGTTGTTGCATTACTTGGGGGTTAAATGTCATCCATTACATGTCAATTGATTGCCATTATGGGGCATTTGAAAGTCCATCTTGCACACCTATAAATTGAGGCTTTTGGCTTAATTATATAGATGAACATATATGAGAAAGTGAACATACTCACAAGTTAACAACACCACAAAGAGATCAGATTTTCCTGATAGCAATCCTTCTTTTAGCAATCTTCATTATTCGTGTTCTTCGCTGAGATCATTTGTGTAGGTTTTGGACACTTGATAGTTTGTTGTTTCATCTTAGGAGACTATTGTGCACACTTCCGTAAAGCCTATATACGGGGGAAATCTTGTCTTAAAGACAGAGAGTCATCTCTCGACTCAGCCGGTGGTGTTGTGTTTATCTAATTGGTTGTTAAGTGTTTCGGGTGTTAACTTATCAGACGAAGGATTCTAACCGTTAGTATTCTCAGCGGATCTACAAGTCACAAGTGTAGCAGTTCATGTTCTTGTATTTTCGAATACAAGTTCCATATTTGAAGTTCCAATTCAAGATCAAGATATTAACAACTTGTTGTTGTCCTCTTTGTTGTTTATCCTTTCGATTATTGTAATAGTTATTTACTATTCCCGTACACGCTTTACATATTCCAACGATTCTTTGCGATTGGAAAGCAGTGGCCATCGGCAGCCTTGATGGGACCCGTGAGCGATGGGCTATTGGTGGATTTTAGGTGCTGGACAAGTCCGAAAAATGATGGATAATATAGTGGGAGACGGTGTCGACCAAAATTTATACGACCTAGGAACGGGACTACTCATGTTAGCAAATGGAAATTGGGTTTCATAAAAAATAACATGACGACTAATGATGATTTTATTAGACGATAAATCAAAACTTTTGTAACCACAATGATTAGACGGATAACCCAAAAACACACAAGGGGTAGGCCTGAAGTTTGTTAATTGTGGTGGACGGAAACAACGGATAACATAAGCACCCAAATATCCTAAGATGTGAATACGAAGGAGTCTTATTATATAAAATTTGAAGAGGGACGAATATGTCAAACCTTTGGTAGGAAGAATGTTAAAAAGATATGTGACCATTTGTAGAGCATGATGCCAAAAAAAGGGGTACGGAAGCATGAATCAATAAAGTGCGGACAATGTTATTAATTGTACGAATTTTGCGTTCGACTTTCCCATTTTGTGAAATGTACGAGGACAAGAAAAATGAAAATTGATCACATTATTAGAACAAAACTCCCTAAATACCCCATTATCATATTCTTTGTCATTATCACATTGAATATTTTTTATTTTTCGTTCGAATTGGGTTCTGATGAATGCTCTAAATTTTAGGAATGTGGAAAAAACTTGAGATTTTTTCACTATAGGAAAAGTCCATAAAAAATTAGAATAGTCATCTAGAAATAAAACATAATAACGATGACCCAAAGAACTGAGAATAGGAGATGCCCATAAATCACTATGAATAATATCAAATGACATTAAAGTATGAGAATTAGAGTCTACAAACGAAAATCTAACAATTCTTCCTAACGAACAAGATTGACAATTCGAAGTACTACGCGTAGCCTTACAAGAAATAAAATTCTTTTTATCTAAGGAAGACAAAATAGATGCCCCCGGATGACCTAGATGAGTATGCCACAAGGAAGGAGCAATGGCTGCAAAAGTTGATGGCAAGGCTGGACTCGAGAAACCGAAACTTGGCGTGATAGGATAAAGATCTCCCCTACTATAACACCTCATGAGAGGACTCCCTGTCTTGAAATCCTTCACAGAAAACCCAAAATGGATCAAACTCAACAGAAATGAAATTATCAGTGGTGAATTTACGGACATACACCAATTTTTTAATCAATTTAGAGGCATGTAGGGTATTTTTCAAGATAAGGGGTGGATGGGGGGGGGGACAAAGTTTTATGACTATAACCACGAATTGGAATAGAATTACCATCACCAATAATTATGCCACGAGAGTTGCTCAAATTAGAATAATATGGGAGAGTACCTTGATCGAATGTTATGTGGGTAGTGGCTCCGGTGTCCATATACCAATTTGAGTCTGGCGAATTAATTCCAAGAGTGTGCATAGTGGCTTCAATGTCGGTCGGGGTGGGGCCCGCTGCATGATGGACTTGCGGAGGCCGGGGCCCTAGTACACCTGTGTGCTGCCCCAGCCAGTGCTGCTTCGGGAACCACTAGCCCAATTGGTATTTGGCCGATAGGGCTGCTGGAAAGTCCATTAGAACTGGACAGGAACTTACGATGAAACTGGGTCGTTGGGCCACTGCCCACTGTTCCAGGCCCACGGCCAAGTGGCCCCAGGCTGGGACAAGTGAGTCGGTGGCCTATTATTTCTAGGATGGGGCCCACCGCCACTGTTTCGGTCACCGTTACCACTGCCAGAACCGCCGCGTTTTCCCTCGCGGTTTTTGCTATTATTTTTTCGAGTATTCTTACCGCCACCGTGAGCACGGTTTTGGCCCAAATTATCAACAAAACCCGGAGAATTTTTGGAGGACGTCATCATGACTACGGGACTAGCCCCGGTAGCTGCCTTTTTAGCCAAGCCGGCTTCTTTGAGCGTAAGCATAGAACGAGCCTGATAAAATTACGGAAGGGGGCTGCTCTGACGAAGAAGCGTACCAATACCACTATAGGCCTCGGACAGGGCTGCAACCATTTGTAGTACCAAACGATCATTTGAAACTGGCGCATCAATGTTGCGGAGTTGGTCCGTCAATTCCTTCAACCTTTTGCAATAAGCTGAAACGTTCGGAAAATCTTTCATGTTGACGTGGAAAAATTCCTGCTCGAGGGTAACATCTCTAGAATTTTGATTATCTTGGAATATATCGCGTAGTCTATCCCAAATAGCCTTCGCCGTAGCGTCAGGCTCAATAATCGTTTGCAAAAGGTCGGTAGAAATAGTAGAGTAAATCCACTGAAGAACAGTAGCATCAAGGGTTGTCCATAACTTAGGATCATCCTCGGGTTTGGGCACCTCCGTATTTGTTGGAGCCGCGGGGATAATATGATGGAGGACTTGATGCGAGCGTGCGTGAACTTTGAACAGTTTTGCCCATGTCGCGTATTGGACGTTTTCTATTTCAAGAATGATAGGGATGTGATTCTTGATGTTAGAAACAGTGAGGGCAGGGTGAAACGTGTTCTTAGCCATAATAGCAATGCAAGACGTGATGTAGGGATTTAGAAGAAAATTTTGGGATAAGAAAGGAAACGGTGGGCACAAAAACTGAGAAGAAGGGCTCGGATTTTGCTGCGTGTAGGCCGAGAATAGGAGAGAAAAAATAAGACCTAGACTTCTAATACCATGAAAGAAATAATCCCTTGATTATTTTCATTAATGAAAGAGAATATATACAAATTTACAATTCTCATAATAGGAAAATCTTATTCCTATTCTAATAACAAAATTTCATTCTAGTAGTACAAGAATCCTATAATTATGATAACAATACAATACTAATTATTACAATTATGATACACTAATTAATAAGGATAAACCGTGATATACACTTATTTATGGAAGTGTATATCACGGGAATATATGCCAGTAACTTAATTCTTGATCTCGAGGAATTAAAATTATCTTTATGACTCAAAAGAAATATGATAAGTCCAACATCAATCCAAAATTGAAACATAAGAGTTCCAAAGTTTCAAAAATTCATGGATAACTCACTATTCCATACCAAAAATGATTCTCATATAAAATTTATTTTCTTAGCCTCCCTTTTTAAAATATGCAGCAGCAGACAATTAAAACATTATAAAATTTAATTATCGATATGTTTAAAAAACGTACTGTCCATCCCAATTTTGTTGAGCAAAAACACAATGCTAGTTTTCCAATCCAACCTTTATTAAAAGGAAAGGAATTTTTTTTTTTTGAAAAATGTAGATGGAAGCACTACTAAACCGTATGAAACCATAGTATCACATCATAAAAGATTTTATTGGAAGATGTTCCTTTACTCTTTTGGACAACTTTGACAAGAAATCAAAGACAACCTCAAAAAAAAAAAAACAGAAGCGAATCAATTTACTTATAGAGGAAAGTCCAATGAACAAATCAAACTTTTTGCATTAATATCGTCCCAAAAGAAATCAGGCAAAAAACTTTATTCATTTTTCGACAACACAATATTTTCGTATCTTAATCTGATTCTAAAATACTGAAAATCATGTCTAATGATCTAATAAGACCATGCTCTGATACCATTTAATAGATAAATTTTACGCAATCCACACAATATCGCAAATAAATTATTAGACAGTGATGAATACTAACCTTGATCCATTGCATAAATAATTTGTTAAAGATATCCTCTCACTTGATAACTAGTTGTAAGATCTTCTAAGTTTTAGTACACAGTTTCGTTTATTTTCTCTCAGACGAAGTAGAAGAAGAAAAGTAGTGTCTAAACTTAGGGCCACAACATTTATATTCTGACATCTCTTCCAAAGACAACTCTTCAATTATACCTCTTTAGAATAGGTACCTTTTCAATTATAACGCTCATCAATTACAATTAAAAAGTATATATTTCTATGCATAAATAATGTCCATACTTATAGCTTAATATTTTTACAGCCCATATAAATAATACTTTATTAGATTACTAATATAAACTCCTTTAATGGATAACAGACCTATATAATTATATTAAATATGTGAGTGCACTAAGTAGAAAATTACTAACAGTCAAGACCAAAGAGAATATATAAGCCTATGCTTTCATAAATTTTATTTTGATTTATAATTATAGATTTATTTTTCTTTTCCAGAAAAATGGGTGGTCGATGGTAAGTGGCTCAATCTTGGTTTCATTCGAAAGGAAGATAAACAACCTTACAGAAATGTTGATGTGATGAGATTGGCAAGTCCCACCTAATTGATTTTATTTGGACAATTGAGGGATGCACACGTTTCCCTTTCAACATGGCAAAAAGTTACTGAAGCAATCTGGTAAATAAACCAACAACAATAACATACTCAGTGAAATCTCATAACGTAGAGTCAGAGGAGGATAGAGTATACGCAAATCTTACCTCTACCGATGTAGGGAGACTATTTTAAAAAAACCATCGACTCAAGAGAAAACATAAAAAGAGGTCAGATAAAGACAAAAAATTAATCTGATAATAAAATATATGTAAGAATTTTTAAAAAATTTTGCTTGTAACATCTGGCGGTAAAAAAATACTAAGTGACAGCTAATATGGAGAAAGCTCACAATGTGACATACAATGCTTATTCATATGGCCAGAATATTTTATTTTTTTCTTTGATTGTGCAAGATATGAAGTTCACTGATCTAACTAATTTGAACTCACACTAGGTAGGTCAACAAAGGGGGTAAAGCGCCTATTTCATGCGCAAAAAATGTTTTTGTCCTTTTTTTGCTTAACAAACAAGCTTCAAAAATCGGATGATTAAGCCAAAATAAAAATAGAAGAAAGGATATCTTTTGGGCATGAATAAGTATGAAATAGGTCCTTTATCCCCTGCATGCAAAAAAAAATATTTTTTCTTCTTTTACTAAATCGTCCAATATTTGAAGCTCACTTGTTTTACTAATTTGAATTTGCACGGGTAGGTCAATGAAGGGGGTAAAGCACCTATTTCATACTTACTCACGCCTAAAAAATATCCTTTCTCTTATTTTTCTTTTGGCTTAATCATCCAATTTTTGAAGTTCGTTTGATCTAGCTAATCTAAGTTCGCGTTGGGTAGGCCCACTAAGGAGGTATATGCATAAAAGGCTTTCTCCTCGGAAATTTTCCATTCTCAAAGCTTGAATCAAATATAGTTGTTTCAAGATGGTGGGCTCAAAAGATGGACCATTACTCCACACATTCTAATCACGAAAAGGTGAGCACATACATCACATCAAACAATGTCAGGTTAGCGGCTGGAATTCAATAATGGCCCATGTAAATTTTTCAGAAATAATGCCATCACTCTTGAGCCACTCAACACATCCCATGACAAAGGACCACTTTGTAACCATATTTCCTTTTCTTTGTTTCTTCCTCAACTGCTAGAGCTGATATTGTGCTTATGCACACCCATCACAGAAGGAGATTGCAATTTTTGCACAACCACAATATTTAAGCGTATAAATCAATGGTTTGGTATCAGATGTGAAAAATAGGTGTATATTCTTTTTGATTGTTCAAAAGATATACTATATATATATATGTTAGGTCAAGCCACACATGCACATGAGAAGAACCGGTAGATAATCTATGGATACTAACTCGCACAAAGTGTTCACACTAGGCCAAAAATAAAAGAAATTGGTTAAGCTAAACCAAGGTTTTTTTCTTGGAGCAATAGTCACAAATTAAAGAATTTTAATCATGGTCAAGGTGATAAAGTTGTCAAAAGAAATAATAAAACACTCAAATGACAAGCGAACAACACCAAACATTTAGCAAGAAGAACCCTAAGGATTACTCTTAGGCCTCGGGATAAGTAGCATTTAGTCTGAATAATCACCAGTGTCTAAGCAAACAAGAAAGTTTCATTCCATAAATCTACAATTCCTTGTATCAAAAACCTCACTAGATCTTAGTAATACAAGCTGTTACCAACAATCATGGCACTTGGCCTGAGTTTCAATTTCTTCCTCTCGTTTAGTATTTGAGGAACTAAGGTACTTCTCTAACAAAATTGAGATGATGAAACCGTTCTATATGAGGTAAGTAGAAGAAACCCATAAAAGTACATACGTAATCAATGAAGTTGTCACCTCCAAACTCGTTGGCCCTTTAAGTATGGGAGGAACCACAGACACCATCAAGAATGTCCCTAAAAGCCAAGAGAAAATAAAAGCACCAGCTCTGCACCACAATTAATCCAGAAACAATTTAGCAATAAAAACGAGAACACCTTGACTATCAAATAGGAAGGTTAATATATGGAAGAAGTCTATTAATTCACTTAATTCCATGACTAACTTTAATGTCTACAACTAAATTTGAGCAAGTGCTTTACTAAGCTATACACCATCAAGGAAAAAATTGTGTCCATTTAAATAGGTCTCAAGTTAGTTTTCTTTGTCAGTCATGAAGTATTAAGTCAACTGTGCAGATAATAATGACCATATTAAAAAGACACAACAGTTAGGTCAGAGGACAATTAAAAAGCATACCCATATAGAAAAGCTCGAAGTTTGCTCTTTAACCGATCATGAATGAAATATACAGTGGTGATCATGGAAATGAGGACTTGAAGGGTTGGACCTTCTTCAGTAGGAAAGAGAACTGTGAGAGCTCCAAGGACTATGAAAGCAATGGAAGTTTTCACAATGAACTTTGTAGAAGCTGGTGTCCTAAACCTGCTAGTGACAGCATGCACAGCACGAGATTGTTTTATTTCCCTGACTTTCTTGTTAATGTCAATTTTAGGGTTCTTTCTATCATAGAATTTCTGCATAATTATTTTATCGTGGGCAGCTTCAATTGCATCTACACTTGGTTTATGACCAGCATATCTTTGTATTAGGAAGTTCCTAGCAGCTTGGATTTCATCCTCAGAAGCTTCCCTGTTAATTCCAAGTCGTTTGTATGGATCCTTCACATTGATTCTTGGGAAGATAGCTGCGCTTGAAGAAACAACACCACACACAGAAGCGAACACATCAACAAGAGCAAAGTAAAAAAGAACTTGGAATTTTGAACTGAAAGGCAATTAAGAAGCATAGCAGACTGGTATTTTGTGCATATTCACATGTAGACCCTACAAGAAGTTATAATTGGTAATGTCTTTTTTTGCACAAAAAAAAATAAAAAGGCAGATACATTTCTTTCTGATATTGACAGAGACGTTTGCATCGAGGAGAAAAGATCATCTATTGTGACACATTACACTCTGAAGGCATCAGTCTATAACTGCGGGATTAATGTTAATTTTGAATCCAAGTAGAACATCATCTAGTATAGAAATCTTCAATAAATAGCAATCTTCCCATTATCACTACGTCTATTGACATAATGCATCTAAGGGGATACTTCCTAGCAGTAAGTACAGCATCTCAATCTGCTACCAGATGTGATTAGGGGTGTCAAATGAGTGGATTGGACCGATTTCATTTTTTTTTTTGGGGGGGGGGGGGTCAAAATTGGCCGAGTTAATGACCCAACCCATCCAATTCTTACTAAGTTTTGATTTCTTTCTTTAATTCTTCTATAATGTCTTAAGTACCTAATAAAATTATTTTTTCCTTTATTATGACTATATATAACATACATTAACAAGGTTTCTCATGAGTTCAATTTGGGCTACGTATCAATCCAATTTTTAGATGGGCTGAAATGGGTTGGGCTAAAATGGACTGAGCTAACTTGATGGGGTTGGGCGGGTCATGCTTTTATGGAGCTAATTTTGCCACCCCTAGATTGATTAAATTTGATGAACCCACCAAAAAACAAAAGAAACCAAAAGAGGCAAACACATTTAAGACACAAAGGATTTGTTTATCAAGGTTCCAGCTTCCTCTCATGCTTATTTATCATCGATGATAATTCAATGGACACGTATTTTGCTCACATCACATCTTTCAACAGAGTAGATATCTAAAGGAATGGCGAAAAGAAAAATGAAGAAAAGCCGCAATCATCAACCTCTGAAAAGGAGTCCATATGCATCTCAACAACCATGTAATTTATAGGCATAACTTCTGCAAATTGTAAAGAATCAAATTTAAGAAAAGTCATCAAAATTACCAGCAGAGTCATCTGTAGAACCACCAAAAGAAGCTTCAATTGCACACTTGACTATAGGCATTCTTCTTGAGCGATAATTCTGTGTAGCACCAGCACAATGACTTCTACATGATGAACAACAGAAAATGAAAACAATTAAGAAAAGTAAAACTTATCAAAACCACACTTGATAGAGCATGTACCTTGATCTCCCTAAGAAAGAAGCTGAAACTCTCTTCTCACGCAACCCCGGACATTGTACAGGTAAGTGGAGACAGTGTTTTATGGGACTAGCAGCTAATCCTGATGTTGTCATTATAGCCCACCTTAGTATTTGTTAACAAACTGAGAAACTGCATATAATTGGGTAAGAAGAAATCAGTAAACCCAAGTCCATTAGTAAGTGATGTAAGATATTAAAAAGTTCGAAGCAGATCTCTGCAAAGAATCAAATCATACAAAGAAAAAAAATTAACTTCAAATGTTGCTTATTGAAGAAGAAAGCCCAACACTTGAAACAGAATTATGTAGTGAAACATTAGCGTGAAATTCCATACAGCAATGAAGTGGGAGGAGAAGTGGATAACTATGAGGTCCCAGGTTCAAATCCCATTGAGACAAAGACACTAGGTGATTTCTTCTCGTCTGTCTAAGCCTTGGTGGACAGAGTTATTGGTAACTGTTGCTGGTAGGAGGTAGCAAGTATCCCGTAGAATTAGTCGAAGTACGCGCAAGCTGGACCGGACACCACGGGCAGCCCGGTGCACTAAACTTTGTTATGTGCGGCGTCCGGGGAAGGTCATACCACAAGGGTCTATTGTACACAGCCTAACCCTGCATTTCTGCAAGAGGCGGTTTCCGGCAACTGGCCCGGACACCACGATTAACAAAAAAAAAACTTAATCTACTAAAGATAACACTAAAAGGAAAAAAATAAGTTTTGTTTCAATAATTGTAACCATATGCACCATGAAGTTAGATGCCAAATTAATAACATTATTTCCTATTATTATTCGAAGTAACTGAGCCACCAAACCTATTTTCCTAAAGTTTGTTTTCTTCATCAAATAGCATCATACCTTACCACTTTACTAGTAAGGGAAAACCGCTTTACTAAACTACGAAAATAGAATAGATAATATTGTCTTTCGCTTGTTTGTAAAGCATTCAAGTAGCTCTTTCAGAACCGGTCAAAGAAAAACAAGCGCAGCAGCTCTCTCTCATAGTCATTAAGAAGTGCTATTTTGTCCTCCGGGGGACCGGACTCCACCAAATAGGTTCTTTCTCTCACGCAAATTTTCCCTCTCATTTCATTACAGTACCGGAAGAAATAGGATTTGAATACATGATACAATCTTCTTGTATGTCCATTCAGCAAACCAAAATTCTTATTGACTTTCCCTTTTTACAAGTCCATACTAAAACATGTGGCAGTATGATCCTTTCTAAGCTTGTGAGATTTTTTCCGCTTTGGTCCAATGGCACAAATGGACTTCACAGGTTTGTCAACTAAACTTGTTCATCCCTTTTGCCACTTCTCTAATTATCTTTTTTTCTAAATCTCAATTGAGAAAGAACCATGCCAACTTACTATTGCTACTTACTCAATTTTCATTTTTTTGTTCATTGGATATAAAGCTTTTCCAGCCACATGACAATAGACATTCAAGAAGTACAATAGTTTTACACAGTGTAAATTAACTTTGCCCTCCTCACCCCCTCCCCTTTCCCCACTACACGAAATTCGATAAATATAAAATGTTTTAACGAATTGAAACAGAAAAAGAAATGGAAATAGGTAACAATTCAAGTAAGCTTAGAAAAAAAAAATGAGAACCTGGTGGTTAAAGGCTTTGCTGCGCTTCTTCTTGTTGTAGCTTGGAAAAAAGTGAACTATACGGCAGCCAATTCCTTAGACGACAGGCATTTGAAGTGCATTTCGAGTTCCCCAATGGATAGGAGTAGAGGAAACCCCTACTGAGTACTGTCGAAGCAAGGAATGAGGGTTTTGAGTCTAAGTATAGAAGCTATTATACAATATTGTATCAAACTAAACGCAAATCCGTTGTAGTCTAGTTGGTCAGGATACTCGGCTCTCACCCGAGAGACCCGGGTTCGAGTCCCGGCAATGGAAAGCCCTTTTTTCTCATTTATTTTTTTTGTCATCTCAACAAGTTTGGACTTTTAGTGAACACAATTCTTTCTTTGAAAAGATAAGGAACCGTTTGGTTACATCGTGTAGTGATTAGGTCACTATAAAATTTGGGGTTAAACTTGGCCATGAATGGGTTGATGGTTTTAATAACTAGCTAATTCGTGTCCCGGCAACGAAAAGCCCTTTTTTCTCATTTATTTTTTTTGTCATCTCAACAAGTTTGGACTTTTAGTGAACACAATTCTTTCTTTGAAAAGATAAGGAACCGTTTGGTTACATCGTGTAGTGATTAGGTCACTATAAAATTTGGGGTTAAACTTGGCCATGAATGGGTTGATGGTTTTAATAACTAGCTAATTCGTGGTAGCAATTCACATATACTTGATATAACAAAAATAATATACTCAGTATTGTCACACCCCAACCTTAGGGAGTGTGCCCGACACCCAGCACCTGAAGGCTTGAGCGTACCATTTTAGTATCTGAAATCTAAGATACGAAACTTGGGCTGACAAGGCCTCCATATAACCATATAAGACAAGAAAATGACAACCTGCACACAAAAGAGTCCCAGCATGATATATATATACAGATAACCAAGGACGGCGAGGCCACAAGAAGATTATATCAGTGACAGAAGGGGCCGACAAGACCACAACATACATACATACATACATTATACACAAATCCCTTTTTTCTCTTTTATTTTTTTTGTCATCTCAACAAGTTTGGACTTTTAGTGAACACAATTCTTTCTTTGAAAAGATAAGGAGTTGTTTGGTTACAGCGTGTAGTGATTAGGTCACTATAAAATTTGGGGTTAAACTTGGCCATGAATGGGTTGATGGTTTTAATAACTAGTTGATTCGTGGTCGCAATTCACATATACTTGATATAACAAAAATAATATACTCAGTATTGTCACACCCCAACCTTAGGGAGTGTACCCGACACCCAGCACCTGAAGGCTTGAGCGTACCATTGTAGTATCTAAAACCTAAGATACGAAACTTGGGCTGACAAGGCCTCCATATAACCATATAAGACAAGAACGAATGACAACCTGCACACAAAAGAGTCCCATCATGATATATATATACAGATAACCAAGGCCGGCGAGGCCACAAGAAGATTATATTACTGACAGAAGGGGCCGACAAAGCCACGACATACATACATACATACATTATACACAAATATGCAAATATCTAAGAGTGTGGTAATACATCAATCAGTCGGGACAAGACCCCGCCATACCCAAAAGACTAGGAATATGTACAACAGTGCCTAGTGACTCTTGTATAGCAACTCTGAGAGAGAGGAGTGCGACAATCACAGTTGAACAAGCAACCTACTGAGGAGGAGCATCGCCTTGTCTATCTGTATCTGCTGGCATGAACACAGTGCCCCAAAAAAGGGATCAGTACGAAAGATGTACTGAATATGTAAGGCATGTAACATAAGTAAACAGAAGATATAACATAAGAGATATGGATACAGAAGTCAACATGAAACTCATAAGAAGCCTCTGAGGACATACCCTGTCACAAGTATGAATATAGATGCATGTATGTAAATCAAGCCACTCAGCGGGGCTATATGATATAGTATTAAGCTGCTCTGTGGGGCAATTCATATCATAATATATCATACATGTCCTCGAAGAGGACTCGATCGTATTTGGCCCAAACGTGAGACTCGGTAATATCAAAACCAACTGCAGTGGTGTGCACATATAAGTGTTGTACTCGGCCGACTATAGCGCGGATCGGCAAGAAAATAGATATGTATAAATAAGTGCAATGCAAGACAGACTTCAAAGGACATCACAAGCACAACCAGAGTGACATATCATCGTTATCTCCCGATTATTGTTATTGGCGCTACGTTCATGAACCTCAATATGACCAATTTGAAACATATAGAATCCAATAGAGGTTAGGGACTAGAACACCCCAAGATTAGTCACAAGATGGGACGTTATTCAATGAAACTTTACGTCAAGTAATACTAGGAAGGAAAGTTGCCCTACGTACCTTGTTGATGAAGCTAGCTACATCACATGAACCTTCGCACCTTCTATGGATGAGTATCTACATTAAACGAGGGACTTATGTCAATATTGAGCTTACACTTCATAAGAGATTTCACTTAAACATTCGTCGAACAACTCGCGTACATGAAGTTTTAAAGTTATCCTATCGTGAATTCTTATTCAAATTAACACCATCATCTTTCCTAACTCTTTTCCTCAACTTTACAACTTCACCAACATGATTCAATATCAATATTTACTCTTAATAATAATACCAAATAACAAGTTGACATAACTTTATATCACAAGAGATGTTTCTCCAAGATCATATTCACCAAACTCCCAAAATTTCCAAGTTACTTCCATCAATCAAGCCAAGGTAAGAGGAGATAAATGACACAATCGGGTAATAAAACCTTACCGTAAACACGAAGTTGGCACGATGAGACACACTTCTAATACTTGGTTAAACCAAGATAGCAATAAACTAGTAAGGATGGAGCTTGTATTATGAACTTCCTTGCGAGAGATTCATGTGATTTCTCCTTCTAAATTACACTTGGACAGGTATGGAACACTTAGGGAGTTCTTGGAAGCTTTGAGGGTCTGTTTTGATGAGAAAATAAAGTCAAATGAGCCTCCATCGACTTAAAATGAGTCTAGCACCGCCTCAATGCCCAACTTTTACGGTGGGTTTTACGGTGGATCTTCCCACCGTAAAATATTTTGCGGGTCGTAAAACGCCACCGTGATACACATTTTCCTCCACCAACTTTCTGTTAAGTTTTACGATGGAGGTCTCCGAGTTTTACGGATTGTAAAACACAATTACGGTTGTAGCTCCCATCGTAAAACATGGACATCCTCCATATTGCCATGAACTTATTACCTTTAATTCGATTTAACCTTTATACCTCTTGATTCTTTCTTATCTTGCCCCGACACTCCCCTATCTTAACAAAAAAAACTTTCTGCCTACTCTTGACATGTAAATTAAATAAAAACGCTTCGGATGTGAAAACTACAAGGCGTAACATCCTTCCCCCTTAGGAACATTCATTCTCGAATGTTAAATATTTTTCTAACACTTAGAATTTCAATTTTTTTTGCAGAGTCTCGTCTTTAAACAAGGCTATTCGAAACCTGTCAACCAACTCAAAGTCTCAAACAGATAACCAAGGCCAGACAAGGCTACAAAATATCACATTAATATCCAATTGGCCTCTCACGACCATCTATATATGTAAGAATCAAAGAGGGTTAGTCGTAACTCACCTTAACTATCATTCATTGTACTATGTGTTGCGCCTACTATTTTGACCTCAACATTAGAACCTAAACAACACATATAAATTAATATCAATAGACAAAATAGGAGCAAGAGAGTTATATCGCACGAGTATCGGTATAGACTTGAATTCCTGAATAAATAGAGGTATTTGGATCTTATATCCTCTTCGGCCTCCCAAATCATCTCTTCTATGTTATTGTTCCTCCAAAGTACCTTGACCGAAGCAACCTCTTTGGTACGTAACTTACAGACTTGACGGTCTAAGATGGCAATGGGAACTTCTTCATATGATAAGTCTTTCATGACTTGGATATCCTCAATAGGGGTAATGCGGGAGGGGTCGCCCAGGCATTTACAAAGCATGGATACGTGGAACACCGGATGAACTGGTTCTAATTTCGGGGGCAATTCAAGCTTATAGGCTTCTTGACCTATTATTTGAATAATTTGATATGATCCGACGTATCTGGGGCTAAGCTTAACCTTTTTGCCAAATCTCATCACACCTTTCATAGGTGACACCTTTAAGAACACCTAGTCCCCCACATCAAACTCTAAATCTAGACGCCAATTATCTGAATAGGACTTTTGTTGACTCTGAGCTGTTAACAATCGTTCTTGAATCACTTTCACTTTCTCTTAGGCTTGTTGCACCAAGTCAGGTCCCAATAACTTTGTCTCACCCACATCAAACCAACCAATAGAAGACTTGCATTTTTGTCCATATAGAGATTTATACGACGCGATTTGAATACTAGAATGATAGCTATTATTATAAGTGAATTCAATAAGCGGTAAGTGATCTTCCCAACTTCCATTGAAGTCTAAAATGTAAGCTCGCAACATATCTTCGAGCATCTGAATAGTTCGTTCAGCTTGCCCATCGGTCTGTGGATGAAAGGATGTGCTACGACTAATCTGGGTACCCAAACCTTTCTGAAAGGATCTCTAAAAGTTAGCTGTAAACTGAGCACCTCTATCAGATATAATAGACACCAGAAATCTATGAAGTCAGACTATCTCCTTAATATACTATCAAGCATAGTCTTCGGCTGAATAAGTAGTCCTGACAGGTAGGAAATGAGTTGACTTTGTTAGTCTATCCACAATGACCCATATAGAATCGAACTTCCGATGAGAATTAGGTAATCCTATAATGAAATCCATATTGATTGCCTCTCATTTCCATGTCAAAATTTCTATATTATGCACCAATCCTCTAACATTTTGATGCTCAACCTTAACTTGTTGGCAATTTAGACACTGGGTAATAAATTCTGCGATATTATTTTTTATAGCGTTCCACTAGTATAGTTGTCAAAGGTTATGATACATCTTAGTAGAACCAGGATGGATAGAATACCTGGACTAGTGAATCTCTGTTATAATCTTCCCTCAAAGTCTCGCAATGCCGGGCACACACAACCGACCCTTATACTTAAGAATTCCATCTTCCGATAGTTCAAACAACCATTTCTTTTGAAAGGGAATGCCTTCTTTAATTCTTACCAAGGCTGAATCGTCAAATTGTTATGCCTTTACATCTGCCACTAGGGAGGATTCAACGGCATTCTGAACTATGGCACCCCTGTTGTCTGTATTAATCAATCGCATGCTCAGACTAGTCAACTGATACAAATATTTTGCTATCTCCAACTTATCAACTCCCATATGCTTCAGGTTGTCCATAGATTTCAGACTTAACGCGTCGGCTACAACATTTGCTTTGCTAGGATGGTATAAGATATTGACATTGTAGTCTTTCAGCAGCTCAAGCCATCTTCGCTGCCTCAAAATTAACTTTTTTTCTTGAATATTTACTGCAAGTCTTATGGTCTGTAAATATATCAACATGAACCCCGTACAGATAGTGACGCCATATCTTTAGAGCAAATATAACAATTTCCAAGTTAAGATCATGAGTCAGGTAATTCTGCTCATTCTTTCTTAATTGCCTCAAAGCATATGCACTGACCTTGCCATGTTGTATCAGAACACATCCTAATCCCACTCTAGAAGAATCACAATACACAACTTAACCATTTGATCCTTTTGGGAGGGAAAGAACAGGTGCTGAGGTTAACTTACTCTTCAACTCCTGGAAACTTTTTTCATAAGTATCTAACCACTGGAATTTAGCTGCCTTATGCGTCAACTTTGTCAGTGAAGCGGAAATAGATGAGAAATTCTCTATGAACCTCCGATAATAACCTGCCAAGCCCAAGAAAATGCGCACCTCTATAGGAGTTGTGGGTCTCGGCCAATTATTTATCACCTCAATCTCTAACTATCGACCTTGATACCTTCATTTGATACTATATGACCCAGAAAAGCCATTGAGTTCAACTAGAACTCACATTTAGAGAATTTAGCGTACAACTTGCGATCTTGGAGCAACTATAATACCGCTCTCAGATGATCTACGTGTTCTGCTTCTAATCAGGAGTACACCAGAATGTCATTAATAAATACTATTACAAATATATCTAGAAATGACTTGAACACCCAATTCATCAGATCCATAAAAGTTATTGGTGCATTAGTCAACCCAAAAGACATAACCAGAAACTCATAGTGGTCATACTTGGTCCGGAAGGCTTTCTTTGGAATATCCTTCTCCTTAACTATGAGCTGATGGTATCTAGATCGAAGATCGGTCTTTGAGAAATACTTGGCGCCTTGCAATTGATCAAACAAATCGTCGATCCTGGGAAGCGAGTATTTATTCTTAATAGTCACCTTGTTCAGCTGAAGGTAATCGATACACATTCTCAATGAACTGTCTTTCTTACAAATGAATAACACTGGTGCACCCCACGGGGAAGTAGTGGGACTAATAAAGTCCTTCGCCAAAAGATCTTTTAGATGAGCTTTCAATTCTTTCAGCTCGACAGAAGCCATTCGATACGGAGGAATAAATATAGGTTGGGAATGAGGGAGCACATCGATAGTGAAATCGATTTCCCTTTAGGGAGGAATACCAGGAAGTTCGTCAGGAAATATCATTAACAACAGGAACTGACTAAAGGGTTGGAGGTTTTGCCTCCGCATCTTGAACTTATACGAGATGGTAGAAATATCCTTTCGAGGCCATCTTTCAAGCCTGTAGGAAATAAACCTCCCCATAGGCGCGGCAACATTGCCCTTCTATTTTAGGACCGACTTACCTGGAAAATTAAAACGAATGACTTTCATCCAACAATCCACATTAGCATAACAAGAAGCAAGCCAATCCATACTTATAATAATATTAAATTCCACCATTTCTGACTCATTCAAGTCGGCTACGGTATGGAGATCATAGATCTTTACATCACAATTCCTATACACATGTCTAACAACTACGGGTTCACCCACGGGCATAGACACGTCAAATGACTTATCTAACAATTTAGGCTTTTTTCCATACTTACCAGCAACATATGGTGTAATATATGACAAAGTGGAACCCGAATCTATAAAAGTATATACGTCAAGAGAGGATACATATAATATACTTGTAACCACATCCGGAGATGACTCAAGGTCCTACCGACCTTACAAAGCATAAATGTGGTTCTAGAGACTCCTTGAATTTAATGCTTCTCTTCTGCCTTTGCCTCTACCAGTCGAGGTCTGTGTACCCTGCCCAGTTTGATATACTAAAAAAGAAGCTACTACAGACCCTGTGGGATGTGTCATACTAGCCTCGCCTCTCATCGGATAAAACTGCATAATATGGGCATGCTGCCCATATAAATAACACACATCCGAACCCTAGCAGCATTGCCCAAAATGAGTGCTACCACATCGACCACAATACGACATCAATGGCCTCGCCTAACTGGACTCTCTTCTATACTGGGAGCTTGATGCCCGTAAACTCTAACCCTAACCAGAATAAGTGGTTGGATCATGACGCTAGCCCTGAAACTATGGTGGTGCACTAGTCATCACATAAGATGGGCGCCTAGGAAACTGAGGCCTAAATCCACCTCGAAAATCCCATGTATTACCTGCGACGCAGGCCCTCTTATGTTAGCCCCTATCATGCTCTTGACTAGCTCGATGTTGCCTCTTACGGTCCTCTAGATTATGTATATAGGCCTGAATGCGGGAGATATCTATATCCGGGTTCAAAGAAGTTGTAGTGTACTTATTCACCAAGTGCACCCCCAAATTATTAACAAACTTATGTACTCGATCGCTCATATCAGCAACAATCATAGAAGCATACCTAGACAAGTATTTGAACTACAAGCTATACTCCCAGACGCTTATATTACCCTGCCCAAAGTGTAAAAACATGTCTCGCCTGGCTCGTCAAAGCTCGACCGGTAAAAATGCCTCAGAGAACTCCCTCCAGCCCATAGGTGGGGCTTAGGGTCCTTGAGTCTGCTCCCAAGTCTCAAACTAGGTCATGGCCACATCACACAACTTATAGGAAGCCAACTCTACTAACTCCGCATCTGTAGCGTGCACAACTCGTAATGTCTGCTACATCCTATGCAGAAAATTCTGTGGGTCCATATTGAGATATGTCCTTGTAAATACTGGAGGTTCCAGGTTAACGAAATCCAAAAAATCTCACGCTCACATCCTATCAGCAATACTGAGGGTCTGATGCTGGGCCTAAGAGGCCACAAGTCGAGTCAACAGTTGCACCGCGCTTCATATATCTAGATCCTAATCAAGGGAAATCGGAGGAGGAACTTGAGGCACATCAGCTCCCCTCTACCCCTATAGAGGTGGTGTGGGGGTGGAGTTCTGGAGGTTCGAGATACAGCCTCATCCTGGTGCTCCTGTCTCTCTTAGTCAGTAGGTGGTACTTGACTGGCACCATTTCCCGCCTTCTCATCTAACCTCTGCAGAGCCTCTTGTCGTCTAGTAGTAGTAGGCATAGCTGAGAACATAAACAAGATAAAGATTAGGAGTGGACACTTACAATTCAGCGTTATCGCACGATCTATATCAAGAAGAAAAGTAACCATCCTAAATACCCTGTAGCCTCCTGCTTATAAGTGTGGTGCACAATACACTCATAAATAAGACTCTAGTAGATATTGCTTGCAGACTCCCTAGGACAAAATTGCTCTGATACCAAGTTTGTCACACTCCAACTTTGGGGGGAGGGAGGGCGGTACCAAGCACCCGAAAGCCTGAGCGTACCACTGTAGTAACTGAAACTTGACATACGAAACTTGCGCCAACAAGGCCTCCATATAACCATATAAGACAAGTTATGAATGACAACCTGCATACAGAAAAGTCCTAGCATGATATATATACATATAACTAAGGTCAACGAGGCTGCAAGAAGAGTATATCACTGACAGAATGGGTCGACAATGCCACGACATACATACATACATACACTATACACAAGTCTACAAACCTCTAAGAGTGTGGTAATACATCATTTCAGAACAGGACCCCGCCATACCTAAAAAACTAGGTATATGTACAACAGTACCTAGTGACTCATGTTTAGCAACTCTGAGAGAGAGGAGTGAGACAATTATAGTTGAACATGCAACCTACTGAGGAGGAGCACCACTATGTCTCTCTATACCTACGGGCATGAACATAGTGCTCCAGAAAAAGGTATCAGTATGAAATATATACTGAATATGTAAGGCAGGTAACATAAGTAAACAGAAGATATATGATTGTAGAAGTCAACCTAAAACTCATAAGAAGCCTCTAAGGACATACCCTGTCATAAGTATGAATATATATACATGTATGTAAATCAATCCACTCAGCGGGGCTATGTGATATAGTATCAAGCCGCTCTGTGAGGCAATTCATATCATAATATATCATACCCCACCTCGAAGAGGACTTAATCGTACCCGACCTCGAATAGGACTTGATCGTACTCGACCTAGATGTGAGACTTGGTAATATAAAAAACAATTGCAGTGGCGTGAACATATAAGTGTCATACCCGGTCAACTATAGTGCGATTCAGTAATAATATAGATACATATAAATAAGTGCAATCCAAGACAGACTTCAAAGAATCACAAAAATAGCCGAAGTGACCTATCATCGTTATCCTCCGACTATTGTTATTGGCTCTACGTTCATGAACCTCAATATGACCAATTTGAAACATTTAGAATCCAATAGAGGTTAGGGACTAGAACACCCTAAGATTAGGATCAATTTATCAAGTAGGGCTTATCGTTATTTGATTTCACAATATGGGACGCTATTCAAAGAAACTTTACGTTAAGTCATGTCGAGAAGGAAAGTTGCCCTACATACCTTGTCGATGATGCTAGCTATGTCACGCGAACCTTCGCACCTTCTATGGATGAGTATCTACATTAAACGAGGCACTTACGGCAATATTGAGCTTACACCTCATAAGAGATTTCACTTAAAAATTCATCGAACAACTTGCGTACATGAAGTTCTAAAGTTATCCTACCATGGATTCTTACTCCAATTATCACCATCATCTTTCCTAACTCTTTTTCTCAACTTTACAACTTCACCAACATGATTCAACATCAATATTTACTCTTAATCTCAACCAATAATATCAAACAACAAGTTGACATAACTTTATATCACAAGAGATGTTTCTCCAAGATCATATTCACCAAACTCCCAAAATTCCGAAGTTACTTCCATCAATCAATCAAGCCAAGTTAATAAGAGATAAAAGACACAATCGGGTAATAAAACCTTACCTTAAATATGAATTTGGCATGATGACACACACTTCTAATACTTGGTTAAACTAAGGTAGAAATAAACTAGTAAGGATGAAGCTTGTATTACAAACTTCCTTGCAAGAGTTTCACGCGATTTCTCCTTCCGAATTACACTTGGATTGATGAAAGAAAGGCCACGAGCTTAAGATTGCCGAGAGGTGACTTCCAAGGAGTGTCAAAGATTACCGTCTATCATATGGTGATATGCTTAATTTGGGATGAACTATGGAGTGGAGTTGAAGATTGGACGTGAAGATCTAATAGGGGACATATTTATTTTTGGCTTTTATGTAGGTCTTGGCCGAGACCATTTTCTTTTAGCTTGTCTTTAATTCCTAGCTTAAATATTAGCTCCCCTTATGACACAATCAATACGCCATGTAATGGAAGAAGATGGCTAGGCTGCGTATCGGGTGACAAAGGACAAGAACCATCTAGAAGATGAGGTTTCCAAGGAGATAATTCATACATGTACTTAGCTACATGGAAGACACCAAGAATGTCCTAGGGAACTTGAAAGGTTGGTCGAGAAATTCCCCTTTCCCATTTGTCCAAGGTACATGCTAGAGATGGAAGCTTCTAAATGGATTCCAAGGAGATGGTTCATAAGTAGCCTAAGTTCATGCATTCATCTATATGGAATACATAAAAGAATGGCCTAGAAAAAACTCAAGAGTTGGCCGAACCAACACTCCTTTTCCCATTCGGCCGAAGTAGTTCAAGTTAATTGTCCATTAAGTTGTCTTATAGAATAGTCTATGTATTAGTATAAACAGGACCCATACTTGATGTAAAAAGGTGTGGAAGATTTATGAAAATTATTTGAGTTTTACTCATTGGCTAAGTTATTCAACTTGTGTGTTGTTTATCTTAGTTGGTCCTTGTGTAGTCCAAACCTTGATCCTTTTGTGGGTCAAACCCTTGGTGCAAGTTTAGCTAGAACTTTTGTGATATAGTTGAGCCTAATCTAAGGTTTCTCTCGGTGCAAGTTGAAGTTGGAACTTTTGTGATCCAACCAAACCCAAGCCAAGGGCAATATCTGATTAGTATCACAAGGTCATTGGCCTCCCTCACTTTGTTTATTCTCGAGCATGTACTTAGAAACCTCGGTCAAGTCATTGTCCAATTATCCTACCTCACTTGGTGTCGACCCAAGCTTGTCCATAGCAACCTCGCGTATCTATTCTTGTTTATTTCGATCGGCCCTCACTTGGTTTGTACCTGAGCTTGTACTTAGCAACCTCGTGTCCATTTATTGTGCCAAACACCTGATTCTTCTCACCACCATACACCACAACACTTCCCACACCACCACACCAAAGGCCATTAACCGAAACCACTCATACATACCCGTCCAACCCCGACAACCTCAAACAATCCGCAAAATATCCCTTACCAATAACCTCACTGTTCCAGCCAGTTTCCATCACCTTACCACCATCCAACCACCGAACCCCGACCACTAACACAACCCTCAACTTGAATAAGAACCACACCACAAAATTCCTTAGTCCACTTCAACCCTAAACTACCTGTCTAACCCACCAAACACCTCACTTCCCGACAGAAAATATCCCACCCGGTAGCCTACTTTCGACCCCACTTTCATATCAACCCATGTCCAATCAAACTCCAATCAACTCACCCTCACTCATCCCTCTTTATATACATCAGTTTGGTATCAGAGCAACTTAATCACATCCCACATCTTGACGCTATGGCTCACATAAATGATGAACTTCGGAGGGCCGTAAGTGAACTTGTCACGAAACAAATGCAACTCTTGAGATGAGAGTTTGCGGATCATGTCATGATCAATAATGGCGAATCTGGAGAAGAAGTTGCAAAAAATAACCCAAAGCATGCTGAGAAAGATGTCCAAAACAATTCGGGGCATGATAGGGAAGATGACTGAAGCCTACGGCTTGAACTTCCAACATTTGAAGACGGTATGGATCCGGAAGAGTTTCTTGAATAGCTAATGGCCATTGAAAGGTTTTTTGAGTACAAATAATATGATGATCATAAATGTTTTAAGGTTGCTACATTTAAGTTGAAGTCATTCACTTCCGTGTGGTATGAAAAGATCAAAACAAGTCGAAGGAGAAATGGCAAGACTAAGATTGACTCTTGGAACAAATTAAAGAAGCAGTTGAAGAAGAAATTCTTGCCAAGAGAGTATGAACAAGACCTTTACCTTAAGCTCACCAAACTTCATCAAGGAGTTCTTAAGGTTGAGTAATATGTACGAGAATTCGAGAAGGTCACTATGATTTGTGACCTGTTAGAAAAGGAAACACAAAGAATTGCACGGTTCATTGGAGGCTTGAACATGGCAATTCAAGAGAAGGTTGAAGTGGCAACTTACAACACATTTGAAGACATGTGCCACTTAGCAATCAAATTTGAAAAACAACAAAAGAATGGTACTCCGAAACCTTATGTAAAGCCCACTAGTGTGAAAGGAAAGGGCAGTACTTCTTTTTCTAACCCATTGTATACCCCAGAAAGTGTAGAAAAAAATAAAGGAAAAAAAGTCGAGGTTACAAAGGGAGTACATAGAAGTCAAAAGAGGTGCTTTAAATGCCAAGGATTAGGACACTTTTCATGTGAATGTCCTAAACCACGGGTCATGACCATTGAAGAATACCAAGAGTGTGGGATTCCTTCGCTATTAAAGAACCCGAGATTGAAGAGTCCCAAGAAGAAGATGTTGCTCTTGCAGAGGACGGTGTAAGTTTGGTACTCCAACAAGTGTTGAGTGCTCAACTTGAAGAACTTGAGGAGTCATAAAGAGAGCAAATATTCTACACCCGATGCAAGGTGAATGATAGGGTGTGTAACATGATCAACGATGGTGGAAGTTGTGCCAACATGACTTCTGTATAAATGGTGGACAAATTGATATTGCCTACCTATAACTATCCCAAGACCTATACTATCCGATGGGTGAACAAAGGCAACATGCTAAGGGTATCAAACTACACCCTCACTAGCTTTCGGATTGAGAATTTTGAAGATGAGATATGGTGTGATATCCTACCTATGGATGTTTGTCATATTTTTTTGGGTTGACCATGGAAATATGATAGAAAAACACAACATGAAGGAGAGAATAATACATCTTCTTTTTGAAATGATGGTAAAGAGTTATGATTGATGCCATTGTCACATAGCAAGGTGAAGGAAATGAAAATCCAAAATGCTAAGAAACTCAAGGCCGAGTTCCCCTTACTTGACGCATGGAAAATAGAAGAAGAATTAAAGAAGGGGAGTTCTATAGGTGAATTGGCGTGCAAAGAGAGGGAAAATCTTATGGGAGACACCGTTGAAAATGCCGATGTAAAGCAACTTCCGAATGATCTTGCATCCGAAGCACTACCAATGGAAGGTATGGAACTTGCTATTAATTTATTTTCAAGAAGTTCATTACCTAACCAACAAAACTATAGGTGCCAACCGGAAGAGACTAAGGAATTAAAGGCCAAGAGCAAGAGTTATTAGGTGAAAGCTATGTCCGTAAGAGCCTTAGCTTCTACACGACACTCGCCTTGTTGGTGCCAAAGGAAGAAGGAACTTGGCATTTGTGTATTGACAACCAATCAGTCTACAACATCACTGTAATGTAAAAGTCTTCGTGGCCGAGAATGGATGATTGTTTGTTCTCCAAGATAGATTAGAGGAGCGGCTCCCAACAAATGAGTATACTAGGAATAGGTGCATGGAAGATGGCTCTCAAGATTAACTATGGTTTGTTTGAGTGGTTTGTGATGCCATTCGAGGTGTGTGACGCCCTAAGCTCTTCCGTAAGTCTCATGCACAAGGAAATTCGACCGTCCATTGGATCCTTGGTAAAAGAATGTAAAGTATCACCCGAGCACCTTCATTCATCCGAAGTGGAGACTATCTGAAGTTGGCACGGGTATACAAATGTAAGTATGGTAAGGAGCTTCCATGGCTTGGCTTCTTTTTATCGTCATTTTATCAGAGGTTGTATTGTCCTTGCTGCCCTATTTCGAACATTGAGATACTATTTAAAGTTGAACGTGATGTTAGAGGAGTTGATATTGGTCACGTATTATTTCAAGACAAGGGGCCCGTTGCTTTATCTAGTGAAGGATTGGGTGGTACACAACTCGATTATTTTACTTACGGCAAGGAACTTGAAATGGTAGGACCCTTGGTCCAATGGGAACACTACTTAGAGCCGAAACTCTTTGTCTTGTATGTTGATCCTTTTTACAAGTAAGAACTTCCTGACGGATATGAAAGTTCAAATTTTCATGTAGGAAACTTATCAATGTACTTAGACGGCGAGAATTTGAGGGCAAATTCTTTTAAAAAATGGGATATTGATGAAAGAAAGTCCACGAGCTTAAGCTCCCAACATGAGCCGAGAGGTGACTTGCAAGGAGTGCCAAAGATTATCGTCTATCATATGGTGATATGCTTAATTTGGGATGGAATATGGAGTTGAGTTGAAGATTGGACGTGAATATCCAAAAGGGGACATGTTTGTTTTTGGCTTTTATGTAGGTCTTGGCCGAGACCATTTTCTTTTAGCTTGTCTTTAATTCCTAGCTTAGCTATTAGCTCTAATTAGGACACAAACAATGCGCCGTGTAATGGAAGAAGATGACTAGGCTGCATATCAGGTGACAAAGGACAAGAACCATCTAGAAGATGAGGTTTCCAAGGAGATAATTCATTCATGTACTTAGCAACATGGAAGACACCAAGAATGGCCTAGGGAACTTGAAGGGTTGGCCAGGCAATTCCCCTTTCCCATTTGGCCAAGGTACATGCTAGAGATGGAAGCTTCTAAACAAATTCTAAGGAGATGGTTCATGAGTGGCCTAAGTTCATGCATTCATATATATGGAAGACACAAAAGAATGGCCTAGAAAAATTCAAGAGTTGGCCGAACCAACACTCATTTTCCCATTCGGCCAAGCTCTCTTCTCCTTTTCCCATTCGACCGAAGTAGTTCAAGTTAAGTGTCCATTAAGTTGTCTTCTATAAAAGTCTATGTATTAGTATAAATAGGACCCATACTTGAAGTAAAAAGGTGTGGAATATTTATGAAAATTATTTGAGTTTTACTCATTGGCTAAGTTATTCAACTTGTGTGTTGTTTATCTTAGTTGGTCCTTGTGTGAGCCATCGGTCCTTGTGTGGTCCAAAACTCGATCCTTTTGTGGGTCAAACCCTTGGTGCAAGTTTATCTAGAACTTTTGTGATATAGTTTACCCCAAGCGAAGGTTCCCCTAGGTGCAGGTTGAAGTTGGAACTTTTGTGATCCAACCAAACCCAAGCCAAGGGCCTATCCGGTTGCTATCACAAGGTCATCGACCTCCCTCACTTGGTTTGTTCTCAAACATGTACTTAGAAACCTTGGTCAAGTCCTTGTCCAATTGGCCTACCTCACTTGGTGTCGACCCGAACTTGTCCATAGCAACCTCGCATCTCTATCCTTGTCCATTTCGACCGACCTTCACTTGGTTTGTACCCGAGCTTGTACTTAGCAACCTCGTGTCCATTCCTTGTGTTAACCACCTGATTCTTAAGCACCATACACCACAATACTTCCAAAACCGCTACACCAAAGGCCATTAACCGAAACCACTCATACATACCCGTCCAACCTTGACAACCTCAAATAATCCGCAAAATACCCCTTACCGATAACCTCACTATTCCAGTCAGTTTCCATCACCTTAACACCATCCAACCATCAAACCCCGGCCACCAACACAACCCTCAACTTGTCTAGAACCACTCCAGAAAATGCCTTAGTCCACTTCAACCCTAAACTACCCATCTAACCCACAAAACACCCCACTTCTCGGAAGAAAATGTCCCACCCGATAGCCTACTTTTGACCCCATTTTTGTATCAACCTGTGTCCAACCAAACTCCGACCAACTCACCCTCAGTCACCCCTCATATATATATCAAAATGTATAAAACACTTAGGGAGATCTTGGAAGGTTAGAGGGTCTATTTTGATGAGAAAATGAAGTCAAATGAGCCTCCATCGACTTAAAAGGAGTCTAGCACAGCCTCACTGCCTAACTTTCACGGTGGGTTTTATGGTGGCTCTTCCCACCGTAAAATATTTTACGGGCCGTAAAAGTCCACTGTGAAACACCTCTTCCTCTACCAACGTTCTGTTAAGTTTTATGGTAGAGGTCGCAGAATTTTACAGACCGTAAAACACAATGACGGTCGTAACTCCCACCGTAAAATATGGACATCCTCCACATTGCGACGAACTTATTACCTTGGATTCGATTTAACCGTTACACCTCTTGATTCTTTCTTATCTTGTCCAGACATTCCCCTATCTTTACAAAAAAACTTTCTGCCTTCTCTTAACACATAAATTAGTTAATGATGATTTCAGACGTGAAAACTACTAGACGTAACAAGTATATTCCAACAAGTTGGATCTTGAGAGGGTAGAGTACGTAAATTTTACCCTTATCTCATGGAAATAGAGAAGATATTTCTGAAATACCAAAAAGAAGTAAAAATGCATAGCATATAAGACAAAATAAAAAATAGAGAAAGCGTAGCATAACATTCAGAGCAAAATAATGTGATAATCAAAGCACAAGAAACAACATCTAGTAGCAGAAACCTAAAGACAAGAAAATAATGCGAATAATATCTAAGGAAAAAAAACCATAATACCCCTATAAATAAAATAATTACTTGTTCCATGCCCCTCCTAAACTAATTTATCTTTTTACTCGACAGGTTGAAAATAATTACTCGAGTACCCCTTCACCCCAATAAAATCTAGGAGAATTGTGGAAAATGGATTATACCTTACAGTGAGTTTACATACGGATAACTAGTCAGTATAACTCAACAGGAAGGTCTAAAGATCTGCCAAGACCTGAAATTACAAAACCACCTCAAATTGGAGCTAAGAAGAACTAGGTGTGAATTTAGTGTTTTTTGCAAACAGTTTGATACAAATTCCACAAAACCCTCTCCAAATTGTACAGGAAACTGTAGCAAGACTCATAAATCCCTTAAGAGTACATCAAGAGGTTACAAAAAGAAGGATTTCAGGACTAACGAAGAGTATTATAAAAATCCTTATAAAAATACTCGTTATTCCAGGAATAAACCAAATTCCAAAAGGACCGATTTCAAATACAAGGATATTACATGTTACAAATGCCACAAAAAATGACATACTTCGAGATACCGTAAAATGAATAAAAAATTACAAGAATTGAAATTAGACGATGAGGTGACCCAAAAAATATCCAATCTTCTAATAGATTCCTCCGATTCAAATGCCCAGTAAGAACCTGACTATTTTTCTCTGTCTTCAGAAGACAATAAAGCCCTTCAAATAGATGAATTGCTCACGACCAGTTCATCTGAAAAATCTGATAAAGGTAAAGGAAAACATGTATGTGTTTTAACCAAAGATCAAGAATTTATGTTAGATATGGTTAAGCACATAGATGTCCAACACCAAAAGGATTATATGAATAAACTCCTCAAAACTTTTACAAACGAGAAAAAAGATATCACAATTTTGCCAAATACTTTAAATACCTACGACTTGACCAATATCCTGAAGAATGATAAAAGGATGAAAGAATCCAAAGAAACTCCAGCTCTAGAACTACAAAAAGAGATAAAACACATAAAACTAGAGATCAAGGTTCTAAAAGAAAAACAAGAACAAGATTCTCTTTTACTAAAAACAATCCTTTCAAAAGAAACCCAGGAGAGTTCTGAATTCGATAGTTCTGACTCTGATAATCCAGAAGAACCTTCTGAAAACCAACATCTAGAAGAGATCCCAAAAGAATTCCTTATTGTCTTAAGACAAATCACGTCAAAAAATACTTAGTGAGAATAACCCTTAAATTTCCATGCAATTTTAGGATCACAACAATTGCACTTTTTGACACATGAGCAGATTTAAATTGCATAAAAACGGGTTTAATACCAGAAAAATTTCATGAAAAAACTCATGAAACACTAGCTGTTGCTAACAATACTAAATTAAAGATCAATTCTCAAACTAGTGCGTCTATTATTAATGATGGTATTACTGTAGTAACATCGTTTGTTTTAGTAAAAGACATACACAATTTCGTCATCTTAGGAACATCGTTTATAAATCTTATCACCCACTATAAGGTAGATAACAATTTCATATCCTTTGATTCCAATAATAGGAATTTGAAATTCCGTTTTCTGATAAAACCAAAAGCAGGAGACCTCAATCTGATAAAAACTTATTCTTATCATCTAGAAGAATTGAGAAATGCCTTTTTTAGATTAGAAACTAGGTACCCTATAACCTATGCTACCCGTTCCATCAAATTAATTCATACCTTTGCATGCAAATAATTTTTGAAAATTAATTTACAATGTCAAAAATATTGCATTAAAAATATTTTCTACAAATTGATTCCTAACATTTTCAGCTTTCAAGAAAATCTCTTAACTTACAATTTTCTCAAAAACAGAAGAGAAAACCCACAAATTTCTAATGCTGGTTGCAATGCAGAGATGTCCTATCATTGTCCCTTGCCCCACTGTCTGGGCTACAAGGATAAGATATCCAGGAAGTACATGCGAGAATATGGACAATACTGTGTCCACGCGATGTGTGGAGCCTTACTCCAAAAGAGAAAGAAAAAGGTTTCTCTACTAATAAATACACCAGTTGTTGCACCACAACAACATACAAATTCCATGTCCCTCAAAAAAATCATAAACTCCACTACTTCGAAACCAACAAAAAAAGAAAAAGAAAAATTCCCTGCCAAAACTCCTACCGAAAAACCCCTGACATGGTATGACACAGTTATGAAAGAAGAAATCGAAAACGCAAATGTCGTAGCATCTGTGCAAAAAACACCAGCAACTCCCGCACAGGAAATAACTGCTGAGAACCTTATACAACTCCTTGCAAAATCCCCGGAACTACATCAGGTATTGTTTCAACTTCGAATTCCTAAGCTCAGAAAAGGATAAAACCTCAAAAAATTTTACAAAAATCGAGAAAGGAGAATCTTCAAAGACCCTTTCTCAAAAACAATTTTCAAAAAACCAACTTGTGGTACCACAAATTCCCAAAAAACCTGCCCATGAATTTTTCATAAAACGTTTTTTCAAAATATTGTGACTATTGAAAAAGGATTTTTTGACCAAGACCATTTTTTAGCATTACAAAATTATTTTGGACAGGGATGGTTTTACAAATCATGGGATATTTTTAAAACCCCATATTTTACCAAGCTATCCTTGAAATATCAGGATCAACAACAATTATTATAAAAATAACCCAGATCCCTCTTACTCTATTTGCAAACTACTTAGCGTAATTGCTCCAAGCGATTAGGAGAATTATCTGTCTCAACTCCTAAATTTCCCTGATACCCATCAAAATACCCTATTTTTAATATTTCATTTAATTACTGAGATTACCAACAAGTTTGGTTCCATTCCTTTTTCATTCAAAATTCCAACCAATGCCATACCTGGCTTTTTTATTTTGATACCTCATGTATTCCATCCCAATTCCCAACATGGTGGAATTCTTTGTGGGAATAATTTGGATCTACCCTTGAAATACAAAAACCCCAAGTCACTAAATCTTTCAACCTCTTTAAATCCCAATATAAACATTCTGAGGAATAAAAACGATTTGTGCCACTAAGCCTTTTTCACACCAAATTTCATTTACCATCGGTATTCACATGGTTTGTAGATTATTCTGAAAATAAAATTCCAATGGTCCGAAGGAGATTTAAGATCAGATGGTGGGACAACTTTAAAATACCAGCAAGCCTCACACCACAAAAAGTCCAGGAATGGCTAAATATCCAAAAGTCCATTCAGGTACATGCGCCTCTACAAACACCACAAGCACCACTACAAACACCGGAGCACACCCAGTTCCCTTCACAAAAATCCCAGATGGACTCAATGCTTGCAGCGGCAAAAAATCCAAAAGAAATGCAAGCCATAATTCTGAAGTTTGCACTGTCTTCATCAAAACAAGTCTCTTCATTAGAAGAATAAGAACCAGAAATTGATATTGAAGACAGTCCGGTTTTTTGCAACAGTGGATTCTGAAAAAGATTGTCAAAAGAAGACAAAATACCCGGAGCAGAGTTCAGACAAAATTCCGACAGAAGAAAATGTTCGAAAAAGATACTTTCAAAAAGAAAACAGTAAAAGCAAAAGAGATCAGCAATAATTCAAAAAAATGCCAAAGTCAATGATGTCATAGATGACGTCATTCTCCACTCAGATGAATAGTCATTCTCCACTCGAATGAATAGTCATTATCCACTTGGATGAATAGTTATATTCCGTTTTAATTACAGAAATGTCATGTAAAACTCCTATAAAAGGAGACCCCCTCTTTCTTAGTTAGACAAGCTTTTTATTTCAACCTTTTTCTTTGATAGAATTAAGATCCTAGAGAGAAGTGAGAGCTCAAGGAAAATCCCCTTTAGTTAGGATAAAATTCCCCTCATATGATTTAGTTCATATGATACTATATACCTTTAGCCAAAATTCCCCAAATACCTTGGAAATTCTCAAGATAGACCTCCTTGAATATTTTCAAGTTTAAATCTTTGTAAGTTTTAATATTTTAAATAAATATGATTATGGATTGTACTACCTCCTAATATTTTGAATACTTCATGCTTTTAAATTCTTTAAATTCCTGCATTAAATAATTGGTAGGTTCTACCGCCAATTTGATTTAAATTCCTACAGAACCTTTGAATTATGGTTTCCTTAACTGGAACCTTAATTTGTAAGTTAGTCTTGATTTGCTTTCTTCATATCTCCTTTGTCCATTGATTCTTCAATCTCTTATATCTCAATTCCTTCCCTGTCTGTTATCCCCTTTAGATCCTTGACTGTAGTTTGGATCTCCTTTATCCATTGATTCTTCAATCCCTTATATCCCAATTTCTTCCCTATCTGTTATCCCCTTTAGATTCTCGGCCATAGTTTGGATCTCCTTTATCCATTGATTCTTCAATCCCTTATATCTCAATTCCTTCCCTATCTGTTATCCCTTTTAGATCATCGATCGTAGTTTGGTATCAGAGCCATAAATGGTAGAGATAGAGAGAAATATGTCCAAATAAGATGAAATTCTTGTTTAGAGGTTTAGGTTCTTCTAGGTTTTTTACCTAGGATGGTCTGGGGTAGTAAGTCCTCAAGGGTGTAGGCAGTCAGACTCCGTGCAACGCCTTGGATTGTAAGAAGAACTCAAGTTTCAATAATAGGGTTTTATATATAGGGATCCGTTTCTCAACAGATCTACTTCTTGTGATTTTGGTTCAACATATTTCATGGATTCAAAGAAGATAATAAATTCGGAAGAAATCGTTATACAAGAGTTTGAAAAATCGATTGATAATTGGGAAATACCTAGAGTAAATAGAGATCAAATTTACAAAAATCCCAAATATCAATTTTTCAAAACCGATTTCACTATCAAAACAGAGGAAAGAGATATCCAATTATCTCAACCCTTTGAAACAATCCAATTACTTTCTCAAAATTCCTTGAAAAAACACAGAGAAAGAAATTACAAATACATAATATTGGCTTAGTCCAAGTAGAGATAAAACCCCTTACTAAGGAAGGACGAAATACTTCAATCCTTGCTATCTTACGAGATGTCCGATTCACAAATTTTGAAGATTCCTTACTGAGTTATGTTGAGTCTAGTCTCTGCACAGGGCCAATCTCTTTTGATTGTTACCCAAACTTTTCAGTATCCTTCAATGATAAAAATATCCAAAAATCTCTTGTCTTACAGATAAAGACACACAATTACCAAATGCTTGAAGTATCAATTCCTATAGCAATAAATATTAGAATCCATTACAAAGATATGGCATCTACTTTTGCCACAAAAGTCAGATACCATAATAAAAAAGGTGAAACCCTTCTTTTACAAACATATTTTTTCAGACCTAACACCGTAATACCAAGACCTATTATGTGGAAGGATATTACACTACCAGAAGAATGGATTCGGGAAGGTGTAGTTAAACCTGAACCTATAGAGACTTCCTAACCAAATACCCGTCTTAGAGAAATAACCCAATACCAGGATGGTAGAGTTAGTCTATCGTTCCATAGAAGATCTATGAGTAGTAGATACGATGATACCAGTTTCATAGAAACTCTAGACTTAGGAAGAGTCTCACAAATTCCTTCAGCAATAAATACTCCTTACAAAACAAAACTTAGACACTCTACGTCAGATTTACCCAATCTAAGAAACGTAGACTACACCAACGAAATACCTAGACCCGTATATGAAAATTCCACTGTTAGAGAGAAAATAGAAGACCAGGAACCTACAAGTCTGACATTTTCTTCAATAGCGGAAAACATAGTAACCGAAATTGGAGTTTTAGAAAAAGAATTCTAAATAGATAAGAAATTCCTACAAAATGATTTTTATGAAAATACAACCTAGAAAAAAGAATTTGGTTCTTCAAAAACTTTTTAAATACTAGGAAACAAATATAGGAAAAAATTTATGATTTTGTAAATGAACATAGGATAAACATCCTATTCTTTGACTAGTTTGAAATTTATTCCTCCGAAAATTCTATAGAATATCCCTTTTCTAAAACTGTAAATTCAGTTACGACTAGGAATAAAACACCAGAGTGGGAAACCCTAGATGATTCTAGGAAGTCCGGTCCAACCACCCTCATCTACAAGGTATTAAGCTTAACATTCATGGCTGCCCTGTAGACGCAATTCCTCTTAAAAACCCAGCAGAGGATGAGAAAACAAATACAAGAAACATTCTCGCACAAAATAATTTCACCAATATTAATCTAAATACCATAGGAAAACAACTAGATAGAGCAGAAAACACATAAAAACCACTCTTTAGTCACCATAGATTCCCCGGGAACGACTAAGGATATGAAATTGAAAAGCCCAATCTTTAAACCCTTTCATGTGTCCAAAGATGGTGTCAAAAATATCCAACAAAATAAGTATGAATTTATTCAGGCTATACATGATCAACTGAGTAAAATTGGGACATCCAACAGTTCTAATACATAACACATCATTCCAGATACCTCACAATCATCCAATAAATTAACAACTTTAACATATGATTCTGATAACGATGATACATTAGAACAATTCCAAAATAATACACCACTTGTTAATAAAATGGATTGGAAACAACCCGTACAACAAGTACAACAACAATTACAGATTATTCCTGCTCCAGATCTAGGAATAGTAAAACCCCTAGCTCAATCCCGTTTTAACGCCTCTTTCATTTATGATTGAAACATAAATGGGATGACTGAATACAATATCCTTAGCTTTCTCCAACAAATGACCATGGCCGCAAATTCCTACAAAATGCAAAATGGTACACAAGATAAGACCATTGCAGAACTGCTCATCGCAGGATTCTCTGATCAATTGAATGGTTGGTGGGATAATTATCTCACTGATCAACAAAAAGAAGACATTATCAATTCCATCAAAACTTATGAAGAAGGAATACCAATCATTGATGAACAAGGTGAACCCCTGCAAGATGTTGTATCAACCTTGATTCTCACAATCTCTTTAAACTTCATAGGAAATTCTTCGCATCTGAAGGATAAAAATATCGAGTTACTTTCAATTCTCAAATGCAAAAAACTTAGTGATTTCCAATGGTACAAGAATACTTTATTAACCAGAGTTATGCTTAGGGAAGATTCCAACCAGCCATTTTGGAAAGAAAAATTATTGGCCGGACTACATACCCTTTTAGGAGAAAAGGTTAGGAATAAAATCAAGGAGAATTGTGGAAAACAGATTATACCTTACAGTGAGTTTACATACGGACAACTAGTCAGTATAACTCAACAGGAAGGTCTAAAGATCTGCTAAGACCTGAAATTACAAAAACACCTCAAATTGGAGCTAAAAAGAACTAGGTGCGAACTTGATATTTTTTGCAAACAGTTTGATACAAATTCCACAAAACCCTCTCCAAATTGTACAGGAAACTGTAGTAAGACTCATAAATCCCTTAAGAGTACATCAAGAGGTTACGAAAAGAAGGATTTCAGGACTAACGAAGAGTATTATAAAAATACTCATTATTCCAGAAATAAACCAAATCCAAAAAGGACCAATTCCAAATAACATGTTACAAATGCCACAAAAAATGACATACTTCGAGATACTGTAAAATGAATAAAAAATTACAAGAATTGAAATTAGACGATGAGGTGACCCAAAAAATCTCCAATCTTCTAATAGATTCCTCCGATTCAAATGCCCAGTTAGAACCTGACTATTTTTCTATGTCTTCAGAAGACAATAAAGCCCTTCAAATAGATGAATTGCTCACGACAAGTTCATCTGAAAAATCTGATAAAGGTAAAGGAAAACGTGTATGTGTTTTAACCAAAGATTAAGAATTCATGTTGGATATGGTTAAGCACATAGATGTCCAACACAAAAAATGATTATATGAATAAACTCCTCAAATCTTTTACAGACGAGAAAAAAGATATCAAAAATATGATTTTGCCAAATACTTTCAAAAATACCTACGACTTGACCAATATCCAGAAGAATGATATAAGGATGAAAGAATCCAAAGAAACTCCAGTTCTAGAACTACAAAAAGAGATAAAACAAATAAAACTAGAGATCAAGGTTCTAAAAGAACCTTCTGAAAACCAACATCTAGATGAGATCCCAAAAGAATTCCTTACTGTCTTAAGACAAATCACGTCAAAAAAATACTTAGTGAGAATAACCCTTAAATTTCCATGCAATTTTAGGATCATAACAATTGCTCTTTTTGACACATGAGCAGATTTAAATTGCATAAAAATAGGTTTAATATCAGAAAATTTCATGAAAAAACACATGAAACATTAGATGCTGCTAACAATACTAAATTAAAGATAAATTATCAAACCAGTGCATCTATTATTAGTGATGGTATTACTGTAGTAACATCGTTTGTTTTGGTAAAAGACATACACAATTCTGTCATCTTAAGAACACCGTTTATAAATATTATCACCCCCTATAAGGTAGATAACGATTTCATATCCTTTGATTTAAATAATAAGAATCTGAAATTCCGTTTTCTGACAAAACCAAAAGCATGAGACCTCAATTTGATAAGAACTTATTCTTATCATCTAGAAGAATTGAGGAATAACCTTTTAGATCAGAAACCTGGGTCCCCCAGAACCTATGCTACACGTTCCATCAAATTAATTGAACTTATTCTTGTCAAAAATATTTTCAAAATATTGCATTAAAAAATGTTTTGTACAAATTGATTCCTAACATCTTTTACTTTCAAGAAAATCTCTTAACTTATGATTTTCTCAAAAACATGAAAGAAAACCCACTAATTTCTAATACCGGTTGCAATGCAGGGATGTCATATCACTGTCCCTTGTCCCACTGTCTAGGCTACAAGGACAAGATATCCAGGAAGGACATGCGAGAATCTGGACAATATTGTGTCCACGCGATGTGTGGAGCCTTACTCCAAAAGAGAAAGGAAAAGGTTTCTCTGCCAATAAATACATCAGTTGTTGCACCACAATAACAAGTAAATTCCATGTCCCCAAAAAAAATCATAAACTCCACTACTTCCAAACCAACAAAAGAAGAAAAAGAAAAATTCCCTGCCAAAACTCCTACCGAAAACCCCCTGACATGGTATGATGCAGTTATGAAAGAAGAAAACGAAAACGCAAACGCCGCAGCAACTGTGCAAAACACACCAGCAACTCCCGCACAGGAAATAACTGCTGAGAACCTTCTACAACTCTTTGCAAAATCCCCAAAACTATAGCAGGCATTGTTACAACTTCAAATTCTCAAAAAAGAAGTTGTTCAAAGCTCAGAAGAGGATAAAACCTCAAAAAAATTACAAAAATTGAGAAAGGAGAATCTTCAAAAAACATTTCTCAAAAATAATTTTTAAAAAAACTTGTTGTACCACAAGTTCCCAAAAAACCTGCCCCTGAATTTTTCATAAAACATTTTTCCAAAATATTGTGACTATTGAAAAAAGATTTTTTGACCAAGACATTTTTTTAGCATTACAAAATTATTTTGGATAGGGATGATTTTACATATCATGAGATATTTTTAAAACCCCATATTTTACCAGGCTATCCTTGAAATATCAGGATCATCAACATTTAAAAATAATTATTGTAAAAATAACTCAGATCTCTCTTACTCTATTTGCAAAATACTTAGCGTAATTGCTCTACGTGATTGGGAGAATGATGTGTCTCAACTCCTAACTTTTCCTGATACCCATCAAAATGTCTTATTTTTTAATATTCCATTTAATTACCGGGATTACCAACAAGCTTGGTTCAATTCCTTTTTCATTCAAAATTCCAACCAATGTCATACCTGACTTTTTCATTTTGATACCTCATGTATTCCATCCCAATTCCCAACATGGTGGAATTCATGGTGGGAACAATTTAGATCCACCCTTGAAATACAAAAACCCCAAGTCACTAAATCTTTCAACCTCTTTAAATCTCAATATAAATCTTCTGATGAAGAAAAATAATTTGTGTCACTACACTTTTTTCACACCAAATTCCATTTACCATGGGTATTTACATGGTTTGTAGATTATTCTAAAAATAAAATTTCAACGGTTCGAAGGAGATTTAAGATCGGATGGTGGGTGTCGCGCCCGTTTTTAACCCGCGGGGGTCAAAGCGGAGTGCAACGTATCCAGTGATTGCTGGGTATGATTAAGGAGTCGCCACCTAATTATTTTACGGTGAATTAGGGCACCTAAATGTTAACTAAATGCTGCAATGTAACTCCTATTTTAAAGTCTGCGAAACTAATGAGATTCTAGGTAAGGGTTCTTTATTATCCTAAAGGGATTGGGTTAGGCATCCTTTAAGATCCGCTAACTTGCGGTTATTCGGTCAAACTCATGTTAATTATTGTACTAAGGAAAAAAATGCATGTTTTAAAATATAAACTTAAAATGATGTTGCAAGTATTTAGTAAAGGATGCATTTTCTACAAGTATGCATTTGTATGATATTAAAGAAAAATACATGTAAAGTTGAAAAAATATTCATTTATAACAATTAATAGTAAGGAGAAAAATGAATTATTTATAATGCCAAAGAAGTATTTTTTGGAATCATTTTGAGTTGCAAAATGCAAAAAAGATAAACTTTTGTATAATTAATAATGCGAATAAAAGATGACCAAAGTTGTTTTGAAAATCTTGAACATGCACGACGAGTCTAAAAAATAAATGAACTAGCAGAGGATTTCTATTTTTTTGCACTAACTGAACCTACAAATAAATAAACTAGCAACGAGTTTTAACTACCCTACTAATTATCCATTCATGGCCTAATTATTCTAAATATCCTAACAATCACACAAACATTAAATAATTATTACATGCCCAAAAATAGAAATAACGGAATTAAAGAGTAATAATAAAAGGGGAACTAAGGCGAATGATGATGTCATCTAGCCCTATTTGTTTTGAAATCCCGAGGTTGGAGAATGCAAGGAATGTGGATGTGGGTCTTCGTTTGGCACTAGCCATGATGAGTCTCATAACGAGACTCTTCGTTGCTCCCGATGCGTTTCATGTAAATAAAGAAAAGAAAAGAAAAGAAAGGATTAGTAGACGGGACATGAAAATATATTAAAAAATGTAAACAAATAATTCGTGAAGTATGATACTCTATTGGGCCTGCCCGATTTGCACCATGAAGGTAGAAAGAGAAACCTGCGAAAAGTCTGTGAGGCAAGCCCAACAGTTACAGCAATGCAATGTAGGCAAACAGGAAAGCAAAATGGGCCAGTCCTACTATACATTTACTGACCAAGCAAAGAGTGATATACACAAGGATATACATTTGATATATGTCATATATATGCATAGTTCTCTATATCTTATATACTTTAAAGGTATATCAGTTTACATATCTCATAGAAAACATAAGGAAATAGAGGAAAAGGACAACAAACAATTGATGGGTATCACATTCCAGAAGAAAGGAAAATGTTTGTGCATTTCAAACCAAGTAAATGCAGCCAATTCAGTGGATATATGATTAGTATGGACACGAAAGGGGTTTCATGCTAATATGGGCATGCTTTGATATTCAGACAACAAAAGCAAATATGTAGTTAGTTCAAAGGAAATAGAAAAGTTTAAGAAGGCATAAATAGCCATTAAACAAAAACATCTCAAATATCCAGAGTCAATCCAAGACTAAACTAAGTATATAAACTCTTTTATCCACTACATTATTAGGTTTAATGACACTGAAATTAATGGGTACTTCATAGCTAATTTGACAAATCACATTGGACATGAGAAACACAGAATCAGTCAAATAGCCTAACTTCTTCAGATACCAAAGACTGCTTATGCTTAACTGAACATATATGACCAGTTAGTTAAGGCAAATATGTCCCAGTGACTCAGAAGATTTTTCATACCATTAGGAATGTTGCTCTAGCATTCTGGCATATAAGGAAAAATACAGACAACAGGACACCTAGGTAGCAGATCAAACATGGCATTTTAAGGATAAAGAAACAACCTAGTAACTGAGATACTTATTATAGCAGTTCAGTCATAATAAATAGTAAGGCATGCATATTCCATTCTATTAGTTAGCCCAGACGTATGCATACAGACTTATAACACACTAACAGGGTTCAAAGCTAATGCCCTTCACTATCCTTAAACATCCACAACCAAATCAATGAAATAGAGACAACACACATATTCCTATATCCTTATCATATGACCAACATATATGAGTTAATCACAAATGATAGACAGGTAGCAAACCAACATGACACAGTCTAACCTAAACAAGTAGAAAACATTAGCATAGACATAATTTAAGCATCTTGATAAGGGGATCATGACCTAAGAAAACAAATGAAAGACTTAGCAGTATAAACCTATTTAGAGATTTTGGGTCCAATAGGATTATATAATGTCCAGAAATCAACACATACACACACAAAAGCTCTTTATCCCATTTTTACTACCCTGAACTCAGGCCTGCAGATTTATAAGCAAAAAAGTAAGAATTTAAACCCGACCTATCTAAACACATACTCATTTGATAAAAAAATATGCAAAAAGTTGACATACATCTAAATTTACAAAGAGACCAAACTTTATTCTTACTTAACATTGGATTTCAGACATACATGTAAACGAAACCAAAGCATAACCACATAATCAGACCTTAATCACCACAGATCATGACCTTTAAAGTAGAACAATGACCTTATCATATTAGTCATGCTAAAACATAACTAATTTACATCATAACTTCATTGAACAGGTGTTGAACAACATTTTCAACATATTGTATTAAATGTAATACTAATCATGAACTAAACAGGTGCAAACACTATATGTATCACACATAAAACATCTAACTAATCATAACTCTTCTAAACAAGTACTAACAACATACGCCTCATATCATAATCTACATAAGTTTAATAATACAAACAAAACATTTCTAAATCTTAATAGGTAATTAAACAAGGCTAACAACTTAACACACTTAGGCATTAAAACACAACCACATGAATAATCAGCACAGAATTAGCACCAAAATACAGAAAACAAATCGAGAGGAATGTATTTTACTGACCTTCTTTGGGAAGCGAACCGAGGCGTGTTTCGAATCGTCGACCCGCTCGGAGAAGTTTGTTTATGCGATTGAAAAAGAACAAAATGTTTGTGGCTTTGCCGAGCCGGAACCGAGAGTAAAAAGGGAGGACTTTTCAAAATCGAAACATATTCAAGAAAGGATCATTGGCTCTGAAAAAAAGAAACTCTTTTGCGAAACAAGAAAGGTCGACTCTTAGTTAACGGCTAAAAAAAGGGGCTTTTTGTTCTAAATCTGAAATCTTTTTCTCTTTTTCTCCTCTTTTCCCCCATTCAACAACCCACAAATGGTTCTATTTATAGCCCCAATCGAGACCCTAATGGCTGAGGTTTGAATTTCAAATTCAAAACAAAGTTTGAAAATGTGACGGTTTCTTTTCATTTCGAAAATTGAAACGATAACAAAGGCGTACGGATTCATACTTTTACCCACCGAATTCTTGAAGGTGTTCTAGAGGCCCACTGTAGCATGCAGGTGAATCTGACTCAGGCGAGCTATTCAAAGCTCTGGGGTTTTGCAAAAAATGGGAAAAAGGGAATTGTGCGATGTGCGGGCTAGACGATCGAGGGGGCATGGTGGCAGTGGTATGGTGAGGGTGTTCGTCTGGCGGGTAAAAGGAGGCGACGACGGTTTCGGACGAAGGACTGCTGGTCTCTCTGGTTGATTTTCGGGTATTAGGTTTGGGATGACTTCTTGAGGCATGGGTCGGTGAAATGTGATGGGGTAGGTTGGTAGTGTCAGGCGGCGGTGTCGGCGACTGGTGGTGTCAGGCGTAGGGTGTGGCAACGTAGGGGTAGGGGTGTGCGGCGATTTGAGATTTCGAGGTGGCCGATTGGGCTGCGGATTTGGGCTCGGATATGCAGAAAATGGGGGTGGACAATTGGGCTGCCCCATTTTAAATTGGGTGTTATTTGTTTTGGGTAGAAAATTTTTTTGGGTTAAGAAATAAATGGGTTATGGGTTAAAAAATATAAAAAGGGGTTTAATATAAAAAAATGCTTTGAAGAAAAAATGCAAATTATTTTTAAAATGAGATATAACGATGTGATAATAATAGAACATAATATTTGTGAAATGCTTAATGCTTAATAAAAAATGGAAATGCGATGCAATTTTGCGAAAATAACATAACATAGAATATTAGGGGAATTATGATTACGACTTAAAAAAAAGAAGGCAAATGACAGTAAAACATGTGAATAATAATAATAATAATAATAAATAATGATATTAAGAAATAATAATAAATAAATATATATATATATATATATATATATATATATATATATATATATATATATATATGCCTATATTAAAATTATTTTCGAGGTGTCCGAAAATATTTAAAATTGCGAATAAATCGGAAAAGACAGGACAAAATTGGGTGTCAACAGTGGGACAGCTTTAAAATACCAACAAGCCTCACACCACAAAAAAGTCCATAAATGGCTAAATACCAGAAAGTCCATTCAGGTACAGACGTCTCTACAAACACCACATGCACCACTACAAACAGCGGAGCACACCTAGTTCATTTCATAGAAATTCAGATGGCCTCAATGCTTGCAGCTGCAAAAAATCCAAAATAAATGCAAGCCGTAATTCTAAAATTTGCACCGTCTTCATCAAAATAAGACTCTTCATCAGAAGAAGAAGAACCAAAAATAGATATTAAAGACAGTCCGGTTTATTGCAACAATGAATTCTGAAAAAGATTGCCAAAAGAAGACAAAATACCCGGAGCAGAGTTCAGACAAAATTCCGACAAAAGAAAATATCTGAAAAAGATACTTTCAAAAAGAAAACAGTAAAAGCAAAAGAGATCAGTAATAATTCAAGAAAATGCCAAAGTGAATGATGTCATAGATGTCGTCATTCTTCACTAAGATGAATAGTCATTCTCCACTCGGATGAATAGTTAGATTCCTTTTTAATTACAGAAATGTCATGTAAAACTCCTATAAAAGGAGACCCCCTCTCCCTTAGTTAGACAAGCTTTTTCTTTCGACCTTTTTCTTTGATAGAATTAAGATCCTAGAGAGAAGTGAGAGCTCAAGAAAAATCCCCTTTAGTTAGGATAAAATTCCCCTCATATGATTCAGTTCATATGATACTATATACCTTAGCCAAAATTCCCTAAATGCCTTGGAAATTCCCAAGATGGATCTCCTTGAATATTTTTAAGTTTAATTCTTTGTAAGTTTTAATATTTTAAATAAATATGATTATGGATGGTACTACCTCATAATCTTTTGAATACTTCATGCTTTTAAATTCTTTAAATTCCTGCATTAAATACTTGGTCGGTTCTACCGCCTATTTGATTTAAATTACTGCAGAACCTTTGAATTATGATTTCCTTAACTGGAACCTTAATTTATAAGTTAGTCTTGATTTGCTTTCTGTATATCTCCTTTATCCATTGATTCTTCAATCCCTTATATCTCAATTCCTTCCATGTTTGTTATCCCATTTAGATCATCGGTCGTAGTTTGGTATCAAAGTCAATATGAATGTATTTATAATTTCTTTCTCTGTGTTTTTTCAAGGAATTTTTAAAAAGCAATTGGATTGTTTCAAAGGATTGAGATAATTGGATATATCTTTCCTCTGTTTTGATAGTGAAATCGATTTTGAAAAAATTTGGTATTTGGATTTTTTGTAAATTTGATCTCTATTTACTGTTGGTATTTCCCAATTATCAATCGATTTTTCAAAATCTTGTATAAGGATTTATTCCAAATTTATTATCTTCTTTGAATCCATGGAAGATGTTGAATCAAAATCACAAGAAGTAGATCTGTTGAGATACTGATCCATGTATATAAAACCCTATTATTGAAACTTGAGTTCTTCTTACAATCCCAAGCGTTTCACGGAGTCTGACTGCTTACACCCTTGAGGACTTACTACCCCAGACCATCCTAGGCAAAAAACCTCAGACAACCTAAACCTCTAAACAAGAATTTCATCTGATCTGAACATATTTCTCTCTATCTCTACCCTTTATGGATCTGATACCAAACTTTTGATATATTTATATATCATGATGATATCATGGAGGACTAAGAGAAGGACTGAATCAGTACTCCATGATACAATCTCAGTATATTTAATTACCACGATGGTACCATGGATAGAGGAGTGTCTCATTGAAGGACTGAAGAATTCCTTCATGATATCATCACAATATATGTATATAAGATGATGGTATCACAGAGGGTTTTTTTTTCGAGAAAAGTGTCTTTTTGAATAAATGAATATAATCATCCATAATACCATCTTGGTATATTTATATACCATGATGGTATCATGGAGGACTAAGAGAAGGACTGAAGTAGTCTTCTATGATACCATCTCAGCATATTTATATACCATGTTAGTATCATCATTTGGAGGCATCTCGGGTAAATAGTTTTAATTTTTTATGGGGGTACAAAAGTAATAGGGGTATGGGCAGGTAATTTCTTTGATTTGAGGGGGTACAACCGTTGTTTTCCCTAATATCTACCTACCAAGCCTTCTGTAAGAGAGTGAAACAACGCTTAACTACCTTCTAATTAACCTTCTACCCTTGATATACTTGGTATTCGTGTAAAGTCAATTAATTACTTTTTCTTGTAACATTTTGATTCCAAATAAATTAGAATGATTGCTCATCGTTCCCATTATTTGGACCAATCAATTATTCCATCCAGGTTTCCACCTCTTTCATTTATATGTCATATTGAATGTATAAGAGCTCTTCATAAATACAGTCACAGTGTGACGACGCCAAAAATCATGAAAAATTTATATGTCATAGCTAACTCTAAGAGTTATTTATAGAGAATAACTACCTTTTAATTTAATTACTTTTCATAACTACAGTGAATTTTTAATTTACCTATCATTGCTATACCAAATACATAGAGTTATTCCACTATATCAATCTTCTCCCTCACCCCCCCCCCCTCTCTCCTTTTTCCCTAGCTATGGCAGTCAACCGCCTCTCTCCCTCATTTTCTCTACCTCTGGTGAAATCCAAACCACCGCCCAACCACCACTACAAACCCCCGTTCTATGACATCAATGTCATCCTCCATCTATTTCTCTCACGCTCCTCTTCCATCCTATATTTTCTTCCGTCTTCACGTTTTCCAATCCATCTACCTCTCACACTGTCACTATTTGCCTGCTTCTCCAACTATGGAGAGTTTCACCTACCAAATCGACATGACCCACTGCTCCATCTCTACTAACGCCAGCCCACCCCATTGTCTCTGCCATAACTGGACCTGGATCTGACGGAGATGCTGGAATTCATGGTTTTTTCTCCTTCTTTGTATCTCAGATCTGAGTGTATTTGTCTGGCTGGAAACTTCTAGTTCCATCTCTCTTATCCCTCAGTAACACCTGCTCGTCACCGGATCTAGATACTCGTGTATCTCAAACGGTAGCGGCGATGTCCTATCTCTCATTCTCTCTCTTCTCCCTCACCCCGATGGTTGGTTTCAAAGTAACAGTGGTAATGGGGATTTAGTGGGTGTTTTCCAATTGGATTCGGCAGAGCGGGGTGGTTCATGATGTGATTTGGTCGAAGGTGTAGAGAAGGATGGAGCTACGGTGGTTTCATGGTGGCATTGGAATGGAGAAAGATGAAGTGAATCCACCCATGTACTGTGAAATCGTTTTCCTCTCTGTGTAATACAGTGTATTTTATATTTTGCCGGAGATTTGATCGGATTTGATTGTATTTTTTATTTTTTAAATACAATGTATATTGTTCACCGGAGATTTGACTGGAGTCGATGACTTCTTCTCCTTTTTGTATCTCAGATCTGAGTGTATTCGTCATTTTTAGTGTATGTTTTTTTGTTTGACTGGAGATTGAGCTCAAGTACAGTAAAATGCATTCAATTTATGCATTGCAGTATCTATGCAAGTCTATATATTCAAATACAGTCAAATACACCTGAAATAGCTAAAACCTAGCTATAGATGTAATTAAAAATGTAGCTATAATTTAGAAGCTTCTAAACCATAGCTATTTATGTAAGTTATCCAAAGTCGTTCGAGGAATTCAAAGAAGTACTAAAGTATCATATTCCGTAGTCCGTACTAGAATTTGAATTTGTAATTTAAGGAAATTTTTTAACCTTCTTTACAAGGCCTCTACACTCTCTTATATCAACAAGGTTCAACAGTTCATATGTAACCAAAAAAGTTAGTTTTACCCTATTTATTTGCACATTTTTCTGGTGATAAGGAATTGAGTTGAACTATATATTTGATATTGTTAAATTATGATAAGTTTAGTATTATGCTAAAAGTTTAAAGAAAAAAGAGAGGAACATTTTTTTCACATAAAAAAGGAGTACTGGACAGTTGCAAATTATTCAGAGAAAGAAAAGAGGTTGGCCTAAAGAGATAGGGAGAAGTAACATTTCTTCAAACACGACGACATGTAAAGCTAGTGTCACTTTTCTTGTGTAGAGCAACCAATTGCCACTAAGAAAAACTCAAAGTTTGATGTCAATATATATAGTTATAGGTGAGCATACAAGATTTAATTTGCAACAACGCAAATGTCCTATCCCAAAAAAAAAGACCTGCAAGAGTCATTAATTACTGTTGGGAGATGGATTATCATTGATGAATGCACGAGTTGCTCGTGTCAATATATACAACTAATATTAATTCTTGTCCATTATTAATTCACACTGACACTCTTGTTTGCCGGTATACGGTGAAAACCGACACGACACGTGGCATGATTTGAGTATGGAAATCGAAGGAAGTAACAATGTTTTGCACTGGATGCGAGTTGTACTGGTGGTGAGTTCGGGTGTCATAACAAAATCGGTTGACGGCCGAACCAAGTGACACTGAATAGCGACCGGACCTGGTGACATCGGGTGGAAGATCGAAGGAGTTCAGCGCCTACCCTTTCCGAATATGGCGTCAGCCGTTACTATTTGCTCATTAAGTGATCGTTTTTATCATTTAATTGCACTTAATGAGGGAGTGATTCATGGAAATAAATGCCAAGTGCAATTTCATTCAAATTGGATTTGGTCAAACAACTGGGCAAGATTCGTTCGATCATTTTACCTTTATAAGACTTGTGGTAACACTAATACTACTTGGGTAAGATTCATTTAATCTTTTAGCTCTTACAAATCTTCATAACCCCAAAACTTAAAAAGCCTTCAAATTTCTTTACAGCTTAGACTCTTCATAGCTTCTACTCTTCGAATTTCTTCTTTCTGAACTTCTTTAGTGAAGGTATGGTAGTCCTCTAGTGTTTGTATTCGAAGCATGAGAATTCAAACACTATTTGCTATTTTAATACCGGGCGACTCCTAGTGTTTGTCTGGCCTTCAACTTCGATCTTCAACTACTTAGTAATACGCTTTACATTGTTGCCTCATTAAAAACCTTGCCGGAAAAACCCTTTTCGGGATATCAACTGTGCTAAGCGAAAAAGAGTGCAAAACGTGTTTTCAGACCAAATTCTAACGTTGTTAGGTCTTTGAGTGATGACTCCGACTTTTGTTCCTGTGAGGGTTAGACACATCGAAGCAAATAAAGTTTTATATAATTAACCAAATACATATCTTAACAGTAATATCGCTACAAGTGTGCAACGTTCTAATTGTTTGGCAACTTTTGACTGTCTTCGGCTTTCAACTGGTATGAACTTTTTGTTTTTCAAGAATCAATTTAACTAGTCTTTGAAATTGAATTAGATTAGATCAACTCAAAATTTTAAATTAAAATTTAGATATTTTAAAACTATATGAAAAATATTATAAGTTGCAATTCATCTCATACCAATATGATTAAAATTTACATAATTTAAATCTCGAAACCCAAAACGTGTCACGTAAACAGAAAGAGGGGGATTAACTATTTATACATTTTCTTTTTTCAGTTTTTAGAGATGAATACAATTTAAAAAGTAAACTTCTTTAGTTGAGTATGATCTTAAAATTCTATAGAACTGTTAGAATTCTTTTGGGACTGAGATGAAGGGGAGAGAGAAGAGGAATGCAGGGAAATGGGAAGTCCGCGATTAAGGAGCGCACAAGGAAAGAAGTAATTAAAGATCTAATTTTCACAAAATAAGAAATAAGAAAATAATGGCAACAAGCGATTATCCGTTGAAATTAACTGCTTGTGTAGAAGAAAAAAATCCAATGACCGTGGATATAAGTTAAACTCATAAATGAAACGGATAAGTAGGGATGGAAAAATGGATAAAAAGTATGGATATTCGCCCGATCCAATCTTTTTAAAATGGGTTGGATATTCAATTTATTTAAAATGGGTCTTATATGGGTCAACTCATATTATTCACTTAAAATATGGGTAATTTAAATGATAAAATTGATAAAACCCACAACTTTAGTAAAATAAATTTCTTAAAAATAAGGAAAAATGACTTTCTTAATAACATTAGGGAAAACAAGTCCCACAAGTGGTATTTCATCAACCACCCCACCACCATCAAACTCAACCCCCTCGTCCCCTCCAAAAAATGTCACACCCCAACCTTGGGGGTGTGGCCGACACCCGACGCCCTAAGGCCCGAACATACCAATCCTGATACCTGAGAGATATACCACAACTCATGGGCCGACAAGGCATTGGACACATACTCAACCGCATACGGACATAGCCACTTGAACTCAAAAAAAGGCCCAAATCATGCATATATATAACAAGGACGACATGTGCATGAAACGCAGTGTTGGGGTAAGGGTACATAAGTCAACCTAAAACTCATAACAAGCATTTGAGGGCCAACTTGACACAATCATAAAAATGTATGCATGTCTGTAAAAATCAAGCCGCTCAATGGGGCCATATAAAGTAATATTCAGCCTCTTTATGGGGCAAATCATGTCATAATACATATATATCATACCCGACCTCGATGAAAACCTGGTCGTACCCGGCTAAAATCTGGGACTCGGTAGTATCAAAATCAACTGCAGCTGGGTGCACATCTACGTGCCGTACCCGGCCGACTATAGCGCAGCTCGGTATGAAAATAATTACATATATATAAGTGCAATGCAAGATAGACTCTGAAGGGCCTTATGAAACCAATCGTAGTGACTCAAGGTCGTTATTCTCATATTATCGTTATGTAGTTATGTTTGTATCAATTATCTGAGGGTCGACAAGACTCATAAGAAAAACGTACGCTTCAAAGGAAACAAGGCGAGAGGTGCCTTTGACAAAGAACAACAATAAAATTCAGGAATTATATGTCCACATGAAACGATGAGGTTCACAAGATTTCAATCTCTAGAATAGAGTTCCTTTTTGGTGTAATGTTGTTATGATTACGTTATTCATAGATCATGCTAAAAGAATGAAAAAGTATGTCTTAACATACCTGATCCTTGTCGCTACAATCGTTCTATAATCCCCCGCTCCTCTTACAGGTGCTCATCTACATCACATAACTAGTTGACATCAATATCGAATTTCAATTCCATAAAGAAACTTCACTTAAGTATCTTATCGACATCCCTAAACACTTCAGGTTCTTAGACTCCTTTACAAGAGATACTTACATGATTCATTCTCCCGATTCAATCAAAATACAATTTCCATAGAAACTTGATTAGGCGTTCTTCGATAATTTTAGCATAAATAACTCCCTTAAGATTTTCTTATCCGAAAAATCTTATGTGATTCAACTTCAAAATCCTTCAAACCGAACTTTCCTTAATTCATAACATACACAATTAATTTCATCATCCAATTCAACTTATTCTTAGAGTAAATTAGCTCAACAATTCATATTACGAATATTCCATAATATTTGTGAAGTTTTGATCATGCTGCTTTTTCATCACTTTCTCCAAATAAACAATTACTCATAATCATAAGTAGAGGAGGATTAAACATACCTTAACGCATCATAATCCTCACAAAACAATAGAATACTTCATTCCAAAGGTTTTCGAAATCAGTTCCTCAAGAAGACGACAATTCCTACGATAATTACGGGGCTTATTATGAAATTCTTACGGATTTTGACTTCGATTTTGACTTGGGGTGTTGGGGTAAGACTGAGAGGGTTTAGAAGAGGTCTTGGGACTAATTTGGGCAAAAAATAAGGGCTCTACATCCCCAATTTAAACCCGTCAAAAATTCTGCACCGACGTAAAACGACGGTACACTCGATGGACCGTCAAACACTCGACGATCTGTCAACCTTCCCGTCAAATTGCCAGGAAAATTGACGATCACATTGGGAAATTTGATGGTCTGTCAACTCCATCATCAAACTACTCAACTACCTGTTTTCGTTGAAACGTACTTCCTTCGATCCGTTTAACTCCCAAACACTCTGGTACCTCCATAAACAAGCTGTAAACCTTCATTAGCCTTTTGTAAGGTCATACCCCTCCCCGGGGCTTCGGTATCCATTGACGACACAGCAAAATGCGAAACTTATGGGGTGTAACAAATAAAAAAAATTAATATTCTTTTTGGTTTTCTACACCACTTACCCCCCCACTCCACCACCCTAAAAAAATTAATTTTTATTTAGAAAAAGTTTTTAAAATTTTTTATTTGATTTTTACACCTCCCCCCCCACCCCTTCAAAAAATTGTTTTTTTCTTAAGAAAGTTTATTTTGGTTTTCTACACAATCCACCCACCCCCTCCCCCCTCCCGCATCCCTACCCCTCCCAATTTTTACTTCATATATTTTATTTTACTTTTATAAGAACTTATAAAGAATGAAAATTTTGCGTGGTTAAATTTGGTGTGGGATGGATGGTGGGTTGTGGTTTGGGGGAGGGAGGCAAAGGGCGGGGGGTAAGAAAATATTTTTATTTCTTATAAAAGTAAAATAAAATATATGAAGTAGAAAATTTGGGAGTGGCGTGGCCGGGAAAGGGGGTGGGGGTTGAGTGGGGCGGTGATGTGGGGTAAGGTAGGTGGTGGTGTGAGATAAGGATGAGTGAAGATGAAGTCCATTCGAGGGTGGTGGTTGGGTGGGGATCATTGGAAAACTTCGAAGTTTTATTCTTCACGCAAATATTGAGGTACAACTATGTAGTAGGAATTGGATTTATGGACAAGAAGATAAATTAGTTTTCTCCATATTAGCTATATGAAGCCAACATCTTTAAAATAACTTTAGATAATATGAATATCCATATTATCCGTCGGATTAACCCATTTTTATCCGTGATAAATATGGGCGGGTTGGGTAATTGATCTGTTTTTGTTTAAGCCATTTTGATCCGCCCCGCACGTTTTCCACCCCTACGGATAAGTAATATTTTTGGGGTAATAAAACAATGCATACTTGCTCCTAATTCTATATTACTCTATTTGATTGAATAAAATGTGTATGCCTTTGGCTATAATTTCATCAACGTTTGCTTACTGCCACTATGCTCTTCCATCGTAATATACTAATATCATCACTTTGAGTGATTATCCTCTTTTGTGAAGGGGAAAGTCCGAAGGAGAAATCCCCCACCTGTACCAGAGGCCCCTTGATCAGGTAGGATGTAAATCGAGGGATATGCGCGAGTGGCAGTCCTGCAAGAGAGAAGACCAACGGGACACGAACCCAGCAACAGTCCTTGCAATATTTCAGCAAAGACTGTCACCACACGGATTCGAACCCGCGATGTCGAAGTGGTTCTACCCCAATCACCTTGCCACTTACCAACTTGCATGTGCCCGGGGCGAGTGATTATCCTCACTGCCTTATAATTGAAAATACTTGTCATTTCTTTTCCATTCCCCCAATATAACTATCCCGACAGTCAATTCTTCTCAAATTAAACAATATAGTAAAAATACTTCTCTCCATTCTAATACCACTTGTCCGGTGGAATATTTGTTCAAATCAAAATGAAAATACTTTCAACTATGCTTCCCACTCGGTTGTCATCCAAAAACTCTTTAATCAGGCAATTGAGTAGTTTTGCCTTACTAATCAAAGTGGATATCATTAATATCAGATATACTATACTCAGTGTATTCCTCTTCAAAAAAATATTTACAAACTCAATGTAGATGGATCTTATAACAATAACATCGATACAGGCGGAGCAGGAAGTTATGTGTGAATAGTGTTTTATTGACCGAGACTCAAGTGATTATAAAGATGATATGTTTTTTTTCATTAATTGACTTAAAAGATATTTTAATTTATGTGTCTTACTTTTTTTTTTTTAGTTTGTTTAATAAAATATCTATGTTATGACTTATTTAACACCACCACAAGATTGAAAAGAGTTTTCGTATATTATACACACTTATAATTTAAGATCATATCATTTAAAAGTCATTATTACTTTCTTACATTTCATGGCTAATCAAATTAAAATAAATAAATAAAGTGAAGGTTACTACCTTAGCTTGTCCAAAAGGGTGTTAATTAATAGCTCTTGAATTCTTTATGTAATTATTTTTTATATTTTGATTCTAACTATGCCATATTCTAAGTTGAACGATTTGTCCTTTTCGATGTGATGAGTCAAAATTGCAAATCAATAATTGTCAAGAAATCTTACAAAGTAGAAGCAACCATCTTCTCTTACGTAAAGTTTGACTTTTCGCAAACTGTAATTGACTGGTAAAACTGATGAAAATTGTGCATGATGAAATTTTGGAGGAGTTAGGTCTTGCTGGCCTAATTAACTATTATGACTCTCACTTCCACTACTTAAAAGCAAAGATTCACCCCATTTATTCAAAAGTTTCAACTTGTTCACGTGTTTGTAAGATCTAAGATAATTGAGAACCCACTCATAACAAAAGAGGCCCACAAAAGTAGAAAGGTACCTAGATAACTATAATTTTATCATATTTGTACTAAGCTCAAGTAATTTAGCCGTGTTAGAATGATATATTTTGAGTGTACTATGGATTCCTATCTGCACAAAAGTTTATTTTTATTTTTTAAAATTTTATAAATACATATTCAATGTAAAATTTCTCTTTTAAATTTGTGATCAATTGAACTGATACATGTAAATTTTCCACATTCAACATAATTTTGAACAATTCTTATTTAAGTTAGTTTCCGCATGACATAACGTGTAAATAGGTCAAGTTTTATCAATACGGCTAAATTTATAAACAATTTAACAAGATAAATATTAATAAAAATTGTACTAAAATTATACCCCCACTTGATATGACTTTTGTGGAAATGTATTTTTTCATTCTTCTAAATATATAACATTAACATTATTTTTGTATATTTTTTTAAACGAATTCAAAATTTAAAATAAAGATCTTAAATGATTCTATTTGTGCGATGCCTAATCGTAAACAGACCTTTTTAAATATCATTACGCTTTTTCAGTTTTTAATAGTTATTATGTTCAATCAAACAATTTTATATAATATAAAACAAAATTAGAGTAATAAATTTTATACCCAATGTTTTCACAATACATCAGGCTAAAGAAGGAGCCTTGGCCCTCTTCACATGAACTAGAGTACTGACTACAACTTTAGTTGAATTCAGTACTTTGAGTTCAAATTTTATATTTATTCTAAAAACTAATTGAATATATATATTAATTATAAATTTAGAATTTAATAATAATTTAAAATACTAGAATGCAGTAGTAAACGTTTGGCAATAAATTTTATTTGAAATTTATAGAGTTAGAATTGAATATAGAGTTGTGTTTGATTATATTTTTTGTAAAAAATATTTTGAACAATTAGAAATACATTTTATGATGGACTACAAATTTTTAAATAAATAAATAATTTTTATAACTAAACGTATCGGAATCATAACTTCATATCCGTCCTCCTCCTATGCTCACATGCCGTTTATGAATTTACAAGTCGTGTTTCACGTCTGAAAGGTTAATCCCTCAGCCAGCCTCCACCAAATTTTCTCTTTCCTATAGGAGTAGTTTTTTTTCTCTCTCTCTATCGGTCTATCCTCACACACACATTTTACACACACAAACAAAACACAATTGACTCTGCCAAACAGGGCCCCAACCACCGTCCCTTTCTCTCTTTAACTTTTTCACAAATTTCCACGTACTACTCCCAACACAACTTCTCATCGTCAATCATCTATCACCTTTCCGATCATTGCTCCGCCGTCTAATCCACCAAACCTAGGTTTTAATAACTCTCTTTCCGATCTCCATTCCCGATGATAATTCCAGATCGGCGATGTACCGTCTTAGTATAGAAGAAGCTCAGAGTCAAAGGTTGCAAAACGACGCCACATCGAAAGTAGAACAGTGCACTTCAGTTCAGGATATGGACGACAAGCAGCTTGTCGGAGTGAATTCTCCGGCGATGGTGAACGTGATCGGCTCCGGCGAGAATACGAAGCGAGGAAGGCCGCCACGTAGAGCAGCAACGAAAGCTCCGCCACCGAAGAGACAGAGAGAGGAGGAGGAAGGGGAAGATGTTTGCTTTATTTGTTTCGATGGTGGTTCTCTTGTCTTATGCGATTGCAAGTGAGTAAAACACGCGTTTTTCAGTGTTACGCACAATATTAAGTTTTTTTTTTGCCTCCTTTTTCCATTTTGAATCATTTACTTCAAGCTAAAAATTGATATAGTAGTTCTTCATAATTGGTAACGTAAAAGCACTTTTCTGATTTATTCCAATTTGTTTTCTTAGCTCCCGTTTGGCCATAGATTTTTGTAACTTGATGTTGTGTTTGGACATGCATTCACTTGCAAAAATTATTGAAGTTTTGTGAGTTTGGGAACTTGAAATTGTTTTGAAGATAAATTTTCAAAATCTGATCCAAAATCTATGGCCAAAAGCTAGCTTAATGTTTTGAGATTTGGAAGTGGTTGACTGATTGTATTGATTATTGTTTTTATGTTACTGTAAAGGGGGTGTCCAAAGGCATACCATCCAGCTTGTATTAAGCGAGATGAGGCATTTTTCCGCTCCAAGGCTAAATGGAACTGCGGTATGTACTTCTGCTTCTACGCGAACTTAATGAGCCTGTTTATTTCATTTAGTCCTCCGGGCTTGGGTTGTTGTTCCAGTCTTTATTTGTTTTATCTTGTCTATATGAGATTTTTCTGGATCGTTTTCTGCACCTCATTTGTGAATTTTATCTTGGATGTGCATTGCTAGTTAATCCATTTACAAGATGGACTTATATATCAGGCAAGGTCATATAGATTTCTGTTTGATGGTAAATTTAATCCATGAGGGGTACATTAAAGGCTGTAATGTCGTATTACTTGTGCATCTGACATTTAGTTTAGCTAATTTACAGATAATTACCATATAAAGGTTCACCTTATGGATGAAGGTGACCGTGCTACTGCAGTGTCTCGACCAGAAACACATAGATAAGGTGCAATTGAATTTTAAGGCAGGTGGTTGTTCAATGAAATGGTCAACGACACTACAATTTCTTCCTTGTACTGCTATTTTGTAGATATCTAAGAAGCACGATACTTGGTCCTTCATTCTACTGCTTCTTTGTAAATCATCATAAGTTGGCTTGAAGGAATTGCATTACATCAATCATTGCAAATATCACTATTGCTCATTGTAACAGCATCAAGATTAGTACTTATGTATTACTTCTGCGTATATGAACATATATTCACATCTAAACATTTAGCAAACACCTAAAATGGAAACATGTGTGCATGCCAACAGCTACTTACATCAATCATAAAATTATTTTAGAGCGAAAACTCGAATGTGGAAACAAAGAGCAGTGAGTGCCCAAGCAGCCAGATGCACGTCTGTGTTCGGTAGAGAGAGAGAGAGAGCTAGAAAGGCACATGCACAGTTGCAATAGGCATCAGGAATGGATTTGGAGTTCGTTCCGGAACGGATAAAAGGAAGAACATTAGGAAGAGCTAGTATCCTAGTTCGTTCTCTTGTAGTCCTATCACTTACAAATAGAGAGCAGTACAAGTAGCCATCATGCCGAAATTAGCATATGAGAATTTTTAGCTGCAATTGGCATTTACAAATTTGAAGGAAAAGGTTCCAATCCATTCGAGCCATCTAAATCGATCAATATCGGCATGGTTCATGATAGTTGACATACTAACTGGTGCATTTTCAAGAAAAAATGCATTCATGTGTATATTTTCTATTGTAATCATGATCTATTCCCATGTTTTGTACTCTATATTTGTAACATATTCGAAATGGTTGCTACTTCCAAACATTTTTTGGGAAGTGAAGACCTGAAGACAATCTTTCGCAGCCATGCATTCCTGTTGCTGATAACCTTACTTATCCTACAACATCACCAACAACAACGATGCCTCAAACTTCCAAGCTAGTTGGAGTTAGAGTCTGGTAAGAGTTTCACATTGGAAATGGAATGGGAACATGAACTCTTTATATGAACTTGGACAATCCTCACCTTACGAGCTAGCTTTTGGGGTTGAGTTATGCCCATGAACCATTTCTTTACATGATATCAGAGCCAGACCAATTCCAATTCATTGTCACCGATGTTGGGCCCCCAAATTATATTGTCCACGCTCCAGTTAATGAGCTCTGGGCGTGCGGGGGAGTGTTAAGAGTCTCACATCTAAATGGAATGGGAACATGGACTCCTTATATGGACTTGGACAATCCACACCTTACAAGCTAGCTTTTGGGGTTGAGTTAGGCCCAAAATCCATTCTTTACAGGGTCGATTATATGAATCCTCGCTATTCATTTCGCTCCAACTGGACCCATTCCATTCAAATATTCAATAACCATCTCACTCTCTTTGATCCGTTTCCCTTTATCTTTGCACTCATCAAAGAGAAGCTTGAAAACACATTTTCACTTTGGGGTAATCTCAAGAAGAAAAAAAAAATCTAAATGCAAAATTGGAAAAAGTAAAAAAGAAACTAAACCTCCATGACAGAGAGAGAAACAGGGTTCAGATTCCTTTTAAAAATAAAAGAAAAGGAAAAAAATGAACAAGGATAAGATTATTTGGTTAAACTAAACCTTAGACAATCAGAGTAAATTGCTCAAGAGAGTGTAACTTACTCGATAAAACTATTAGTTTTCATCATTGTAATGTTGAATAAGCTACAAAGAAGCTATAGGTTTGAAGTGGATAAAGGCTAATTTTGAGCAATTTTTAGTATGTCATACTAATAGTTAATGTGATCGAAGACATTCTCTTTTTGAACAGTGTATCCCACCGACCATTATTATTTTTTGTGTGTATATATGTATGTATACAGTCCACACACACACCTTATACACTTGACTGTCTATGTATGGGTGTGTGTGTGTAATCGAAGACACTCTGGTGATGGGCATGATATCCGAGAATCTATATTCACAGCTGGGGTGCAACCACAGACATATACAAATATCAAAGACTATATCAAAATTAAACACCAAATATAGATGAAAATGTCACTGATTGACACGTGTAGTGCTGAGTATTTTTTCCATTTCATTTCAAGTTAGTACATTTGTTTGAACTTCAAAGGTTTCTGTTTTCCCAGATGTGTTATGTTTGAATTTTTGGTCAACAATGTTCATGAACGATTAATTTAATAACAGAAAATGAAAAGATTCTTAAACTATAAGTCTTGAAGTAGTTGCTTAAAGTTATAATCAAATAGATATCATAATAGATGGATATGATGTTCTATTGATTATCACATCACCACCCCCAGATGCTTGCATGACATAACGTTCTCAAATTACCTTTATTTTCAGGTTGGCATGTTTGTAGTGTATGTCAAAAGGCTTCCCACTATATGTGCTATACTTGTACATATTCGGTGTGCAAAGGATGTACAAAAGATGCTGATTTCTTGTGTGTTCGAAGAAACAAAGGCTTTTGCTCAACATGCATGAGAATTGTTATGCTGATTGAGAATATAGACCAAGGGATCAAGGAGATGGTATGCTCTGCCCCATAATCTCATTACTGATTATTAATTTGACATTTCGTGATATCATCAAGTCTAAATACCAAGATATCCCCTCAAACTTGGTGGGATTTGTCAGTTAGACACTCACACTTAGCTAGTGACCAGATAGACACCTTTATTTGAAAAAGTTGTGATCATGTGTGTTCCACTTAAATCTGAGCTTGTGAGATCTTAATCAGAATAATATTGAATTTTACATGGACCCATACTTCCACCCTTTTACTAGAAAACTTTCATGACTTATTCCAATTTACTTGTGCAATTTGCTCAAACTTCCATTATATCGCTCAACAACAATAAGATGACAGGAAGAACTCCCAGTCAAATTGGCAGGTTAAAGGCACCCCTCTGTCACTGACTTTTAGCAAGTTGACAGGACAAATCCCAGAGTCTATTGCAGGACTACCAAATCTTTGGAACCTTAGTTTATCTAGAAATGCTCTCTTTAGATCCTTTGCCTATTGCCTTCTCGATAGCCTCCCTTCAACTCTGTCAATAGATCTTTCTTATAACAATTTCAATCTGGGAACAGTGCCAGAATGGATTAGAAACAGAGAACTTTCTGATGTCAATTAGCAGACTGTAAGCTTCATGGGACACTTCCAAATTTCACAATGCCTGATTCCCTAAACTCCATAGACCTATCAGCTAACTTCCGTGGATGGTATATCAAATTTCAAGCTTGCAAAAGGTAAAGATATCACACAACCAGTTTAAACCTGATATTGCTGGGTTCAAATAGCCGATGTAATTTCATTTCTTGATCTCTGTTCAAACAAGCTTTTCGGGTCTCTTTCAAGGGTGTTAAGCAACAAGACAAGTAACTTCTGAGGCAATTAATGCCTCGAACAATCAACTTTTTGGAAACATCCCAAAGTTCTTTGGTGGCTTAAACAGTGAAATCACCACCAATGGAAATCAGAGATGGCCACCTTCAAACAACCTGAGAACATGGCCAGAAAATGTTTTCCGGCGCCGAACCAACTTCTCTCCTGTACCATATTCTTCTCCTTTCCCAAAATTTATGGCGATGCTTGGAGTTGCTGTGAGGTTCAATCGAAAATTTGTAGGTATTTTTTTTATTTTTAAATAATTATAGGTGGCATTTTTATAGGAAAATATTACACGTGACAGTTGTTGATTTGTTCATCTGTCACATCAACAGTGAGTTTTTCACGCGCGAACATAAGTGTCCACGAGAGACACCTCTGCTAGGTAGAGGTATTCAAATTGTCACTAGCTAATGGAGTGTTTAAACAAATCGTACGAAGTTTGAGGGGCTACCTAGGTATTTGGCCTTTTATTAATTTATTTATATTTTGAGTAAGATGCATTCTCCCGAGAATGATTGATGCCTTTACCTGTGAATATATAAAGAATGTAACATTCTCCAGGAACAGATCTGATCATCAGTTCTAATTACTAAATTATTGCTGCCATTTTCCTCTCATTCCTTGCCAGATTTGTAACTTATTATATAAAGAAAGAAATTGTTTAATTAAAATTTTGTTCACGGATAGTATTACTGTGTGCTTTTTCATTTTCTTTTACTTCTGCAGAAAAAAAGAAGGAATCTTGGTTTTGATACTTGTCTGCCATTTGTATTTTAACTTTGTGTGCCTGAAATCTTTTCAGGTTCAAGTAGATTTTGATGACAAAAATAACTGGGAGTATCTCTTCAAGGTATATTGGATGTACTTAAAAGAAAAATTATCATTAACACAAAGTGAACTTATTCAAGCTAAAAATCCCTGGAAAGGATCAGATGCAGTGCATGCTAAGCAACAGCGACTACCTTTTCGTCATCCTGTTGCATCTGATGGCAAAGGTATTGCGAGCAAGTCTTTTGACCATCTGGAGCTGAATAAACCAAAACAATTGCTGGAGCCACCTTGCAAGGTTCCTCCAATCGCTGAAATCCAAACAATTGCTGAGGCTGAAAATTTAAGTGCTCCTGGTTGTACTCCACAGTTGGAGCAAACACAGCGTATAGAGCTAGAGTTAAGAAGTAAAGATTCTTTAAGGACAGAAGAAGCGAGCACTGCCACGGCGACGTCATTGAATGGACGCAAAGAATGGGCGTCCAAAGAGCTTTTGGAGTTTGTTGCACACATGAAGAATGGTGATACTAACGCTCTATCACATTTTGAGGTGCAGGCACTATTACTGGAGTACATAAAGAGAAATAAGCTTCGAGATCCTCATCAGAAAAGTCAAATAATTTGTGATTCGAGGCTTAGAAGTCTTTTTGGAAAACATCGTGCTGGCCACATAGAAATGCTAAAGCTTCTTGAATATCACTTTCTGATAAAGGAGGGTTCACAGAGGAGTGCAGTTATACCAGCTGGAATTGTTGGAACTGTTACTAACCGTGTGGAGGCTGATGGTAATAATGATATCTCATTCTTGATCAATAAAACTAAGAAACATAAATCTCGTAGACACACCGAAGAAAGTTTAGTGCAGATAAATCTAGATGAGTATGCAGCAATTGATGCTCATAATATCAATCTCATATATTTGCGGCGTGATTTGATGGAGAGTCTTATTGAAGATATGGAAAAGTTCCAAGGCAGAGTTATTGGCTCAGTTGTCCGGATAAGAATATCTGGTAACAATCAGAAGCAAGATATGTACAGGCTTGTCCATGTCGTAGGTACTGAGGTTTCTTAAAAGCTTTCTTTAACTACTCAAGATGATGTAAATAAGATTTTATTTTAGTTTCCAGATTACATAATATCTTCAACTCAGGTACAAGCAAGGCATTTGTTCCATATAAGATTGGGGATAAGACAGCTGATGTACTGCTTGAAGTATTAAACTTAAACAAGAAGGAGGTTGTTCCTATTGATTCCATTTCAAATCAAGATTTTTCTGAGGTAATTAGATACGAGTGATTATCCCTTGTTCACTACTTTGAATTGCAAGATTGTTGCATTTATTAATGAATAGCTTCATTTTCATGTCTACAAATGGTACAGAAAAACTTTTTTCTTCTTAGTTCTGTGAAGAAACATATACTTTGTACCTAATTCAATCCAAGAAGTTAGCTAAAGAGGTCAGGCTTGTTCACGATCATATAAAGGAATTACAGTCCGTGCCCTCAACCAATATGGGGACTCTTATATCCTTCAGTATGCTCAGAGTTGACGTTTGGAGTATTGATAAAATAAATAGGGTCCCAACAATGGGTGGTCTAGTATCAGGGATGAGTTTGGTTCTTGGCTTTATATGTTACGAATAATGGACCTCGGATCTAACTCTATTCTAAAAGTTAACTTATGCGGAAAATTGTTTGGACCCATATGAAAAGACTACTACCAAGACTTTAGCCTAGTGATATCGGGGAATCTACCACACAATAGGTGTGGGTGCAATTAGTTTTGTTCCGCTTCTCCTTGCTATTCTCCCTATATAATAATAAAACTTTTTAAAAAAAAGTGACTACAACTCATACCTTCAACAATGTGGGACTCTCAACAATCTCTACTGCTCTGCCACCTTAATATGTTGTCCCTGTAAATGGTATATGGCTATTTCCGCAGGTGACTGGTGTTGATTTAGATGATCTTTCTAATCATTTGTTGGCATTTCTTCAGGATGAATGCAGAAGATTACGTCAGATTATAAAATGTGGGCTTGTAAAGCGACTGACCATAGTAAGTGTTGAACCTGCTGTTAGTTTTAAGTTTTTCTTTAGGATATCACAATGACTGACTAAATGATGCTTATTCTTCTACGTAGGGTGAGATACAGAAGAAAGCAATGGAACTCCGTGCAGTAAAACTCAGTGATGTATGTCAGTTGCTTTTCAATAGTGATCACACCTTTTCATTATTCATTGTAATTTGCTCTATTAGTATTTCTAGATGGATGTGTTTCCCTTGATAAAAAATGGTCATGCAAAACTAATTGGAATGATAATGAATGGGCCACAAGTAAATCAGAATGGGAGGAGCATAACTAAGTCTTTAAAATGTGTTTAAAAGGTTTCCTTTCTTTTCTTTTAAATCATATTTAATGACCTTGGATATGAGGTCATTAAATCATAATTGGAAGTTCTAATACCTATGTATCTCGTTAGGCAGAGTATGTCTAGGCAAGGAAGAGGCCATGCAACATAGTGGACTAGTAATATTTTGCATTGATATTAGTATTTGGAGACAGAAATATTTCACTTGGTCGTGTAATTTAATTGGAACAGGGAGGAATAGGTTAAGTAAATTAGGTGGAAGGAGTATAGTTGGATCTTTAAACTGCATGTAAAGGTTTTCTTTCCTTTCCTTTTCGAATTCTTTTGTGCTTCAAAATTGAGTGGTGTCTAGAGCACAAAGAAACTGCAGCCAAAAGAAGGAAAGGGTATTGATTTCTGAATTGTAATGCTCTACATTCCAAAGTAGGCAAACTATTCCAACGCATAAACAAAAGTAGGTAAATTGTTGTAGCTACTCTCATGGATTGAATTTTTTGTATTCTAAGATGATGTATATATTTATATACTGTCACTGTTTTAAAAAAAAGATGTTATATATGCTGTGTTGTGATGGGCTTTTGCTTCTTTATTTTTGAACAAAGAACAGTCTCTGGAAGAAGAGATACTGCGACTCAACAATCTTCGTGATAGAGCAAGTGAGAAAGGGCGTAAGAAAGAATATCCTTTCCTCTGTTGAAACAGTTTACCTTTATACTTTTGTTATCTCAAGATCAGATTGATGCCTCCAATTGAAATAGCAGACACCATATTTTAAACTTCTGTGTTTTTCTTCTTTCCTCTTGCTCCACACTTTCTTTTAACAGTTCCATATGTTTCTGTCTGTTTACCTTAACAAATGGATAATTTAGTTTATAGCATGAGGGAAAGAAAAAAAGAGTAGGTCAGAGGTTGGTCCCAAACAGGAATGGACTCATCTAAATTACACTGAGAAGGTTGGTCCCAAACAGGGATATAACTAGTTTAAATTACATTTCTGTGAGGTTAGAATTACTTTGGGGAAAAACTAGACCCAAATAAAATGCACATACTTTTCCCCCCATCATTATGATCAGATGGAACCAACCTCAAACTTGCTTTTTTTCTCATCAAACGAAATAAGTCAGATGTTGGTTCCAAACAGGGACTTGAACTAATATAAATGGCAATGAGAAGGTTGGTCCCAAACAGGGACTTGAACTAATATAAATTGCAATGAGAAGGTTGGTCCCAAACAGGGACAAACTAATTTGAATTACATTTCAATGAGGTTGATGTACTTTTGAAGAAAAAACTGCACCCGAGTAAAATGCAAGTACCTCTTTTTCTCATTGGCAGATGGATAAATTTACTTGTAAATAGTAGTGCTTCTCAAATATACTTTAATCAATAATTATTTTGATACGGTTCTGACTATTCCTGCTAGTCAGGATCTTCACATACATTAGTAGTAGTATTTACCATTTTATGAACTAAACACATTTTAAAAAAAGAACCACTCATATTTGCCTTTTCTTTCTGCAATCACCTCTTATAAATAGCAGAAATGAAATGTGTTATATAGAAATTGCTTATGCTATAGAAATACGCAAACTAAATCTTTTACGATGAATTAGAAAGAACCATGAAATTGCTGCTGGAGCATAGTGCTGTTGTTAACTCACAATTTTCAGTTCAACATCTAAATCAAAAAAGATTGATTTTTATATTCTTCTTTGAGAAGAGCAGTTGATCAATATCTGTGGATATCATTTTCTGCACTTTTTAATTGGAGAAGATTTTGAGCATGGGTACGAGGACTTCCTTGACACTTCCCACGCTCAGAGAATGTGTAGAGAAACTAGAGCTTCTGAAGACGCCTGAGGAACATCAACGGAGGCTACTTGCAATTCCAGAAGTGCATGCTGATCCAAAGATGGATCCTAATTATGAAACTGAAGAAGATGCTAGAGAATGTGACGACAAAAAACAAGGTTACATCATTTTGTTTTAGTCACTCTTTTCCAATTTATTAGTGATCTTTTTTTATTTGGCGCAACTTGAAAGATTTCCTTACTGTTGATGGTAATGTAATGCAGTTGAATATGGGGGCCCAAGAGACACTAGATTTAGTAGAAGGGAAGACACGCTTATGTCTTCATGGAGGAAAGGTGAGGTGGTGGTTGTACTAGCAAGTCTTTCAAAAGTTGATTCTTCGTGAGCTAAGTAGATTCTTTGTTTTTTTATCCAGATAAAGAGGGATCTATCATGGCTCGATGTAAAGTGAGTGAGAAAAGAGAGGCTCAAGGAAATATTATGAAGAAGCTAGGGAATCAAGGTACTGCATTTCAGGCTGTGGATAGGTCTTCATCTGAAACTTCAATTACAAGCCTCTCGACTGTGAACTCAACATCCACTAACAATAGTGAAACAGACAAGCTTTGGCATTACCGTGACCCTAGTGGTAAAATACAAGGACCATTTTCAGTGACGCAGTTGAGGAAATGGAATACGTCGGGGCTTTTCCCACTTGATATGAGGATATGGACAACTGATGAGCGTGATGACTCAGTACTTTTAACTAATGCACTAAATGGGCTGTTCCATAAAACCCCTCAGGTGCTTGGTGAGATTTCACACCAGTCTCAGGAGCTTGATGCTGCTTCTGTTAACAGTAGTATTAGGTGGTGTGAAAGTGCAGCTGGAACAGGGAGAGAATGTGGAGAGAGGGAGGTACCTCGGCATCTCTGTATTACAAATAATCATTCTAATGGTAATATTGAGACTGCGACGATGGATGGGCTGTCCTCGTCTTCTCCACAATGTTTGGACTTGAATAATTCTTATTCTGACAAACTCTATCCATCCAGACCAGCCCCTTCATCCAGTCATGGGAACGTGCGCGGAGCTCCTCCGCATGAGATTGTTGATTTTCAGTCCAGTACAGGTCATAGGGTTCAGGACTCAAGTGGAAGCACAATGTCCCAGATATCTGATGGCTGCAACCATAGTATGCAATCTCACAGTCAGAGGCATTTAGGGCAGTCTTCTGGACAGAACTGGGGATCCTCGAACAGTAATAGAAGTTCAGTTAACATAAATTCTGGATCTAGGTTTGCTTCAGTTACCAAGTCAAGTGATTCATTTGAACAGAAAGGTATCACGAGTTATCCGGATCTGCCCAGTCCAACCCCAAACACAAGCTATGACGATGTTGAAGCTCAGGTTGCTGAAGAGCTACTTTCTTTGAGTTCGGTTGTTCCAGTTTATTCTTCAGATATCCAGGATTTGCCAAGTCCTACACCAAAATTGGAAGACGAAGCTCCAGTTGGGCAGGCTGCAGCAAACAAAGAATCTTTAACTTCTAGTTTTCCTGTTCAGGATTCAGGCCCTAGTTGGTGCAGTGCTTCTAGTCTGGTGATCGATGGGGCCCAACTTCCTGAAATGGCTAATGGATTGGGTGGATATTCACCAGCTGTGAAATCATCCATAGACTCTGATTCTGCACTGAAACCAGCTGAAGCAGTGGGTGATCATGTCGACACACCTACTTCGGATGCCAACCAACTCAATCACAATTCCTCATCTCATCCAATCTTAAACTTTTCTGATTGCCGAGCAATATTTGGTGAGCCAATAGAGTTCAGCACTTTAGATGAGGAATCAGTGTCAGACCTATTAGCTGAAGTTGATGCAATGGAATCTCAAACTCAAAGTGGTATGGGTTCACCAACCTCAGCCATGAGGTGCAGTGAGGAGACAATATCTGTGTGTAAAAGTGACTTTTTCAGTTTTTTTGAGGAGTTTAATCCCACACCTGATCCTGCAAAAAATGATGCCTTGGGCTCCACTGAAGATGTACAATTACCTTGTCAATCCTCTCTGACAGATGAACTAGCCGGGACATCACAGGCCGAAGCTTTTGATCCTTTAAAGAGGTCTAGCAGGACTTCATCTCCTAGTAGTGAGGGAGAAACTAAGTCGGCTGATGTTTCCTTTTCCCTGGGGAAAGCTGGGTCCAACGTACCTACACCCTGTACCACGAAGAAAACTGCAGTTCCAGTCATCAGCCAGAGTACAGGACTGGAAGCTATAACCACTGACTGTCGTGTGGCACCTGGAAACATGACTTGCGGTGGACCAGTTCAGGGATTCCCAAATGTTAGTCTAGGTAGCAGCATGGTGACTGCACGGGGACGCTCAAGCACGAATCATTGCCCTTCCACTGGGAATCCATTGTCTGAAAGCCAGTGTATATACTCAGGTGAGAGGTCTGGTGGTCCAAGAGACTGGGTTATTCCAGTAGGGGACTCGGGATTTGGAAGGGATAGGTCTTCCTGGTGCAGACATCCATTTGGTGGCAGGGGAAACTCTGGACCTCCTCCAAAAGGACATGTTTGCAAATTTTATGAGAGTGGGCATTGTAAGAAGGGGGCTTCGTGCGACTATTTACACCTTTGATGAAGGTATGAATTTAAAGATGAATTCACGGCAATTGCTTTAATCTTTTTTGTCCAACCTTTTTTTTAGTATGATGTAGCTAAAATGTATAATTTAACTGAAAATTTTCAGTTAAAAAAGGCAGGATACAAAAAAATTCCCACTGAACCATAATGTTAACCAGGTAGAAAGTAGTACACTAAAGCAGACAAAAATAATTGTATTGTCCTTGTATTTGATCCTGAAACACTATTGCTCATGTACAAGCTACAGCAGTGAATTGATGATCATCACGAATTTGTACATATATATATTTGGAGCGAAGAGGTTCTGCTCTTCCGAGATTGATTATTTTTTACCCTCAATTTTGTTGCCATTTCTAAGGGACTAGTTCAAGGATATAGGGTAAATTTCCATTTCTGCAGTCAAATTTCGGGGATAGGTCGTGCGGAATAATATTCATTTAACCTTGCATAGTTCCTGTCTAATTCTTATACTGGCAAGAGCCACATTTTGTACAGTTACATTACAGCAAATTAGCATTTAGACTGACAGAAGCACTATTATGTTGGCCATAATTCTCGGTAGATGTTAGTCAATTGTGGGGCTGTCCAGTAGGCCGGGTCGGCCTGATACCCGGCCCGATCCCCAAAAAAATCGGTGTCAGGGTTCGAACTCGGGACGGGACCTGGGCTTGTTCTGCCCGTCCCGCGCCAACCCGACCCCGTCCCGCCCCGCCAGCGCCCTCCCCCTTTGCAAAAATAACCGTTGCAACAACAATTAAATTTTGATTTTGGCCGTGCAACGACCATTTTTGGACCCCATAAACCCCCGCACCCTTTTATTTTTAACCCCTAAGTTAATATATTTACACTTTAACCCTATTTTTTTCAACTATAAATACCTCATTTCCTCTTCATTTTTCTCATAGATCTTCCTACCATCTCTCAATTTATCTCTCTACAATTCTACATTGCCTACTAAATATTATATTTTGTTTGCTCGTTTATATCAAAGTTCAAAAATTGGGAGTGAAATTGGCAACTAGCTTGAGGATCATCCATCGAGCAAAATTTTAATTTTCGACGTTATGTCAGCGTTTGGTACATTCGTTCCTTCTTTAAATTATTATTGTTACTTAATTTTAATTATCGCACTTAATTTTATTTACTTTAATTATTTATTTGCATAATTATAATGGAACGCTTTGGACATATGATTAAAGGTAAGAGTGAGGGTAAGTGTGCTTCTAGTAGGGGTAGGGCTGGCCAGTGGGTCGGGCTCGGGACTGGCGGGCCGGGTTTGGCGGGGTCGGGTCGGGGCGGGACGGGTGAAGGGGGCGGGGCTGGTCGAGTCAGGTGGGATCGGCTTTGGTGGGATTTGCCGAAGTCCCGTCTCGATCCCGTCATAATCGGGTCGGGCGGGATCGGGTCAGAGGCGGGATCGGGATCCCAATTTTTTTTTAATAACATATGTATAAAAAATTCAATAATTAAACAAGACAAGATAGTGTAATAAAAACATCAAAGGCTATTTTTGTGTCTCTTATATTATTTAATAGACATGTTTTTTTGTAATACAAATACAATTGTCAAAATTGCAACTTTGTGGTGTTGTCCAAAAGTTGCAAATTACATAATAAAATTGCAATTAAAAAAATTACATTCTTAAAAAAACCTGTTCTAGTTTCTTGATAACTTCCTGTGGTTCTTCGGTTGGAATTGGTATTTATTGGTCAAATTGATCCACGTCGCTTCCACCACATTCGGATAAGATTTCGTTGTAGGTTTCGTCTTTTTTTTCGTTGATCTCCGGTTGACCGCACCTTCTCCGCTCTGCTCGTATCCAATCTCTGAATAATACTACAATCTCCAAGCTGTCTCCGGCTAATGAGTGTCTGTGGTCTCCTATTTGATATCTACCGGCAGAAAAGTGCTTTCAGACGCAGTTGATGACGCTTGAATGTTCAAAACATCTCGGGCCATCATTGAAAGTGTTGGAAAGGTCTTCTCATTCTCCCTCCAGTATTTCAGCAAGTCTTCACATCCTTCTTCATTGAGAACTGCTTGGTATAGTACAGAACCGTGCAAAACAAAAATATCAAACTCGCTAATTTGGTTAGTAGCGGTACGGCCGCACATTCTATTTCTGAGGCTTTCAATACTAGCCGCAGAAACAACATGTCTTTTGTGAGGTTGTGTTGGAAAAGAAGAAGATGGTATGGAAGCCGGTAGGTTACTAGAACTTTCTTGTTGGTAAAACCTATATACTTTTTTGCATTGGTCTTCTACGCTAGACAACACTTTTTTTTTTAGTTTTCTCAATAAGTGGTGGGTGATTTGGATTTTTGGGACTTGGAGGTGGTAGTACTTCTATACAATCGTAAATAGTTTCAATAAATGATTTAGTACCGTCTATTTTAATAGTCGAATTTAATACAACACCAATAATATAAATAGTGAGAATAGGAATAAAATATTTTTTTATTTTGATAAACATTTTTTTAATAGCTGCCATATAAGCTGGTTTTTTCATATATTCACTAAGTAATAAAAATATTAGAGCTATATAAAACAACATAGTTGAAATAGTAGGATAATATATACCGAAAAATTCTTTTGTTGCTTGAAAAAATTTCTCTAAAAATACAATAAGTTCAAAATTTTTTACCCAATCGCTATCTACAACCATATAAGCTGGATTTTGATTATGAGAGTTAAAAAATAAAGTTATAGGTTTTCTATCTTTTAAAAAGCAACAAGTAGTTGCTCGTATAAAGAATTCCACCTTATGGGTACTTCTTCTGGAATTTTTCTACAAGGTAGTTGGCAATCGTGACAAGTTTTTTTTATATTCTTTTCTTCGTTGTATTCTATTATTTTTAAAAATAAAGTTTATAGCAAATTGATTTTACTAAGAATGTCTTCAAAAAGTGATAGACCATCCTTTACAATTAAGTTATATATATGGCACGCGCATTTTATATGAAAATGATCTGAAAAAGATGGAGTTAAACTATTTTTTAAAATTGTAATAGCGTAATTGTTAGAAGAAGCGTTATCTAATGTAATAGTCATAATTTTATCGGTTATTCCGTAATAATCGCACACTTGATAAATATTTTCTGCAATAAAATTACCAGTGTGCCTATCATCTATATATCTATACGCTAAGATACGTTTTTGCATAGACCATTTATAATCTATCCAATAACAAGTTACCGTTAAATAATCATGGTCGTTAGTACTACAGCCTATATCAGAAGTGAAAGCCACTTTGCCATTAAAATGATATAATGAATAACGTAAATACTGTTGATATTCATGTGCAAATTTAAATACATCTCTCTTAACAGTTGATCTAGAAAAATCGTTAAAAGCAGAATTATACAAATCTCTAATGTAATGAATAAAATCGGGGAGATGAAGGAAATGAAAAAGGCAAATCCTCCACAACAATTAATTTTGCTATTGCTTCCCTATCTCTATGTTTATTGTATTTAGGACCTATAATTCCCCCTGTCATAGGGTTAATTTGACCATGTACTTGATCCGGGACAATATCAGTATGTGAACCTTGTCCCTTTGGAGCGGGCGTTTGCGCATCCGATTTTGAAGCCTCGTATTGGGCATACCTAGCTGGATGAGTCCTTACTACGTGTCTCATTAAACCCCCCGTCCCACCGTGATCTTTTTCAATTTTAAATTTTAAAACATCTTTACAAATTTTACATCTAGCTACTTGATTCTCTACGTCCCTATAAAAGAATGTCAATGCATCTGATTTTAATGGTCGTTTTGCTGGACCTCGTCTCATACTAGGGGGAATATGAGGCATTTCAGTTGAAGGTGCACTAGTGGGTGTGTTGTCATCTACATTAGTGAGTGTATCATCTAGATCATCGTCTAAATTAAAGTCTTCTTGAGTTTCAGAAAATAGCTCCTCGTCTAAATCTAATGGTATTGTAGGCAAATGTTCAGTATCAGCAAAATCATCCTGTGTAGGAATATAATTCTGTCTAGAAATAGGACTCTTGCCCTTGTTGCCCCTACTAGAAGAAGCCTGACCCCTACCCGTAAGCATACGTTTAAATCCTTCAATTATAAATTTATAATTATACTAATAAATAATTAAAGTAAATGAAATTAAGTGCGCTAAATAAAATAAACAGACAATAATAATTTAATGAAGGAACGAATGTACCAAACGCCGACGTAACGCCGACGTGTAATCGAGAGGTTGAAAATTGAAACTTTGCTCGATGGAAGATCCTCAAGCTAGTTGCTAACTTCACTCCCAATTCCCAAATGAATAAATAAAATTGAATATTTAGTAGACAATGTAGACTTGTAGAGAGATAGATTGAGAGATTGTAGGAAGATTTGTGAGAAACATGAAGAGAAAATGAGGTATTTATAGTTGAAATATTGGGTTAAAGTGTAAATATAATAACTTATGGGTTAAAAATAAATATTAAGGGGTAAGGGGGTTGGGGGAGGGGGGAGGCCAAAAATGGCCGTTGCACAACAGCCAAAATGTAAAATGGTCGTTGGTGCAATGATTATTTTTGCAAAAGGAGGGATTTCATGCGGGATCGGGTCGAGATCGGGGCGGGATCGGGTCGGGACGAGACATTGTCCCGTCCCGATTAGAGTCCCGAAACCGCAAATTCTTTTTTTAACTATTCGGGTTCTGGACGGGACCGGGGCGGTGTCGGGGCGGGACTGGGCCGGGACCGGGCCGATCCGGCCCACTGGCCAGCCTTAAGTAGGGGTAACAAGGGTAAGAGTACTTCTTCTAGTAATCTTATTCCTAGTCCCGATGATTTGATTGATTTCACTCTTAAGGTGTGTCAAAAGCTACTGAAAAGTAAAAATAAGAGATGAAATAAATCGAATGCCAATTTTATTTTCAAATGTCGGGAATTATGTCGTCCGACACCAGTAACAACACTTAGTAAAACATAAACTTTAAAGAGTAAATGCAGCGGAATTTAAAGAACACAGAGGTTTAAATTTTTTATAAGTTATATATATTATATAATTTATGATGGTCAATGACCAAATATATTGTATATATATTATATACAAATATACAATTTTTTTTTACAGATTTACAAGATAAAACGGAAAGGAATTAAAAGTTGAAGTCGCAGATGATTTCTGCCTGAAAAATTTAACTAAGTAGACATATACAACCTCTCATTACAATTGCTCCACACAAACCAATCTAGAATCTAAACAACAATTGTAATGTTGGACAAAATGTTGTCGACACACTCAGGCAACACTTGTGATCCAGTTTTCTGAGATGAATTCTCGAGAGTTCTCTTGATATTTTTATAATCTGTTTCTGGATATCGATTCACTCTTGTAGCCTTTCTATTTATAGTAGAGATTCCTCCTTGAAAAGCTCATCGATTGGTTGTGGAGGTTGAGGGAAAGGTGGACAGTTGGTAGGGTTTGTTGGAGAAGATCATGGAGCAAAGTCCTCTAACTTCTTGGACTTGTTCCTCAAGCATAGCAACGACTTTGACTTGTTCTTCCCACGTTTTTCATCAGCTCCTATTTACCTTGCCAAGTCACTTTTACTTCGTAGTAATATTTCCACGAATATTGCTTCATTCTGTGAAGTAAGAGAAAACTGTTTTTCATAAAATGTTAGCCCGAATGTTGTGACATTTGTTCCAACATTTTTTAAATTCAAAGTAGTACTTAAAATGATATGTTGGGTAGAATGTCACAACACCAAACCCAACATTAACATTCTCCCCTTTTTTGCCTTTCTTCACAAAACCCATTATAACATGTGCAAATGACTTAAGACAATGTCATAGATGTTGTCCCAACTTTTGTGATTATAGTTATGCTCCCCCTTAAACTGTGATGACATACAATCAAAACATATATACCAGTGTATATCAAGACATAAGATTAAACAAAATATTAGCACATACATTAGTATATAGATCATCCAATATACAAAAGAAAATACCCATGTCAATTTTTAAACCAATGTCTCAACAGTCAATCAGTTAACACTTCAGCCAATTAAAATAGCCAAATAAGAACATTGTTCAGCAAAACAACTCAGTCAGATAGCAAATCAGTCTGCTCCCCTAGATTATCATGCATCAGTAGTAGCTTCCAGCCGCTTTCTACTTTTGCATAACAAACTCAGCTTGTTTCTCCCTTTGCCTGACAACTTTAGCTTCAGCTTCGGCCCTCTGCATAGCAGCTTCAGCTTCGGCCTTCAACCTTAGCCTTGTCAGTAAGACTTTCCTTCCAACAACCTCTTCTCTTTGCATAGCAGCAACAACAGTTTCTTCAGCAACAACATCTTTAGTAGCAACAATATTACCTTCAGAACTTTCAGCCCTTTGCTCCTCCTACACAGAATCATCTCCCCCTTTTTGGGAAGAAAGCAATAGCAAGAACTTGTCTCTGGACTGAACCAGTGCATCTCTGGCAGTATCAACTTCTGATATTTGTTGGTTGAGTTTGACTACTTGACCAACTAACCATTTAGTTGTCAGAGGTAACTGTCCAGAACCAGTGTTGCTATGAATGTGTGTAATATTTCTGACAACATTCTCATTGTCATCTTTCTTTTTCCATGGAAGGTCAATAACTATTTCTTTAATTTTCAAAATTACCTTGTTAACTGAATATACCTCAGGAGCTTTCCCTAAAATATCCTCTCTTCTAGGCTTAAAGCCTTGGGTAGTTAGGATTTGGTAGATCAGAGAGGGGAAGGGAAGGATTAAAGTTGACTCTTTCTCTGCCAAATTGGCTACTTGATAGAAAATCATATTTCCTAAGTCAATTTTTAATATTTTTCCAATTTTAAACAACAGTGAGGCTTGATCAGTTGTTACAATTGACTCATTTAGTGAAGGGAGTCAATTATGAATGACAATCTTATGGAGGGTGGAGAATAAGGCAGTTAGCTTAGAAGCAAGGCATCGAGGGATTCATTTCTTCATTATACCTCCAGTGAGGTATTCAATTATCTAATCCTTATTCTCTATTGCTCTTTCTGTAGTGCTACTTCCTTCTTCAGGCTCAATTCCAAAACATTAATTAATAATTAAGGGTGTAAACTGATAAATTTTGTAATAGAGGTATACCTTCCCAAATTTCTTTGAGGAAGCATCTTCTATATCAGAATTCAAGTTCGTATAAAATAACCTAATTACTTCATCAATGAATAGTTCTTTCTCAGTTACAGTTTTAAGTAGTTTTCTATCATTGAGGAACTCAACCAAATCATATTCTGAACATGAGGCTATATCTAACACTTTTTCAGCCCTGATCACTCTATTTTTATACCAATCTCATTTATCAAATTTAGCTCTGGAATAGAACTTTTCTGAAAAAGAATTACCTCACAATCAGAGTCAGATTCGGTTTTGCTGGAGGAGGATGGTGTTGGTGTCTCTTATGAAGTCTGCTGAAATATTGCTTGAGATGTTGTGGCTTCATCGGCAACATTTTGGGCAGCATATGTTTTAGCACGACTTGGAATTCCTCTGGGATAGAATCTCGTCAGTGGGGTATCATCAGGAATTTTCTCGTCTTGAGACACACTTTGAGGAACAGAGGTAGTAGGTTCTTCTTCAGTTTCTTCAGAGGACAGCTCAAAGTCCATATCTTCAGTGTCACTGCTTGAGCAAGCAGGTATAGTAGTTTCAAATCTGGACTTCTTGGTGCTAGACTCCTGTTGGACTGTTCTCTCGAACATTCTACTCGATCTACGAGTAGGGAAAGAGGAGGAACTGGCCTTTTACCGAGGGTCGAATAATCTGATGTAGCATCTACATCTATGGGATTATTGTCATCCTCGGGGTAACTGATGTCTAGTGGTTCCTCATCACCTCTAAGAATAACATCAGTACATCTGTTTTCAGGCAAGTGTGGAGAAGAAGATGTGTCTGGTTGTTGAAGTGGACTGGTGCTCATGGGAGTGTTGCTGAGTGTGTTGGTCGACATAGGTGTTGACATTGGAGATGTTTCCATCGGTGAGTTTTGAGAGAATTTTGAGGGTTTAGGGTTTTTGCAAGACGATGAGGTTTGAAATGATGAAGGTTCCATCGGTTAGGTAGGGAATTTACCGAGGTTGTGATGTGATGTTTCAAAAAAATTGAGATGAAAAGAAATAGCAAATAAGAGAATTATTTTTATACATGACAAAATTTTTCTAAGCAAAACAAAATCCTTAGTTTTAGGAGTTTGAGATTTATCTAAAAACTTACACCTAAAATTTTGGGATAAAAAGATAAGCATCACGGTAGGAATTTAATCTTATTGTTTTAAAGTTTTCAAATTCCTATTAACACAAGGCATAAACATAGGGAGAAAGATCTGATTTTTCTGGAATCAGTTAAGAACAACATCCCAACAAATATCATAATCTGAAAATGTCAACAGCAATGTTGGCAATATTATGGACGACACAAGTATTTTGATCCCTCAAGAATTTTTCGTATTGGCAACAAATCAAGACACGCTTTATACGTATTTTATGAGTTTAATCACTGGACCAATGTAACATTTTCCCATTGTGTCCTTGATCTAATCATAAAACACATACAAAAAAAAATTTCATGTCCAAAAATAAGAATACTTACTTAGCATTCTCACAATTTTTTTTAAAGCACTTGATACTCCTATAGAATAGGAACGATATCTTTTCAAGGGTTTTGCCCATTTTGCACAGTTGCCAATCATTTGTTAAGGCTTTGCCTTATTTTGATACTTCATTTTTATGATATACATGATTTTATATATATCATCGCATAGAACGGTATCACTTTGGAATCACATTCTTATTGAAGGATCATGCTTGTATGACCAAAAGTAATGCACTATACAACAACAATAATCAGTTTGTGATATTACATAGGTAAATGTCACCTGAAATGTTGGACAATGTTTCAGCTGACATTCACCAAAAATGTTTTTTTAGAGATTACAAAGGCCAAGAGATTTCTTCAAACTAGAAAATCTCTCATGGTCCAAAGCTTTTGTAAAAATGTCAGCTAGTTGATGAAGAATGTCAACATGTTCAATTTGAACTAGCTGTTTTTCGACTAAATCTCTTAAAAAGTGATGTCTAATATCAATATGTTTTGTACGTGAGTGATGAACTGAATTTTTGAAAATATTTATAGCACTCAGATAATCACAGTACAAAATCAAAATGTTGCTAGAAAAATCGTAGTCGTCTAACATGTGTCTTAGCCATATTAATTGAGAGTAACAACTTCCAGCTGCTACATATTCAGATTCAGCAGTTGAAAGTGAGACACAGTTTTGTTTACGACTATACCATTAAACAAGATGATTACAAAGATAAAAACATCCTCCACTTGTACTTTTTCTGTCATCTACGTCTTCAGCCCAATCTGAGTCACTGAATCATATTAAGTTAGGATTAGTGTCTTTGGAATACCAAATTCTCAACTCACATGTGTCAGCAACATATCGAATAATACGTTTCATGGCATTTAAGTGGGATATTTTGGGACAGGCTTGAAAATGAGCATAGACACAAACACTAAACATAATATCTGGGCGACTAGCAGTAAGATAAAGAAGGCTACCTATCATAGATCGATACAATGTTGGGTCAACATTTTCACCAACATTATCCTTACATATCTTCTGCGATGAACCCATTGTCATTTTCATCTATTTAGCATTCTCTAAACCAAATCTCTTAACTAGATTCTTAGCATATTTACTTTGTGAGATGAAAATTCCATCTTTACTTTGCTTAATCTGCAAGCCTAAGAAAAAAGTTAGTTTTCCAATCATGCTCATTTCAAAAGTTGACGACATAGATTCAACAAATGACTTTAGATAAGACTGTGAGGTCAAATCAAAGACTATGTCATCTACGTAGATTTGAGTAATAATAATATCTACACCGTGACGTTTAATGAATAAAGTGCGATCAACTTCACCACTGTTAAAACCAAATTCAAGAAGGAAGTTAGTTAGACGACCATACCATGCACGAGGGTCTTGTTTCAACCCATACAAAGCCTTTTTGAGCTTGTACACATAGTGTGGATGGTGAAGATCTTCAAATCCTTTTGGTTGTTCAACATAGACTTCCTTATCTAGATAACCATTTAAGAATGCACATTTTACATCCATTTGGTGTAAAGTAATTTTCAGGCAGCAAGCAATAGCAAGTAACAGTCTAATTGGCTCAATTCTAGCCACAGGTGTGAAGGTCTCGTCATAATCAATTCCTTCAACCTGAGTATAGCCTTATGCAACTAGACGAGCTTCGTTTCTCACAACTGTTCCCGATTTGTCTGATTTATTTTTAAAAATCCACTTAGTTCCAATTACATTTGTATTATTTGGGCGAGGAACTAAGTCCCAGACTTCATTTCGAGAGAATTGTTTAAGCTCTTTTTGCATTGCTTGAATCTAGAAATTATCTTTGAGTGCTTCTAAAATATTTTTTGGTTCTAAAGTAGATATAAAACAAGAAAGACTAACCTCTTAGTATATGGTAGACATACACACATACCTTACCATGTCTCTGTAATTGAGTGGTTCTTTCCCTCTTGTTCTAATTTTTTCAAAAACTCCCCTTATCACCTGGCATATTGGATGATTCTTTCTAATCCTTGATGAGGGATCCCTTCAAACTTGATCTAGCAATTCAGCATTTGACTCCTCATCCACACCATCTATGGTCTCTGGTTCAGGTTCAGATGTGGCAACATTTGGGGAAACATCTGATTCTTCAACAGTCTGCACATTTTCTATTGAAACTATAGTGTTATTTTCAGTCGCATTTCCTGTAGGAGCAGAAAAATCATCAAAAATAACATTTACAGACTCTTGTACAGTTCTTGTCCTCAGATTGCATACTCTATAAGCATGACTATTTTGTGAATATCCGACAAAAAATCATTTGTCACTCTTAGAGTCAAACTTTGTCAGATGATCTCTATCATTTAAAATGTAACAAATACACTCAAAAACATAAATGTAACGCAAATTAGATTTCTTTTCATTTATAATCTCATAGGGTGTCATTTTTATTCCAGACCTTAAATAGACTCTATTAGTGATGTGACAAGCAGTATTTAAGGCTTCAGCCCAAAAATATTTTGATAATTTTTAGAACTAAGCATAACTCTAGTCATTTCTTGCAATGTTCTATTCTTCCTTTCTGCTACCCCATTCTGTTGAGGAGTTTTGGGAGCGGAAAACTCATGAAAAATCCCTTTTTTCTCACAAATTTTGTGAAGGAGTTGTTTTCAAATTCTTTTTCATGGTCGGATCTAATCCAAAAAATAGGAGAATAGAACAAGTTCCTAATTCTAGAGTGCAAAATTTTAAACATGTCAAAAATTTGTGATTTTTCTTTCAAAAAGTATATCCATGAATATCTAAAAAAATCATCTACTATCACATAGGAATACATCATGCCTCCTAGGCTGTCTACTTCAATTGGACCCATTAGATCCATATGCAGTAATTGAAAACAGTGAAACGTTCCTGAATGTTGTCCGTTATAATGAACAACATTATGGAAAATATGAGTTTGCTTACCTTTCAGACAATCTTCACAGATAGTTTTACCTTTATGACTAAGATTGGGTAAGCCTCTAACCGGTTCATATGAGACTAGTTTTTCTAAATTGTGGTAGTTGACATGCCCCAACTTTTGATGACATAGTGTTGTGTCATCGATCTTGACATTATTGCATGTTTCTTGTCTTGCAACAAGATAATAATTATCACCTGTTCTAGTACCTGTCATGACACATTCATTAGCTTCATTCGTAACTTCACAGGCATTCTTATTAAACTTTACCTCAAGATTATCATCACACAGTTGACTAATACTAATCAAATTAGTAATTAAACCCTCAACATGTAAGACATTTCTTAAAGCTGGAAATCTAGGAACATCCAAAATTCCTTTTCCAATTATCTTGTTTTTGCTACCGCCTCCATAAATCACATTTCCTCTATTGAATGACTCATAGTTCTTTAGAAACTCTTTTGTACATATCATGTGGCGAGAACATCCACTATAAAAGTACCAAGAACCTGAAATGTTAGTTCTTAATGCAGTTATCGCAACATTACAAGTTATATCCTTTTTAGGAACCCAAACTCTCTTAAAATATTTTTTACATTTCGGCTCAGAAATGTTGCTTCGAATGTTATCCGAAATGTTGGACAACCTTTTACACAACATTTTGCTCACAAAATCTTGAAGTTTGAAACAATATGGTTTCAAGTGTTCAGGGGATATTCTTTGACATATATGATAACCTATTATTCATTCATTTTTCTTTTATAAAACATATTTTTTCATTTTTGTCAAACAAACTAGAGCATATGGTTTTAAGAGAGTTTTCGTATCCAATACCTGCATGTGAAGGTTTACTAAAGCTGAGTATCTTATTCAACTTCGAAGTCCCTGTGTTGAGCTTGTGGAAGGTTGCTTCGGCTAAATCCAGTTTTGCACGAATCTTACCAAATTCAGTATCCTTTTTGGTAAGAGCAACCTCAAGTCGGGTTATCATGCCAGTTAATCCCATATTCTCATAAGTTAAAGATTTTACCTTTTTGTCAAATTGTTTGGACTCTATGATTAAGGCTTTACAAATACTTTGTAACTCATTAATCATGTCATCTTTGTATTAACTTGATCTATACATCCAGCCTTACTACTAGAAATAAAACCATTGAAGCAATTAACATCAGGATAGTTAAAGAATTCGTACCTCTCGGATGTTACTGGGGATGCAGATGTGGTGCTGATGTTGGAGCAAATGTCATGACATCTGAGGCAACATTACAGACGACATCTTCATTATCAGACAAAGACTGTTCGTAAACAGTGGCCAGCATTGCTTGTGGTTCGACTTCTTGATCTCCTTCCTCTTCTCATTCGTCGTCACTAAGCGAGACCCACATATTTTTATCAAATTTTCTAAGAGTGTTTGCACATTCGATATCATAATGACCCCAACCCGAGCATGCATGATATTGCACAGACTCGAGTTGTTTGAGATCAAATTTGGTACGATCTGAATTGGTTCTTCTTAGTGGACTTCTTTTCTGAGCACTTGAAAGAAATTTAGTGGGCTTTTGATTGAAGCCTTGGTTTTGATGTTGTTTAGATTTAGATTGATTCTATTATTGTTGAACTTCATCACCATCGAATTGTATTTTCGAGTGAGTAAGACAACATTTGCACCTTCACCAATTTCTTTAAAATTCTCATCATCTTCTTCGATTTGATTCTCCAAGGATTGAACTTGAAGTGCCACATTCTTGCTTTTATATAATTCCATTTGATTCTTAATGTTCATCTCATAGGTTTTGAGGATGCTCATTAAGGTATGAAGGTCCATAGTGGCAAGATTGTGAGCTTCTTCAATGTCATAAATCTTTAAACTGAACTTTTCAAGAAGAGAGCGGAGAGCCTTTTCAACAAGTTGAGTGTTGGTTAATGATTCTCCAAGCACTTGACATTCATTAGAGATGTCAATCAACTTTTCAAAATAAGATTTAATATCATTTGCTTCTTCCATCCTTAAACGTTCGTATTTACTCATGAGCATGCGTAACTTTGTTCGACGAACACTTGAGCTACCTTTACAATGAATTTGTAAAGTATCTCATGCGTCGTTAGCTGTGGGGCAGTTTTGAATGAGTTTGAACATGTAAAAATCAACTCATCCAAAAATTACATTTAGAGTCTTTTCATTAAAGCTAGCATTATTGGTTTCTTCCGCAGTCCATTCGGATTCAGGTTTAACAAGATGTCACATTTCTCACCCGACGGCAATATTAGAACAACATACTCATTGGTTATAGATCTTCATGTCCTAACATCAATTGATTTGATATGAGAACGTAGGCGAATCTTCCAATAGGCATAGTTTGAACCATCTAAAATAGAAAGTCTACCAATAGTCGGATTTGTCGGATCCATAGATTTAAATAACATGACCAAACACTTATTGTGTTACGTGTTGGGTCTGATACCACTTGATAGGTCCGGGTATGCTATGAAATAATAAAAATAAATTCGAATGTCAATTCAGTTTTCAAATGTCGGCGATAATATCGTCCGACACCAGTGATAACACTTTAGTAAAAACAGAAAACTTTAAAGAGCAATGCAGCAGAAATTTAAAGAATATAAGAGTTTAATATTTACATAGGTTATATTTGTTATATAACACAAATATAACATATGACGGTCAATGACCGAAAGTATTGTATATATTTTATATACAAAATTACAAATTCATTTCTTTACAATTTACAATACAAAATGGAAAGAAATTAAAAGTTGAAGTCGCAGATGACTTCTGCATGAAAAATCTACCTAAATAGACATAGACAACTTCTCATTACAATTGCACAATACAAAGCCAATCTAGAATCTAAATTGCAATTGTAATGTTGGACGCTCAGACAACACTTGTGATCCAGTTTTCTGAGATGAATTCTCGAGAGCTCTCTTGATATTTTTGCAATCTGTTTCTGGATATCGATTCACTCTTGTAGCCTCTTCATCGATTGGTTGTGGAGGTTGAGGGAAAGGTGGGCAGCTGGTAGGGTTTGCTGGAGAAGATATGGAGCAAAGTCCTCTAACTTCTTGGACTTGTTCCTCAAGCATAGCAACGACTTTGACTTGTTCTTCCCACGTTTTTCATCAGCTCCTATTTACCTTGTCAAGTCACTTTTACTTCGTAGTAATATTTTCACGAATATTGCTTCATTCCGTGAAGTAAAGCAAAAATACTTTTCATAAAATGTTGACCCAAATGTTGTGACATTTGTTCCAACATTTCTTAAATTCAAATTAGTACTTAAAACGATATGTTGGGTAGAATATCACAACACCAAACTCAACATTAACCGTTATCAAAGACATTCACTGCTCGATCCTTTTAATGATTTACAAAGCAATTTGCTCATCCCAAGACAGAAATCCCCTTTACCACATTTCACCAACACAACCTTAGGGCTGCAAACAACAAAACTATTCAAATCTTGTAGGTTTTCTCATTTGGAACGACAACTAATCTCATACTAGTCCTATATGCTTTCAATTTTTCTTCTCAGCTACAAGGGGATGGAGGATGAGTTCAACCAATTCCATAGAACCTAGTGTTTTTAATACGAGACATATGTTTGAAAAATTATACTATAACAAATATTAAATTCTGAACTCAAAATTTTGAAAAATTACTTCCGACATTAAATTCCAAATCCAAAAATTTCAAAAGTACAATAGAGGTCAGTCTTTTAATATTTCACCCAATAAATTTAAAATTTTCAATCCCCCTCCTATGTTTCCACTCATCTTTTTTTTTCCACTCAGTATTCGGTATCCGCATTGAAACCCGACTATATCCAAATTAACGCTGAGTAGAGCCCATTTCTAGGAAAGTGTTCCCTACCAAGAATTTTTCATATCCAGAACTCGAATCCGAGACCTCTAATTAAGAAGGAGCAGTCTCACCCACTGTACCACGTCCACGTCCTTTGGGGTACGTTTACACATATCTGATTTCACTCCAAATTTGATATACACACATAATTAATTATCAATGAAGAAATCAAAAAGAAAAAGAAACATAAAAAGCATACTCTTCCTCATATCAACCTTTGGTTTGTTCTTTCATTCAAAATTTGTTGCTGGGAAATAAAGAGTACACGAAAGACACTATCTTCTTTTTACACTAGACACTTTGAAGTTCAAAACCTTACCTTGAAAAATAAAACTCCCTAAACTTATAAAAAATAATTAAAAATTCCTTAAACTCTAATTCCACTAATTAATCCTTCAAAAACTCTGGACCGCCGGATCGCCCAGTTCACTTTCCTTCTTCTGCCGCATTTCCAAAACTTTCCTGTGACTATTCGAGTGTAACCCGGTCGAAAAAGTGGGGCTACTAGCCGGTCTATATTCTGGTAAAAGCCGACCGGATTTAAACCGGACCCCACATGCATTGCAAAGTGTTTTCTCACCCAATGGACCGGTTCTCCATAATGGTGTCTTTAGCACCCCACAATGACTGCACTTTTTTGCCCCAAACCCGACCCGTTTCTCCATCTTCTTCTTTGGTTTTGGCTTGGTTTGAACCGGACCGGTGAAAAGTGACTGCCCTTGGACCGGTTTTTTTGTGTCTGAATGAATTTTGATTGCTTTTTCCGGTTGGTTTAAGGTAGGGTATGTAAGTGAATATTCAGAAAATGAGTCTTCGACAAAATGAGACAACCATTCCAGGTTATCCAAATCACCACCCTGCAAAAAGGGTTGGTTCTCTTCATTAATTAATTTCACCCCTGTTTATATACAAACATTTACAACAACAATATAGCCAGTGTAATCACATAAGTTTATAAGATTTGGGAGGGTAGAGTGTATGCAGACACTGACCCTACCTTCCTTTTAAGGTATATGTTAAGAGTTCCACATCGGAAATAGAATGAGAACATTGACTCCTTATATCGACTTGGACAATCTCATTCTACAAACTAGCTTTTAGGGTTAAGTTAGGCCAAAGATCCATTCTTTAGGGTGAGAATTATCCAAGTTCATACAAGGAGTTCATGTTTCTATTCTATTTTCGATGTGAGACTCTTAACCCTCTCCAATGAATCTTGGATCTAAGTCAACCCCAAAAATTAGCTTGTATTGTGAAGATTGTCCAAGTTTATATAAAGAGTCTATGTTTTCATTTCATTTCCGATGTAAGGATAAAAATATTATTTTCAATAGACCCTCAGAAATTAAAAAAAAAAGCAAATCAAACCACAACAATAAAAAAGTAACGAAGCCATGGAAGAATTCTGAATAAAGCATGACAAAACAGTAAAAAAGAAACAATAATGTAACAACCACAAAATTATATTACAACCAAGTACAAGACACAACAAATAAGATTATACCAAAAGGGATAAAAGCTTACTTACAGGAAGGGTGAGTTCACTACCAAAATCTTCTTTGACATAGGGAATAAGGGTAGAACTATTGGTGAGTGTTATTTTATCACTTTCCTTATCCACTAGTGGTTGCTTTTGGGGCGTAAGAGAACAGGGCTTGTTTTCATCTTCAGGGAATCCATTGGAAAAGTCAAGGAGGTCGTCAACAAACAAGTCATCCAAGTTATCCATTTCCTGTTCAACACACAAATAATAAAGTTAAATAAATATAGAAACATGCCTACAAAGAATTAAGGGTCAATTTAAAAGTAGTAGAAATATCACTTACCACCAGAAGAGAACAGGAAGAGGGAAGAAGAAAGTGGTGGTGGGTATAGAAGAGGAGGGATAAAGGAGAGGATTGAATTGGGAAATGGGGTTAGGTAAAGAATTGAATGGAACACAGGAAACACACGAAACTTACTCCTCCACCATATTGGCCTTCAACCAAGAAAAAGTAACTTTGGTCAAAATATTTGATAATTAGGGTAATTAAATAGGTTAAGATTAGATTATGGTAATTACTACTCAAATTTTATATCCATCTGTTTCAATTTATGTTGGAAACTCTACGAAGTGGTTCATTAACCACATTTTATTACATTTTTTCTAAATTATCATGACATATAATACTTTTAATGTAGTTTCTAAATATATAAATTTTATTTTTACAAACTTGAAAAATCTATATCAAAATTATAAAACTTATCTCATACTTCAAAAAAGTTCACATAAATTGAAACGGAGGAAGTACTATAATAATTGCTAGTTTAATTTAAAATTAGAGAAAAATACATGGCAGTTTCAAGTCAAGTTTAAATTTCATTTCTTTTTTTTTCTTCTTCCAACAAATTAGTAGTACTTGTTTGGAGGCGAGGTGCTTGCAATTTTTCATAAACAAAGGTAGTTATTAAAGTTGAACAATCTTTTAACTATAATATTTAAAATACATTATGTAAAATCATATCTTTTAAAATAATTTAGTAAAAAAATTAATTTATTGTACTTTTATACTCATTCTGTCCCAAAATATTTGTCGCATTACCCTTTTCAAGAGTCAAACTATATGAACTTTGACCAACAATTTAAACTATATTTTTGCATCATATTAATATGAGAAGAATTACAACTTATAGTATTTTTCATATAGTTTCCAAATATCTAAATTTTAAAATATTTAACTAATCTAATCTAATTTAGCCTTGAAATTTAGTCAAATTGACTTTTAAAAGAAAAACATGACAAGTATTTTGGGACGGAGGGAGTACTTTCTCTGCCCTATAATACTTGTCATGTTCTATTTTTAGAGAGTCAAACAAGATTAAATTTGAACAACATTTTTAGATAATATTTTTTCACCATATCATGAGATTCTTTTTTTAGAGAGTCAAACAAGATTAATTTTGACGAGCATTTTTAGATATATTGTTTCACTATACCATGAGAAGAATTTTAACTTATAGTACTTTATGAGTAGTTTTTGAATATCTAAGTTGTAATTTTAAAATATTAAATTAATATAATTTAATTTAACTTCGAAGATTAATCAAATTGACTTTCTACGAGAAAAAACATGACAATTAATATGTGACAGAAAGAGTATACTTTTTATAGTGTTTTAAAAGGCGAGGGCGTGAGATGAAGCGTTTTACTTAGCATGGGACAAGACGTAAGCCCCGAGGATCTTTAATTTTCTTATTTATAATGTAATAAAATAGTATAATAAAAAATTATAAAAAAATATTAATAGTTTAAAATATTAAACACATAATTAAAGAAACTTATAGAAAACAAAACTTAACATGATTTTACAAGTATAAATAATGAAATAATATAAAATCTACTATTGTGAGATACAAATCCACTCTAACATCTTAACTTTCAAATAATAAAGGAATCATAATTTCTTAAAATATACTACTACCATTAGAGATGGCAGTGAATCTTGGGCCCGGTCCGGATCCGATGGATCCAGATCCGTTTTATAAGATATGGATCTTCAAAATTTAGACCCGACGGATCCGGATCCATTTCTGAAGGAACGGATCTGGATCTTGTATTTGAGATCCGTATCCAGTCCAGATCCGACCTGTGGATCCATTTTTTATTAAATATATCAATAACCTAGAATGTAATTTTATAAGTATTTTCTTAAATTTTTTCATAATTCTGTATTTTACATTCAGATTTAGAAGCACCTTTAGCATGGGTGGAAGGGTGATTAGTTCTCATCGTTCTAAGCTTCACTCTAAAACAGTGGAGGCATTAATGTGCTTGCAAAATTGGATGATCGAAGACATTAAAGATATCTATTATTTATGTATTGATTATTCTCATATACGTTAATATCAATTTTCTTTCTTAACATGAACCTTCTATTTATTTTTCAGTTTCTTTCATATAAAGGTACTTTGGAGGGCACACATGTTTGTTCGACAGTTACTGAAGATTCTGAAGAAGAAGGGGAAGTAGTTGACTGTATTGATATGGTAAATGATATGTTTAATCATAAATATTTATTGAGATGAATTTTTTTAGTCATCTCTTTTTAATATGATTGTTTCTTTGTTATTTTAGGATGTTGATGACGTTGAAACTAGTGACTTCGAAGACTAGTTTATCAAGTTTGGCAGAATGTTATAGAAGATGTTGTTGACATTTTAAAGAACATTGTTGTAGACTTTAATTTCAAGACCTTTGTAATTGCAGTGTTTTCCATCATATTGTTATTTACTTACTTTGCTTCATCGTCTTTATTTTCTTCTGATGCTAAAACTTCGTTCAGTATTTCGGAAGAATGGTGTCATGTTTGTGTAGGTTGATTGAATAAACTCAATCATTTTTTCAATCAGATTGAGTTTCATTTTGTCAAAAAAGTTTCAACAGGTGGGAATATTATTCAAGGCAAATTTTTTTGCATGTGGATCCAAATTCGATCCGTGGATCCGGATTTGAATTTGATTTTTCTGGACCCGATGGATCTAGATCCATGTATGAAAAACGGATCTGGATCTGGATCTAGTAGAATCCGGTCCAGATCCGATTCGTTGCCATCCCTAACTACCATACTATCCACACAATTTACCTCCCTAAAAGAAAAAAATAAATAAATTTTATTAGTATTATAATTAAAACATCACTCCTTCATGAATAAAATAAAATTACTTTTAAATAGCGAAATAATAAAATTTAATAATTTTGAGACATAAGACAAAAATATGAAGATCAATGACATGTGAAGATGTAAAATTTGGCTATGTATTCTTAAAAAAAATGTTAAGTGATATTCACCCTCACGGTATTGTCAAATAGTAAATATGCAATACTACGACTTGTTATCTGAGCTATTCTTAATCTTATTATTTCTATAAATGAAAAAGTTTATTAAGCATCATTCATTATAAAAGACTCATGAGGGTCAACAATGTTAACTAAGGAATTTAATTAATAATTTGTGTAAGAACTATTAGGCGAGCCCCGAACATTGAACGTTAGGCTTGTTAGATAGTACAATCCGACGCTTAGAGCGTAAGCCTCACAGAACAAAGTCTTACACGTGAGCTCCGAAGTGTGAGTCCCAAAACTATCTTTTAAAACTATCAAAAAGAGTGTCCACTTATCAAATTAAGAAAAAATTAACCTTATTTTTTCAGGTTTATCCTTCTTAAGTGTCAGGTGACCAAATCTCAATACCTATTTAATTAGAGACATTTTAGTCAAATTACCTATTTTTGCCTAGAAGTTAGTATTTTTTTAAGAGGTGTGCACATTGATAAGTGGACACTCTTTTTAATCCGGATGGATTAATGCAAAGTTTTACTGAATTTATTATTAACTCTGGTAATTAATGTCGTTTAGTATAACTATTGAAAATGCCCCTTTATTATTGCAAAAAAAAAAAACCTCTATTTAATTTCCTTGCTCGAGTACGTCTCCGTTATAGTCTACTTATAACGGTTAAGCTTAATAGAGTGATCTAATTTTTGTAAGATTACATAAATTGTCCATTAACAACTCTCTTTCCTGCACGCGACTATCATAATCCACCATATACTATGTAATTTGGTCCTACTCCTAGGGTTTTCTTTTACCGTTTTCCCTCTTTTTTTTGATAAATGGTAAATCGAAATTAATTCTCTTTTTTTATATTTGTAACGTAAAAGGAATTAGTTAATTTTCTGACACGAATTTGGATTTAACAGAATCCCTATATAGATATCGGATATGCTGAGAAACCAAAAAAATATAAAAGGAATCAATTGGCCCAATGTGGATATTGAACCTACTGAGAAACCAAAAAGAATGTAAAAGGAATCAATTGTTTTTTTTTCTATAAAGTTTTCCAGTTTCACATAATGCCAAAAGCTACAACACAGTTTCTTTCTCTCTTTCATTTAGATTTACCTTTGTGAAAACTGTATATATGTTCTAACTAAAACTTGTCTTGTTGTATCAATCTGCTGACTTTCAAAATTTACTCGTTAGTCTTTTCTCACAAGAAAAAATATTCGATTTATTTTTTGTACTTCTTCCATTTTACGTATTACCTATTTGAGGAACCAAATAATTGTTTGTGTATTCGGGAGATTGAGTCACCGGGAAAGAATAATGGAACGGATGCATAAGGGCTCGAAAACTCTTCACAACTGACTTCCATTCCCATCAACTCGCGTCACATTCATCAGCCTCGATCTTCTGTCCTCAGCAGAGGGGTGCGTTGGCTCTGTGTGAAACGTCCCATCACCCGTACATTAGGGTTGAAAAGTCTATTTTTTTGGGGGATAAATGTAACTTTGAGGGGAAGGAATAACACCTCTCATCTTCTACACTTGTAACCTAGCAACATTTTGCTCTCTAAGCTTGCAATATACATCTTCATTCTTGAGTTCTTATTAGCATATACTTGCGCCATTTTTACGAATTTTCCATAGCATTACACTGTCCGGATTCAACAAGAACCCCTCGTAGAGCTCGTGATCGGATACGACTCACGTGTCTTTAATCCTATTCTCCTAACAAATTTAATTGAGAATCCTAAAATCATTTTTAGCGGTAAACAGTTTACCATAATTTGTCATATATTTTACGTGTTACCTATTTGAGGAATCATATAATTGTTTGCCATAATATGAGCTATTCTTAACCCCCAAAATCATGATATGCATTACTTTTTATATGTTTCTGAATATAAATTTAATTCAAAATATTAAACAATAAGTATTTATATTTATTCTGAAGTAGAGTCGTCAATGTGAGCTAAGGTTCGTGGGCCGATCCAACCCAACCCGTGATTTGATAGGGCTGGGCTTGAATTTTTGGAGCCCTTTTAAGAACGAGGCTTTTTAGCCCAATCCCGAGTAAAAAAAAATTTAATCTAAAAATAGAAAGAAAGTGAAGATGTTAAGACAACCTTATCACAAACAAAATTAGATGTGCTTAATGAAGATGATGTGCTCGTGTTGGATACATAATAAGTGTCGTGAAAGTTTCTTTGAGAAGTTCATTTTTACTTTAAATGGATGAAATATTATCATTTTCTTTTGCGTTTTATTGAGATCTATTGAAACAAAGCTAGGTTAATATAAATTTAGCTAGTTGTATCGCTACTCATTAACTGTTTAATTTGCTATTAATATCTCTATTTGGTTCGAGTGATATCAGTTATTAATATGTTAAGTGTTAACAATGTCAAAAGTTATTCAGTTTCGCAGAAGGTTTGGTCCTACAGGATCGTTTTCATTAGTTGTACCCAAAATAATTACATATAATGGTAGAGATTTCATACCGAAGCCATACAATCAAATCTTTACTTGAAGCCAAATTTAATAAGCATTATGAGAATAATATTATTTGTGGATTTGAGACTTGGTTAGCAAGTGGTAACACCATATAATATTTTCTTGTAAATATTTATGTTAGCATTTTAAATTAGAGTTTAAATTAAAATATTATGAAATATATATTTTTTAAAAGGTAGGCTGGTACGGCCAGGCCCGTAGCCCACGTATTGATGGGTTGAGCTTGCTATTTAAAGGCCCATAAAAATGGTGGGCCAGCTCGGCCTAGCCTGTCATATTCCAAAGCCCGTGTGGGCTAACCCGGATAGACTGGGCCAACCCGTTTTTATAGTTCTATTCCGAAGTAAATGTGTTAACTCTCGTACTTAAAATTAATCCAGCTATTCTAATTGGTTTAGAGGAGTAATAAGTACTTTCGCTTCTAGTTTGAATTTTAAAATGGGCAATTCACATGAACGCCCTTATTTCAGAGTGGTCTTTAATTTTTGTCCTTCGAAAATCCTGGGTTCTAGGTTCGAACCCCAGCTCAATCAAAAATTTTAAAATAAATCACAAGGTAAAATTTCAATTCGCATACAGAGTTTGCCTGCAAACTCTACTGTCACGCCCTAAATTGGGGAATGCGCGGGCACCTACCCTTTTCCCACCCGGTAGGAAAACCCGAACCTTAACCACAACCCAACAATAATAAAATAGAACTCAACCATCAAATATACATAAATAAGTCTAGGATAGATAAGAAAATAGTGCGAAAGTAATACAACAATCCCAAGGAATCTAGTCTAAGACCATACAAGAGCCACTACTACATAACTACAGTCTGAATATAAATACAAGTCTAAAAGTAGACTACTGTCTCGGAATAGCAAAATAAGACAAGTAAGTAAAGAGAGTCATCCGGGCTGCAGATCCATCCATGTGCTCACCATAGATGCTCGTCAGCAAGCCTCAGGTTTCAGTCACGAGGAGAGAAAGTAGACTCTGTCACATACTTTGTACTCATAAAAGAATGCAACACGGTAGTATCGGTACAAACACTATATTCCGGTAAGTATCATAGGCCGACAACAGTTAGATAACATATACAAAGTAAGAGACTGAGAGATAGGCATGCTCACAATCAGATATAAACGCAACACAATCCAAGAATAGCATCACAACTACAGATAACAAGTCTAAGTCCAATAAGTATGAATATGTGAGTATGAATGCATAAGCAATGATACATACATGCTCCAGGCGGAATACCTCTACGCCTCGATAGTCATGACCTATGGAGGACCCGTGAAGTCCACGTATATGCTGCGGTGCACATCCCGTACAAATATAGGTATATGTTGCGGAACATGCAACTCAGTCCAATATATATTACAGAATGTGCAACCCGGTCTAGTATATGTATATATATATATATGTTGCGGCGTGCAACCCGATCTAAATGTATGATCATGTCAAAATGGTCACAAGTTAAATCCCAACCAATCGAATGATAAAATGGCACATATGAGAAAGGAGATCCGGGATCAAATAAGACCATAGCTCGCCGATGACGAATATAAATGTTACTTGAGATCACAACATCAGAAGCTTCGACTTGGGACTACCGAGAAAAGCATAGCAATGCGCACCACCATGGCCACTCTAGCCAGACTGCGCTCCTCCCCTAGAGAAATGGAACCACCCCTATCGGACTGATGTCCACCCCTGGATGAATGAGAACTACCGCAGCTTGACTGAGCATCGCCTCTTGCTGAAGAACCACCCCGGCTACCAAAAGATTCCAGAGTCCTCGGGGTCTGGAACCAAGAACCCTACTGAGTCCCACTATGTCTAGGTAAGCTACAATTTCTCAGAAGGTGACCAGGATTACCACAACCATAACAAACTCTGGGTGCTGGAGGCTGATACACGAAGGATGCAGAACCAGATGGACCACCTCAGTTGACTAGCCGAGAGAAAGAACCTCTATGTGATTGCCCCACCCCATAACCACTCGGTCTACAAGGGCCACCAGAAGATGCCGACAGTAGGGACTGAATGGGATGACTGGAGGCTGACTGATAGGTCCTGGAAGACTGACCCCTGCCTCTATGACTGGAATCACTGAACCCACCATACTGACGATGCCTCTTCTCACTAGACCCTTCAAAATATAGAGCTATGGCAGACTCGACACTCACAACTTGATCTACTACTACCTAGAAAGTAGACTCCATAGCCACAAGCTGAAGACAAACAACATGAAGTGGAAGCACAAGTCCACCAATAAATCTATGAACCCTCTCTACCTCTGTCGGAATGAACTGTGTCGCATACCGAGCCAAAAATAGGAACATGGACTCATATTATGCCATGGACATACCTCTTGCCGCAAATTGGTGAACTCATCCCCGCGTTGATCCCTCAAAGAACGCGACACATACTTCTCTAAGAAGGCCTAATGGAACTGTAACTAGGTGAGTAGAGGTGAACCAGCAGGTCTGTCCCCATGATAATACCTCCACAACATCTTCACATCTCAATGAAACAGGAAAGACACATAATACACACAATGATACTCCATAATACTCATCTTGTAAAGCCTCTCATGTATATGGGCGGCTCTATCTTCATAAGCCTACCGATGAGCTCCTTATCCCCAAGTGTCAAAGTATGGGCTGCTACTGGCCTAGGAGTACCCTCAGAGCTGGTATACCATCAATGCGCGGGGCCATAGTAGCAACAGGCTGCATCCCCGGTGGTTGTCCCTGCTTAGGAGTCTGTAATCCTACTCTGGTCTGGGAATCACCTGGAGTAGTAGCACCTCCCACAACATGTTGGGCATCGAGATGTAGAAGTATACAGACCAAGGTGTCCTAGAAAACTGGGTTGGACATGACCTCGGGGTGAGTTTGGGGTGGACCCATACCTCCCCTAGCTGCCTTCTATCTCAGAATGGCACTCTAGAGAAACTGATCGTTCTCGTCTCTGTCCAGCCATAGGGGCCCTGCCCCTGGCTTGTGCAACACCACAACCTATAACTAGGCCGCAGCCTCTCGCATGTCCTCGTTTTCTTATGCCAGACCCAGTAGCGGGCTTAGGCACGCCATCCCTCGTGATATCAACTCGTGTCCTTACCATCTGTGAGAGAATAAACATGAAGCAAATACCAATTTGAATGTTCCATATACCAATTAGAATAAAGTAGCACGAAAGAATGAAGAAATTGAAGTTTCCTAAATGTCCCATAGCCTCTCGCAGATAACTACGGAGCTCATCGTACCAATCCGCAAGACTCTACTAGACATGCTCTTGTACTTATAAATCAGGTAACCAAGGGCTCTGATATCAACTTGTCACGCCCGAAATCGGGGAACGCGCGGGCACCTACCCTTTTCCCACTCGGTAGGCAAACTCGTCCCTTAACCACAACCCAACAATAATAAAATAGAAGTCAACCATCAAATATACATAAATAAGTCCATGATATATTAGGAAATATTGCATAAGTAATACAACAATCCCAATGAATCTAGTCTAAGGCCGTACAAGAGACACTACTACGGAACTACACTCTGAATATAAATACAAGTCTAAAATTAAACTACTATCTCGGAATAGCAAAATAAGACAAGTAAGTAAATAGAGTCATTCGGGCTGCGTATCCATCCATGTGCTCACCCTAGATGCTCGTCAGCAAGCCTATGGAATCAGTCACGAGGAGAGGAAGTAGACTCTGTCATGTACTCATAAAAGAATACATCACAGTAGTATCAGTAGAAACACTACGTACCGATAAGTATCATAGATAAAAAATAGTTAGATAACATATATAAATTAAGATACTGAAAGATAGTCATGCTCACAATCACATATAAACACAACATAGTTCAAGAATAGCATCACAACTATAGATACCAAGTCTAAGTCAAATAAGTATGAATATGTGAATATGAATGCATATGCAATGCAATGATACACACATGCTCCGGGCAGAATACCTTCACGCCTCGATAGTCATGACCCATGAAGGACCCGTGAAGTCTATGTACCTGCTGCGGTGCACAACCCGATCCAATATAGGTATATATTGCAGAACGTGCAATCCGGTCCAGTATATATATATATATATATATTACAACGTGCAACCCGATCCAAATGTATTATCATAAATGTATGAATGATATCAATGCCAATGAGAATATATCAACACCAATGAAAATATATCAAGTCAATCGTGTCACACATGGACACATAAGTGATCATGTCAAGAATGAGTCAATCCTTTCTCTCTACACGGTGAAGTGTAGTATCATACACGTGGAGACGATCCACTAGATCAAATAAGGCAACAAACCAAGATCAAGCAACAATACCAACCTAAGTATTCTATCCCAACTTCATACCCAAAGGCGTAACATGCTTTCTCCAATAATCACTAACTCTACATATGCTTCACTAACCGAAGTCCAACCATAAGGTAAGTCGTAACTACCTGGTAGCCGAGCAGGTGCCACAAACAATCATATTAGAGCCTTTCCTTCCTGAGGGTCTCGATTATACTCAAAGTCTATTAATAAATGAATTCTAAATTAGAAATAAGTAAGAACAATACCCATATTGCTATCCTATCCTTTGAATTGAAAGCAACTATGGAAAAAGAGGGAAACAGACCTACAAGGGTAAAACGGGTAATTCAAAAGTGAAATTAGAATTCCAACATTCTAGAAGTCTAATACTAATGTTCAATTGCTAAATTAACTCAAGTATAGATCAATTCCATTATTCAAGTCAAAACCCTCAATTTGGTATAAACCCTAACTTTCAAGCTTTCAATTCATCAACCTAAATGGAAGATTCAAGCCTATAAGTTACTAAACCATCAAAATCCATACTTAGATTAATCAAACCCACCAACATTTCTCATTTAGAAAAGTTAAAACTCAAATAGTGAAATAGACATCAACACACATCTTCCTTCTTAAGTTCTATAGAATTTCTAGCATGGAATCAAGCCTATTATATATATATAAGTGACTGAGATTGGGTTTAGAAGTTACCTAGACGAAGAACCTTGAATGGCACAAAGGTTGAGCTTAGGAACTTGGAAGATGGAAACGAGGTCCAAAAACTCATCTAGAGTTTTTTTATTCTGCTGCTACATCGCCTCCTTCGCGTTCGTGAGACCCTGTTTGATTATCGCGAATGGTTAACCCGACCCAACCTCGCTTGACTCATCGCAATCGCGGATGAGACCACGCGATTATGAAGCGTCGCGACTCAGTCCCCTTCCAGGCATGTGCCATCGCAAACACGACCAAGACCATCGCGATTGCGAGAGCCTAGTTTCACAAAGGCTCGCGATCGCGCGCCCTCCCTCGCGAACGTGAAGAAGGAAACCAGAACAACAAAAATCAAATTTTTGCTGTTTTCTATCAAACTTCGAATCAACCCTCAGAAATCATTCGGAAGTCGAATAACACAAACCAAACATGCATTTCTATCAGCAAAAATCTGATTTGACTAATGTCAACTATTAAACTCAAATTTCATAACCAAACTCCCAAAATACACAAAATTGCCTTGGGAACCAACTAGAGGCTCGATTAAGTCATATATGTCATTCCGGAGCTAATGGAACTGACGAAACTACGAACGGAGCATGTTTATCAAAAAGTCAACTATAGGTCAAAGTCCTCTATTCTCTTAACTTAAGATTTGTCAAACCTACCACAAGGATCCGAAACCTATCCGAACTGCTCGGGAGTCGTACCACCCATCCCCCGCAAGTAAAAAATAAGCAAATAAAGGCTTAGAGAAGGGTCACCGGGGGTAAATGGGTCAAAAGGGTCATAACGACCAAACGAGTCGTTACATCTACCTTTAGGCAGAGTTTTCCTTCAGGCATAAGACAATCTCTACCTTAAGACAGAGTTTGCTTTATGCCTGAAAGACAAACCCTGCCTTGCGCTTCAAATTATGCCTTGAAGTTTTTTAAAAAAAAATTTCTCTGAGCGGGGGTTCGAACTCGGGACCTCGAGATATTTTCGGTCATTTTGTTTAAGCATAGGGAAAAAATTAAAGACCAACAATTTGAGGGATAAAAATTAAAGACTAACAATTTAAGGGGCAAAAATTAAAGACCAACAATTTAAGGGGAAAAAATTAAAGACCAGTGCCTTTGAAGGGAAATCCACGCAAAAACGTGTTTGAAAATGGTATACAAGGATTCATTTCGGGTAACTTATAGGCCTTGAAAGCAATAATTTGAAGGAATTTGAGTAGGCGAAACAAAATAAAACTAGATTAACTCAAAGTTTTATAATCCTACTTTATCAGCTACATTAATGTTGCATTATGAACTTATGAGTGTAGCCCCACCAACAAAGCGAAGAAACTTATATTAAAAAAAAGAGAAAAAAGGTTGTGATGTCAATATTTCTATTTTTGAGAGGTGGAAATTTTAAAAAATATGCCGCCCAATACAATATTGGAGCCACGTAACTATATTTTACTCCCGTCGTTCCAATATAAATGTCTTATTTTCTTTTTGATCTGTCCCAAAAAGAGTATCTTCTATATTTAATAATTGTTTTTAATTTCAAGGCATGTTTGAGACCACAAGATTTAAAGGACGCCACACATTTTTAATTTAAGACCACAAGATCTAAAAGTCTTCCTTTATTTTTCAAACTCCGTGCCAAGTCAAACTAAAACACTTAAAATGGGACGTAATGAGTAGTTTATATCCGCATAACTAATTTTTTTGCAACAATATTTATACATACAATATATAATATTATACACTTAGCGTAAAGATTGCTTGGTCTGATTGGAGAATCAAATTGGACAGTGTTGTTATTCAGAGAAAATTTAGCATCCAGAAGTTGTATAAGTCCACTCTCCCCAATTCTCAAAGGTACAATGAAAGAGTTTGATACTTAGTGTGAGTAAAATGGTGTTAGAAAAATTAAACAGAATAAAATCTTAGTCGAGAGATGACTCTCTGTCTTTAAGACAAAAATGCCTCGTATAGATACTTTCACGGTATTAGATAATAGTTTTCCAAGATGAAACATCAACAATCAACAATACGAAGCAAATAATGTTGATTCTGGCGAAGAAAAATAAATATAGAACAGATTGCAAAAGAAAGGATTTATGTGTTTCGAATTGAACAGAACTGTATTTCTGTTTTTCAAATAGAAAAGTTTTGAGTTTTTGTATTTTCTGTTCTCTATTGTTTATATATTGTGTATTTCGAACAGACAGAAGAGTTTTTTTGTTGTATATATTTCAAAAACAGAAGTTTGGGTTCTATATTTCTATAAACTGAACGTTAGTATTCAATTTATAGTTGAAGAGGAGGGTTGTGTGGGGCTTAGCCCCGAACCCAAGCTCACCCAGGTCCTCCCTCTTCTAAACACATGGGTTACCCCTTGGGGCCCCAAACCCTTACTCAAAATTAGAGCTTATATATTGCTCAATCCTTTCATCTTCTACATATGTGGGAGATTTGTTGTTTGGCCAAAAACCATCCATTTATTCATGTCTCAAATACCTTACTTTGTATACAAATATCTCTTTTATTTCTTAATAAAATTTGACGATACTTGGCACTAATATCATCTACTCATTTAGTAGATTAGGAATGTGTGATGAAACGATGTTTCTGACATGCCGTGCGAAGAAACGATGTTTCAATCCCACATAAATTTCCAACACTTAGCACAAGGTATAATTCCTAGACACAACTTCATTTTGTGGTTGGCTCTTTATAGCAGACTCTCAACAGTGGACAGATTAAGGACGTGGAGTATTCAAGTCGACCCAGACTTGTATTGTGCTCTTCTATCTATGAGGAAACACACTTACACTTGTTTTTTGAGTGCTCATACTCTAGGTTCAGATGGCAAACCCTGCTTTCATGGATTGATATTACTAGATGAGTTGTTATAAAGTCATAATCAAACACTAAAAAAATCTAATTAAGATTTGTCTAAACTCTCAAGCACTTTAATTGTAACTTCGTGACAAACAATGAAAGTTGAACACACTACGCAGATAAATAAAACACATAAATTCTCATCCCCCCAAAGTCTCCATCATGCTTCATGTCCCTTTACATTTTCAATGGTTGAATGTTGTTTAAATTCAGAAGCATCAAATTGAAATGCAGGAAATGAACTTCAAATTTTGGACATCAAAATCATGTTTCTCATGGTTTATCATTATCAATTTTTGTGATTGTTAACACTCAAAAGTGTTTAATTGAATCAAGTGACAGCCGAAGGTGGAAAATGATTCTAATTCGGTAACTGAGCGGAATCATAGCCGAATCCAGAAAAAACATCATCGGTTATTACAGTAGTCTGGCCGAGTCATAATTCCGAAGAATGGCTGAGACACACACATACTCGAACGCCTCGAAGACCAAGTCAAATGAACTTTTGGAAAAGGTAGCAACCAGCAACAGCCAGAAGGGAGTGCTGTCGATCGTGCTAGAGGTCCAGGCAAAAAAACTGGCACCGCCTCCTCATAGTTGGCTAGTGGATGTAGTGGGTAGTTCGGTGGCTAACATAGGGGTCATGTTTATTTTTCTTATACTATAAATATAGGAATCATTTGTACAGAATAAACACAACACAATCAATCAAAAAACTGATTTTTACATATCTTCATTCTATCTTTATCGCCTTTATTGCACTCTAGCTGTATTTATATTTCTTACCACTTAATTTACTCAATCACCACCCTAACGCTTTATAGAGTAGTTGGGGAACCCATTGTTGGAAGTTAGAGTTCTGCTTCCGGCCCAAATCTCTTAGTTAAGGAATCAGTTTGTCATCCGATTTAGTCAGCTGATAAAACTGCCCAAATCTCTTAGTTAAGGAATCGGTTGGACCATAGGTGATCTCATAGTGAATTTTGATTCTCTAGGTCAGAATCATACTTGGCGTATGCGCCTAAGGTCTGATAAGAAAATGAACCCAGAGTCCAGTCCACATACTAAACAGAATCCTCCTAGAAGGAACAACGAGCCACCATCTTCTTCGGATATGCCTACATAGGTTGATACCCCTCCACTTCCTCGATCAACCCAAGCTGTGGATGAACTTAGTCAGCCTGAAGGTCCAACTGTTATGACCACGTCATTCATTAGACATCAGATTGATTTAGGCATCCACGACATTATGTACTAGGTTTCAAAATAATTGGCTGATATTGTCAAGCCAATTGTGCATAATGAGGTTCAACAGGTGAGAGAACTAAAAGCCAATCGACTACATCCAGGAGAAGGTTTGACTAGTTCTGCCATCCCTCTGACGAATGGCACTTTGCAACATGCAACTGTGACTCCAGGTGTTGTTCCTCAGTCGAATGTATATCAGTCAGTACCTACTCAGGTACAAATGATAGCACACCTATGAGCACAAGCCCAATCACTTGGTAACTAGTTTATCATATGGTTGCCACCAAACACTGAGGGGTAAGCTGTGCCACTCGACCAAGCGAATATGTAGTATGGATAGATGATTATGGCCTGGAGACCAGTTCAGACGTCCGGACACCTTGGTTTGCCACCCATGAAGTCGTATGCTCATGCAAACGGCCCTATGGTACAGGCGACCAATGTTGGCTAGCCGAACTGGCAGCTGATAGCCCCTGACTATGACCTTTCTAGGCTATCTGGTGACGCTGTCTACAGCGAGACACCATTTAAGCAGTCACAGTCGGTACCCAATCTATACTATCCAGAAAGCGCAAACTTTCTAAGAACGGCTGATGTCTGGGGAGAGTATACATGGAACATTGTTCCACCTTATCCTCAAGTTCCGTCAGCTGTTCTAGGAGCTCAGGTTGCAGGCTTTGGTGGCTATGCCCAACATCAGTAATGGGGATATACCCCACCTATTAGTATTGGCCAGCATAATACCTACAAATTTCAAAACCTTGTTCAACAAGGTGCATAATGGAGGCCTCTAGTTTAGAACGCCTACCAGCTGGTTCCAGTTGAGAATCGGTAGGGGACGTCACATCTGATAAACCTTGAAACTATTGCGAATACTATGAGGAGGTACTTTGGCATCCAACTGAAACCCTTGGACATGCTTGTTTACAGGAAGCCCTACCCCGATCGGGTAGCACCACTGCCAAGAGGCTTCAAAATGCTTGATTTTGCCACCTTCTCGGGTGATGATGGCATAGAGAACATCGGTAGATTTACCACCCAATGTGGAAAAGTTGGCCAGAACGAGTATTACAAGCTGCAGTTATTCCCCATTTCTCTAACCAGAATGACATTTGCCTGGTACTCATCCTTGGCCCCCTACTCCGTGAGGAGTTGGGCTGACATGGAACGTTGTTTCCATGATATATTTTATTGGCCCCAACCTCAAGTCACTGTAACTGATTTGACGAACCTCAAGCAACAGATCAATGAGTCGCTTACCGATTATATCGAGAGATTTAGAAGGAAGGTTGGAAAATGCACTGTACACTTTCCTGAATCAGAATGCACCCACATAATAATCCACAACATGCATCCACAACTAAAGGAGAAATTAGTGGGACAATCTTGCTCTGACTTAAGCCAGTTAGCCGAAAAGATTAGCCAAATAGAGTAGTTTATCCAGGCGAAGGAGAAAAGAAGAGCTAACGGAAACTGATGTTCTCATTTGGTATCCATTATTGAGGCATATGAGTGTGACTCAGAGTCAGCCGATTGCATGGCACACACAATGGTAGTCTAGATCGTCAGGGGTAAGGTTGACTCCTGCCCAACTCTGAAAGCTACGAAGGGAAATGAGATGAGTTCGACTGATGATAGGGTCGGTTACTCGTTTGACATTACAAAGGCAGACCAGATATTTGATCATCTGCTTAAAGATAAACAAATTCAGTTGCTTGATGGCCATTGGATTCCATCTGCCGAAGAACTTAAGGATAAGACGCATTGTAAGTGGCACAACACATATAGCCATGGTACTTCTAATTGTGTGGTCTTCATGAAGGCGATTCAAAAGGACATCAAGGAGGGCAGGTTCAAGCTAGCCGATAAAAGCATAGCTGAAATGTCTGTTGATACTGACCCCTTCCCCGCAGTACCAATATCTATGGTATCCTTTGCCAAGCCAGACCAATCAAAGGACGTCAAGGGGAAATAGCCGATGAAAACCATATAGGTTCCAAAGAAGCCCACTGGTAAGGAGGGGGTCACCAGGACCTCTGTGTTTGATCGTCTAGGCAGCTCACATGACATCCATGAAGAATGGACAGGCGGCCAACTAGAAGCAGTTTTTGTGACCTCCCTTATAAACCAGAGAACATGGCTCGGGAACCTCACAGACAGTACCCGATATTCAAAAGGGACCCAACAGACCTTAGGAGCAGGCTTGAGGGGCAAGAATGGATGCTAGTCGATGAGAAGCTAAGCGTGCCCTAAATAGGCGAGAAACCACTACCCATGGCTAAACAGAGGGTGGCTTAGTTCAATGTAAAAGAAGGCGTTTCTTCCTTACGTATCACAATGAGGGATGAAGAACAGCTAAGATCCCAGAGGATGATTAAGCCAACTGATAATATAGAGGAAGGAAAGTGGTTCGTCAATCAGGCTTTTGGAAGGAAAAAGACACCACCGGGTGTCATATCCAGGACGCAAAAAAGAGGGATGCAGCGTGCCAAAGCCTTGTGCAAGATGAAGCTAACGTTGCACATGATATCCAGCGCTGATGCAGCCGATAAGAAGGAAATTACTGAGTCTGCCATAGTTGAGGCTATCGTGTGGGCATTCGGCTCAACCACTTCAGAGACAGTGCTGCATGAAGGCAAAGTTCTGGACCAACAAAAAATGAATATACATCCTGGTGACAACCCGACAGAGGAACCTCGATGGGAGACTAATATTCTGGAGGAATCCTTAGCCGAGATGGTTCAACAGGTCGCACAAAAGATCCAGGCATTAGAGCCCCACCCGGTTCCTATATGCCTCCAAGAGATGGAAGATATTAACTTCTGGTTAGCTGAATTGGACGAGGTAGGAGACTTCATCCTTGATTTATTTAAGCACGATTCAGTCGATGAGATTTGGTTAGCCATTAAAATGGTCAATCTGATTCCATACGAGTTCTGGGTCGACCGCCCTAAGCTGGACAACCTTGAAGGCGATGTATGTGTGGAAGACACTGAATGGGAGACATTAGCCGATACCACGACTAGGGATGCTTTGAGCACTGTATTTGGTGCACCTACGGAGGAGATGGTTAAACACCTCAAGCCTCTCTATGTTAAGGCTTACATTAATGACAAAGCTTTTAGCCGAGTGTTCATCGATAATGGGGCTGTGCTGAATATGATTCCACTGCTTACTTTGAAAAGCCTCAACAAAACTAGGGAGGATCTCATCCCAACTAACATGAAAATTGCTAGCTTTATAGGAGAAGCCTCTGAAAAACTTAGAGACTGTCTTATATTCACCCTATGTGGATCCCATAGCTGTTGCGGAGCAGTATGAAGAAGGATATTGGGAATACTGCAATCTCACTTTATGAGGTTTTGAAATAAAATAATTAGCCGAACCACGGCTTACCTTGGAAGAGTTAAATGATTGAGGAGAACCATATCATACGTGGTCTGTGGCATCGACTGATTGCTTTAAATTCTGAAGCAAGGATAGCTGAGGCATCACAGGTAGAGAACTACAATAGAGAAATGACACTGGCGACCGATGACATTGAGTTACCAATGGAACTTGAATCGCCCATAAGAAGGGCTATGCCTAGTTTTCGGTCTCAGGATCCATTGGAAGATATCAACTTGTGTACTAAGGAAGTCCATCGGCTAACACATATTAGTGGTTTGATGAAGGAGTAGGATAAACAAAGCATAACGACTCTTCTACTACAATATAAGGACTGCTTTGCGTGGGATTATCATGAGATGCCTGGGCTGACACGTACTTTGGTAGAGTACATATTGCCAATTAAGGAGGGTTTCAAACCTCATAAACAGCTGCCCAGAAGATATCACCCTCAGTTGATACCTCAAATTAAAGCCGAGATTGAGCGACTACTGAAGGTCGGGTTCATCAGAATGGCTAGCTATGTGGAATAGTTGGCAAACATTATGCCAGTCAAGAAGAAGAATGGCAAGGTTCAGATATGTATTGATTACATGAACCTAAATCTAGCCACTTCCAAATATGAATACGTCATGCCTATAGCCGATATGCTAGTCGATTCAGCGGCCGCTAACGGGTTGCTGACATTCGTGGATGGATATTTCGGCTATAATCAGATAGAAGTAGCTGAGGATGATATTCACAAGATCTCCTTTAGGTGTCCAGGAGCCTTGGGAATTTACGAGTAGGTAGTTATGTTGTTCGGTATGAAGAATGCTGGTGCTATGTATCAAAGGGCAATGAACACCATCTTTCATGATCTGATCGGCAAGACTGTGGAGGTTTACATTGATGATGTGGTGGTGAGGTCTAAGGACTTCAAAGATCATTTAGCCGATCTGGAAAAAGCACTAAAAATAATGAGGATTCATAATCTTAAAATGAATCCAGCCAAGTGCATTTTCGGAGTATCGGCTGGCAACTTCTTTGGCTTCTTGGTACATAAGAAATGTATTGAGATTGATCACAATAAAGCCCGGGCAGTAATAGAGTCGACACCATCCAGAACAAAGAAGGAGTTACAAAGCCTGCTAGGGAAGATCAACTTCCTAAGGCGGTTTATATCTAATTCAGTTGGCAAAATGAATGCTTTGTCACTTTTGCTTAGGCTTAAAGGGTCAGAAGAGCTAGTATGGGGCCCGGAACAGCAAGAAACATTTGACCAAATTAAAAGGGCCCTAGCAACTCCTCTCATGCTGGTACCTTCCATGCTAGGGAAGCCATTGAAACTGTACTTATCACCTGCATATATGTCTATCGGCTGCCTGTTAGCACAGGATACCGATGATGGGAGAGAAGGGGCAGTTTACTATCTTAGCCTAATGCCTAATGAAGCTGAAACTAGATATACTCCTATAGAGAAGCTTTGTTTGTCCTTGTTCTCTGCTTGTACAAAACTTGAACATTACTTAATGACACATGTTGTTCACATTTTGTGCAATATTGACATCGTCCGGTACTTATTGAATAGACCTATTTTGCAAGGATGACTAATTAAATGGGCAATCAAACTTACTACGTTTTCTCTCAAGTATAGGCCACTCAGGACTGTCAAAGGTTAGACAGTAGCCGATTTCTTGGTAGACCACCCTTGTGTAGATGTGGAGGACCCCTCTACCGCATGTATAGACGTCGTCCCCTGGACGCTGACTTTTGATGGGTCAAGAACCCAGAAGGGAGTCAGAGCAGGGATAACGATAACCGATCCTAGAGATGAAATGTGGAGGTTCTCTTATCGGTTAGATTCTGAATTGACAAATAACCAAGCTGAATACGATGCTCTTATCATACGACTCATATTCCTAGTCTCTATGAAAGCAAAGTATATCAAGATTCACGGAGACTCTCAATTGGTTATCAAGCAGCAGGCCGGGGAATATGATTGCAAGGATCTAAATTTGTTGTTAATGACTAGCAGGTTACTTAGTAGGTTCGCATCATCTACATTAAATCATGTTCCCAGAGGCATGAATGTTGAGGCTAACGACTTAGCGCAAGAAGCTTTTGGATTTAGAAAGTCTCTAGTCACTCTAGAGTATGATGAGCTGCCAGCCGAAGTGTTAGCCATAGACCAGATCGATTCGTGGAAGCATGTATTAATCATCTACTTAAAAGATCCTTCCACATGCAAGGACCTTAAGGTTAAGAGGAGGGCCTTGAAGTATGTGCTCATTGATGATGATATTTACAAAAGGAGTGTAAATGGGGTGCTACTCAAGTACGATGATAAAACAGAGGCCTTAAGAGTCATGGGAGAAGTTCATGAAGGAATCTGCGGATCACACAGAGCTGGGCCAATGATGAAGTGGTTGATTTATCGCCATGGCTATTATTGGCCTACCATCACGGCCGAATGCTTTCAATATGCAAAAGGTTGTGAAGAGTGTCAGAGACATGGACCGATCCAACAGGTACCAGCCTTGGTATTGCACCCGATCGTGAAGCCTTTTCCTTTAAGAGGATGGGCTATAGACCTCATCGGCATGATTCACCCACAATCGGCTAAAGGACACAATTTTATTATTGTGTCTACCAATTATTTCACTAAATGGGTAGAGGCACAGCCGATGAAGAGGGTTCATCAGACATATGTCATTTAGTTTATCCAACACCAGATCATATATAAATATGGTATTCCTGAGAAGATTACAACTGATCAAGGGACGGTGTTCACTGGTTCTAAGGTGGCAGCCTTCGCTGAGAAGTTTGGAATCAAGATGATCACATCTTCGCCTTATTACGCACAGACGAATGGACAAGCCGAGGCAGCTAACAAGCTTATTGTGGATATAATTAGTAAGAATATGGAGGATAGACCGGTAATGTGGTATCTCACTTTGGATGAAGCTATTTGGGCAATCAGAAAATCTAAGTTTACTGCTATGGGGACAACACCTTATTGGCTAACCTATGGATAAGAGGCAGTGTTACCCCTAGAAATTAATATTAAGTCATTACGGGTGGCCAAACAAAATTCTTTAAGCTTGGAAAAATATCAGCAGACCACGCTAATGGAGTTAGATCAGCTAGATAAAGATCGACTGATGTCCCTACAAAGAATCGAAGCTGATAAATGGAAAATGGCTAAATCATACAACACACAAATTAAACCCAAGAGGTTCGCCGAAGGAGACATTGTTTGTATTTCCGCTTGAAATGAAAGATCATAAATTTGGCAAATGGTCGCCAAATTAGGAAGGACCCTTCGTAGTAAGCCAAGGAATTGTTGGTAATGCGTATCGACTAATGGACATGCATGATGAAGAGATTGACAGAAACGTAAAGGACAAGTACCTAAAGAGATCATACCCTTCGATTTAGGGTATGCAAGAGTAAACAACAGTCACAGACCTGCTGTTTAGTTACAAAAAATAGACTCTTCGATTTGGGGTCAAGAAATGGCTTGGTCACAATCACATGAAAAAGTACTTCCATTCAATTTGGGGAAGACAAGAGTAAACAACAGCCACATACCAACTGCTTAATCACATAAACAAACCCTTCGATTTGGGGTCGATGAAGCTAGGGAGCCGAGTTGGTCGGCATTCACCAGCTAGAGGTTGCAATATATCACCAGTAACATAAGTCTCAGGATTGGCCGAGTCCACGGCTGCTTGGGAATCTTGGGTACCCGCAATCTCCCTTTCTCTCTCAACTGCATCAACGACTACTATCTCAACCGTTTCCGCTCTTGCTTGGATCTCTCTTTCGGCACCCAACAAAGGATCAACCATTTTAGTCTATGGGGCCTAGGTAAAAGCCTTAGTATCGGCCAATACCTCTTGAACAACAGAAACAACGATGGCTTCGGATTGCAAGTCCATAAGGGTATCGACTGACAACCCAGCAACAGGATCAACTGGCAAGAGAGTAGTGATTGTCGGCATTGCTTGAACTAGATGACTTTTCCATTAAGTCCATTCATTCTCCAGTTCCCAAACCACCTGCTGGTTACTGAGTTCCCGAATTTTGTTATCCAATTGAAGGCTCTGCTGAAACAAAGAAGAACAGGAGGAGTCGTGGGCACTAATAGCCGAGTCTAAGGTGCCTATGTCTAGAATAATATCCCCTATCTCCGCATGGATCTGCTCCAACTCAACTCGCAGTTTGGACAGCTGCTCCTGCAAGTCATTTCTTCGGCTGTCATTTTGTTGCCTTTCTGCATTCACTTCATTGAAAGAAGTCTGAATGCGGTTCTTCTCTTGCCGAAGAGACCCCAAGTGTTGCCGAGCAACGATAGCCTCATCATGGCTATCTTTGTCCATTCTATGTAAAGCAAATAAATCATTCAGAGCCAAAGCCATGTCATTATAAGTGCTTGCCAGAACCGGGGAATTAGTTGTTTCTTTTGATAATTGGAGCAAAGAGGCCCTCAGAGCATGGAACTTTTCTTTGTTGGTTGGAATTCCCCTGGAGAGAAACTCCTCGACTCGCTCTCGATGGATGTCAACAGGAGAAGCTGGTGGAGATGCAATGTCGGTTGAGCCAAAGTAGCGCAAAAGCACATCTTCTGGGATGATTTCAGCTGGTACCTCTGAGTCGCCAATTAAGTGGGCTTTAGCTAAGGATTATCTCTAACGGTCTCCTGTAAAGAAAGGGCAGGTTCAGTATAGAGGCAAGAGCCAGAGGCAGTGAAAGACCAAGCATAAGAGAAATGGTATACCTCTACAGCCTCCCCAGCATAGGAAGCCTCAGCAAAAGAAATTGTGGCTTTAACAGGAGTATCAGATGCTTTATGCAGCCGTCTGCACCTTATCAGTTGTGGTCCTTTGAGGGAAAATAGAAAACACAAATATTAGTAGCCGATGCGAAGGTGTTTTAGCCAGCCAAGTATTATACCTCGATTCCTCATCTTCCTCAGTAGGAATAGGAACTCCGGGTCTGTGGGGGCCTTCCTCACTATAATTTCGAATGACAACCCCTCCACTTCGTCGGGGTTTCTTAGGCACTGGTTTCTTGAGTGATGGGGACTCGGTGTCAAAAGTGGTCTCCAGATCAACAAACACCGGAGGAGATGGGGTTGCTGAAAGATGCATAAGAGTGTTAGTCGAAAATTTACAAGAACAATATGGCAGACACATATGTAGAATACAATTTACCTTTTTTCTTCGTCTGCCGCAACCGGATGGAAGATCTTAAGGCAACAAGCCTAGCCGATTTAGATGAAACAACTTTCAGAGTGGCTTCTTTTGTCCACGATTTAGAGGTTTTCGGGTTCTTTTTTCTCGACAGAATCAGCCGATCACAATAGACATCTAAAGGAGATTGAAAAAACATCTCCTTAGCCATATCCCACCAATTATCCAAAGCAACGGTAGTATTCGCCCTCAGGGGAAATGACTGTCAGTCAAACAGGGCGAGCCTGTTAAGATTATGATCGTCTAACTTCTTGGCCTGTTCTGCATCAAGAATGCAGTGTTGGGTTGAACTGACACATTGCGGTGGGGCCACGACACGTGTTGAGTAAGGCCAAATTTCCTTGCTACAAAGTTTGGCCGATATGGCTCCGCGGTCAATTTATTATTCCTAGAAGTTGTCTTCAAACCACCCAACAAGTCCCTGACCGTGAGAATTCACCCCCATAGTCCTCCACTGGGAGAAAGTAAGGTCTTCATCGGCTACTTGACGAACCCAATCAGGGGTGGCCCATCTCTCTAGGACCAGTTGCCAATCTATATAATGGTCTTTAGATAGACCATGCAGGGTGGAGACTGCGGCAAAAACATCCTGGGGCACAAGGGGTGTTCTCCAAAGAGTATCGGCTAATACTAGCGGGTTTAACGGAAAGCGACGATCATTAAATTTATCAGGGATAAACTCGGGAAAATAGAGGGTGATCCACAACTGAAGGAACCATCGGGGACCAGCTAAGGTATCCAGGTTTTTGGAATCCCTTAACCTCGCCTGGGTATCACCCAGAGCTATGTAAAAATAGGTCAAGAAGAGAGATGCCCAGCTGACATCTAGCCCCGAAATGGCTAACGCCTCATAAATTTCTAGTTCTTTCACAACTGCACAAGAGCCCGTATAGCCAAATTATCGGCTAAACCAAAAAAGCAGAAAAGCATGATGCTCGGCATTATCGACTGGAAGAGGCAATATTCGGCGGTTGTTGGTTATAAACTGGCCGTAGCTTGAAGAAGTATTTGAGACTTTGATGCCTAAATCGGTAACATCTATATCGCTTAGGACAGGTGCCTCCGCTCCCGGAATCAAAAAGCCAAGTATCGTCGTCACATAAAGCAGTGTGGGGGTTATCATTCCCCAAGGGAAAACAAAGGCATTAGAAGTGGTCGACCAGTAACCAAGAAAGGCATATATAATACCGATGTTACAGGAGGAGTCAAACTCCGACAACCCAATGGCGTCGTAGAGACCTGTGCGCCTCCATTCGACTTCTTTGGCCGACTTCACTCAGTTCAACCAAACAGAATAATTGGTAATCTTGGTCGGCCAGGTGCGCAGACTAGCCGAACAACGGTCGTCGGTGAACCAGTCACAGGTAATCGAAAGATCGTAGTTTACCGGGATTAGATGTTGAGAAAGAAGAAGGTCACATTGTTCAGATGTACCGAAAGGGGCGAGAACCAGTTGCTCATCTACGAAGGCAAAAGTGGGGATTAGGTCATCAGCAGCCAAACCGGTGCTATCAGATCTCAGAGATAAAGAAGAAGATGAAGACATGGTTTTTCTTTTTCTGATGAAGAAATAGGATTTTCTGAAGAAGGCAAAAATCTTAGAATGACCGAGAAGATTGAATGAGAAACATTTAGTGGGGGGATGTCTCTCCTAAGTACTTCATTTTTCTTGGAGATATGATTGACACACTGTTGGGAGTCTTTTTGTCCAAAACGTGCGGCTAAAAATCCGTCAGAAACTAATTGTGGAAACCGAGACGTTTTCTGTGGAAGAAAAAAAAAGAACTTTTTAAAGACCATCATTGCATGCATTTAAGGCAAAAGTGATTGAAATGACACCTACGGCTGCCACACGAAACGACAACCATTTTAGAATACATCAATTCGACAGTCGCACTCGAGTTAATGTAGGAGGGCAATTGTTAACACTCAAAAGTATTTAGCCGAATCAAGTGACAACCGAAGGTGGAAAAGGATTCTAAGTCGGTAACTGAGCGGAATTATAGCCGAATCCAGAAAAAATATCATCGGCTATTACAATAGTCTGGCATGTCATAATTCCGAGGAACATCTGAGACCCACACATACTCGGATGCCTCGAAGACCAAGTCAAAGGACCTTCTAGAAAAGGTAGCAACCAGCAACAACCAGAAGGGAGTGTCGTCAATCGTGCTAGAGGTCCAGGCGAAAAAACTGGCACCACCTCCTCATAGTTGGCTAGTGAATGTAGTGGGTAGTTCAGTGGCTAACATAGGGGGTCACGTTTATTTTACTTGTACTATAAATATAGAAATCATTTGTACAGAACAAAAGAACACAATCAATCAAAAAACTAATTTTTACATATCTTCATTCTATCTTTATTGCCTTTATCGCACTCTAGCTGTATTTATATTTCTTACCACTTAGTTTACTCAATCACCATCCTAACGCTTTCTAGAGTAGTTGGGGAACCCATTGCTAAAAGTTAGAGTTCCGCTTCCGGCCCAAATCGCTTAAGTTAAGGAATCAATTTGTCATCCGATTTCGTCAGCCGATAAAATGACAAACACTTCGGAGGGAAACTGTGATATTAGAGTTATACTTCAGACAATTAGCAAGTGAGAAATTGGGTAAAATCTAGTATACAACAATAAGAGCAATAACATACCCAGTGTAATCCACAAGTGGAGACTGAGGAGGGTAGAGTGTACGCAGATATTACCCTACCTCGAGAGGTAGAGAGGTTGTTTCCAATAGACCCTCAGCTCAAGTAAAATCATATCAAAAAGGTTCGAAAAAGAAAATAATGGGAGGAGTAAAAGCTGGTACCTTTTTGTGATATTTTTAGGACTTTATATCCCTATCTGGTGTTATAAAGAGAGGGCATTATCGAAATGGGTGTGTGGATACACATTTTTTCTTTGTTATTATGACGGAAAGCAAAAGAAGAAAAGGAAAAAGAAAAAGATATATGCACCAGCCGGGAATCAAACTCGGGTCTGTACCATGGCAGGGTACTATTCTACTACTAGACCATTGGTGCTTTGTGAAAGACGATAGGGAAAGAAAAGATCTTAAGTGTTCAAATTTCAAAAAACAATGACATAATCTTTGAAAAGAAAAGATGAACTCAAATATTGTAATGAAAAGAAGGCAATTAAGAAGATTTCTGTTTTTTCTTTTCTTTAGGAGCCCTTAAAGCTACCTGGATATGTCTTAATTTATAGTAATTCTTTCATGTTGGCCATGACATTTTATTGTCATGTATTAAGTACAATCGAGTTTCTTCGTAGTTAGAAGAATTTTTAAAGCAGTTTAAGAACAACATGAAAAAAAAGAAAACACTCGAATACTATGAGTCCTTACAGTCTACACAGCTCCACATATATTGTACAAAATTCTGATTTAGGAATATTAGCCTTATGAGTATGGGGAGTGATCTTACCTTAGTAATATTTTCCTGGGCCCTAGCACATAAATTCTTTTAGCTCTTTCAAATTTAGCATTCTGCTGGTATTTTACCACCTAATTTGTTGTTTGAAAAAGCAAAATGATTTTAGTTTCTTGGCTTTGCCAAGCTTTGCATGCTGGTATCCTCCCTGATATTCAGATGACCATTCCATGAAAAATATTTACCTAAAAAATGACTCGCTGATACCAAATACTTAGAGGCGGAGCTAGAATTTTGATTTTATGAATAGCTCGCCCTAAGTGACACAATAGATTCCATCGCCCGTTCATTTCCACCGTTTTCATTAATTGATCTGATGAACATATTATTGAAAAGATCTTGGAAATTGATCTTACCAAATATTGATCACAGGTTTCCACAAGATTTGTTAGAGTGAAGATAAAGATCCATCAGACATTGCGAGATAAATATATTCAAGAATTAATAAAAGGTTGATCATATGTTTCCACTCCAAGTGGGAGTTAAGTTCCATTATGGATGTTCTTGCCCTCTGATCCCAGATTCCCAGTCCTTTTCAAAATAAGATGGAAGAGTTTTATTCCCTATGTTCCAATTTCCCATTTATATGGCACAATTCGGATTTCGAGAGTCAAACAGTTTAATTTTGACCGCGAATTCTGGCATGAAAGTTTCAACTCTTTTCAAATAAAATTCACATATTTGGAATTATAATCAAAGAAAGATTTATTTGAATTTCAAAATTCGAAAAGTGTCACATAAATTAATACTAAGGGAATACGTAGTAATTTAAACCAATATGGTATACTCTTTGAAGTCTCTGAGGATTGAATGAAATATCCAAGCTTTGAGGCTTTTGTAGTTGTAGGTACAACAATTGTAGAAAATGGGAAATAAATAAATATTACAAATACTAGAAAGGATAAACCACTCAATATTACAACAAACTGGAAATAAGAACGATTACAAACTCTTTCTGATTTGCTGAGTCGAGTGATGACACTTTGTCTTTAAGACAAGATTGCCCTGTATATATCCTTTTACGTTGTCGAGCAATAGTCTCCCAAGATACAACAACAACTTAACAAATGATCAAAGGAAACTCAAGTGTTACTCTTGAAGAACTTTGAATATAGAAAACTTGCTAGAGAGGAAGAAGAAGATTTCAGAAAATTTCTTAAGTGTTGAACAATTGAGCCAAATGCCTCAATTTATAGTGTAAAGAGATGACCCCTCAACTAGCCAACTAATGGCCTTCAATAGCCATGTAATGAAACTTATTGAGGGGTTACATTTAGCCAAATAATGGCTGAATTTAGGTGCCAAATAATGGAGATTCAATGCTCCAAAACCAGCCCAAAAGTCAGCACATTCTATTTTCCCATCGTAGCATTCTTCCTCCGAAGCGCCGTGGCTCAGCGAATTAGCGCCGCGGCGCCTCGGCTCTAGTAGCCTAACCACCAATTAGCGCCACGGCGCTGCGGCTCCAATGGTGTTGCGTCGCGGCCCTTCACGGCTCCGCGGCGATTTCTGACTCGTTTCATCTTACACTTTGTACACTTTTTCCTTCGTTTTACCAATGTGGAATACTTGTCATTTGGCCAACAATCGTTCATCATTCTATGTCTCAAACGTATTACGTATGTACCAATATCTCTTTCACTAATAAAATTTACGATACTTGGCACTACGTGTACACGTGTGTGGAAATAACATTTCCGACGTGCGGGCCCCCAATTGTTCGAGTCATAAATAATGGGATAAACTTAATTCCACATTAGTAAATTTCCAACAATCCCCTCTTGAAAGAGATTTTGGCGCACTCACATGGTGCTTTTTCCAAGCATTCTATCAGCGGATCGATGTTGCATCAGGAGAGGTAGCTTCAGCTTTGAACCTTCCATAGTTGAATACCATCAGACTTACTTACTGCACAGTGAACGTGATGTCTTGAACTGTCAGTGTTTAGTACAAGCCAAGTCAACGGTACCAACACAACAACTTCTCTTACTCTGTTCTTCGTAGTGTTTTGTCCGTTGTGGCCGTGGACACTTCTTGGATTCTTAAGTGCATTCATTTGAGGCAGCGTGTCCTCACACTTAAATAGGTGGTCTCCTAAAAGGTATCCTGCTATACCCCACTTTACAAGTGTTAGGAACCATTAAAAATTTCCCCAAACCTAACCTCAACCATTGAGGATCATTAAAGGTTTTGGAAACTTAACCTTTACCCATACTGCAGATAGCACTTAATGTCTATCGCGGGAATGACTTTGGGTTATGTTCCTTACATGGATCATAACCCGAAGTGCTCTTGCTTCCACTGAAGCGCTCAACTGAACCTTTACAGCTTAGTTTTCCCATTGAACCAAATTCCTAGGATCTCCAGTCAGTAAGGTTGGGTTACCACTGTATTGGTCCTTAAAGCTTGGGTTTCAAGCCCATTCCCCTAGACAAGCAGAATATCTGATCTTTGGGTAAGCCCTTTGTCAGTGGATCCGCTATGTTATCCTTTGATTTTATGTAATAAATCGATATTATACCCATGGTGATCACCTGCCTAACAGTATTATGTCATTATCGAATATGACGAGACTTGCCATTGTACATAGAACTCTGTGCCCTTCCTAGAGCCGACTGACTGTCGCAGTGGATCATTACAGAAAGTACGGGTTTGTCCCAACAAGGGACATCCTCTAAGAAGTCGTAAAGCCACTCAACTTCTTCTTCTGCTTTGTCTAAAGTGATAAACTTCGATTCCATCATGGATCGGGCGATGTAAGTTTGCTTAGAGGATTTCCAAGACACAGCCCCACCACTAATTGTAAATATATACCCACTAGTGGACTTGGTGTTCTCTATATCAGATATCCAGTTTGCATCACCGTACCCCTCTAGTACAACTGGATATCTCGAATAATGCAACCCGAAAGTTAGCATGTATTTCATGTATCGTAGTACCCGATTCAACGCCTTCCAATGATCATTACTCGGATTACGGGTTAACCTAGCCAACTTGTTGACTGCATAAGCAATATCAGGTCGGGTGCAGTTTGTTATGTACATCAAACTCCCAATAACCTGTGCATATTTCTCCTGGCATATGGGTGCATCACGATTTTTATCAATCTTTTGATTTCTGTCCAGTGGTGACTTCACAGGCGAGCTGTCAAACATCTGGAACTTTCTCAACACATCCTCGATGTAGTGAGACTGAGATAAGACCAGTCTGTCAGACGTCTTAGAGATCTTTATCCCTAAGATGACATATGTGATACCCATATCCTTTATGTCAAAGCACTGTTTCAGCATGTTCTTAGTCTCTAGAATCAAGCTAGGACTGCTCCATGTGAGCAACATGTCATCTACGTATAGGCATATCATGATGAACGAGTCAGAGTTACCTTTCGTGTAGACACATTTGTCACACTCATTAATGGAGAAACCCTTCGACAGTAGAGTACTATCAAATTTATCATGCCATTGTTTCGGGGCCTGTTTCAACCCGTACAGAGATTTGACAAGTCGACAGACTTTCTTCTTTTGCCCTGGAACCATATACCCCCCGGGTTGTTCCATATAATTTTTTTCTTCCAAATCACCATTTAGGAAGGTTATCTAGACATCCATTTGATATATCTCAAGGTCACACAATTCTACGATCGCAATGAATACTCGTATGGACGTCATCTTAGACACCAGAGAGTACATGTCAAAATAGTCAAGGCCTTCCTTCTGCCGATAGCCCTTGACTACCATCCTAGCCTTGTACTTATCTATAGACCCATCTGCTTTATACTTCCATTTGAGTATCCATTTACAACCCAACAGTTTATTTCCCGGAGGAAGATCAACCAACTCCCAAGTATGGTTATGCAGGATGGAGTCTATTTCACTCTCAATAGCTTCTTTCCAGAGCGGTGCCTCTGGAGTTGACATTACTTCAGCAATTGTCCTTGGTTCGTCATCAACCATATAAGCTACAAAGTCAGGACTGAAGGATTTATCCTTCTTGGCCCTTTTACTTCGCCTCGGTTCCATCTTTGGAGTCTCAAAGTTCTGAGAATCTGGAACACTAGTTTCGGATATTCAACCACTTCGAAGTCCACTACATCTGAACCATCTAAATCCGAGCAGTCAATGACTCCTGGTTCCTGAGAGCTTTGTTCATAACTTCATTTGTGAGAGGTTATGTCTTTTTCCTTTCTAGGAAAAGTATCCTTCAAGAATTGAGCATTCCTTGATTCCATGATTGTACTCCCGTAGATATCTGGAATATCTGACTTATGCACTAAGAAGCGATAAGCATTACTGTTATTTGCATATCCGATTAAAATTCAATCTACAGTCTTAGGCCAAATCTTGACCTGTTTTGGCTTGGGCACTTCGACCTTTGCCAAACAACCCCACACCTTTAAATATTTATAGGTGGATTTCTTTCCCTTCCCTGATTCATATGGAGTTTTGTCCTTACCCTTATGTGGGACTCTATTAAGAATCGTATTAGCGGTAAGGACGGCTTCTCCCCACATGTTTTGGGGAAGACCGAAATTGATGAGCAAGACATTCATCATTTCCTTCAATATGTGGTTCTTGTGTTCAACAACATCGTTCGACTGAGGTGAGTATGGAGCCGTCGTTTGATGAACAATGCCCGATTCGGCATAATATTCCTCAAATGGCGCTACATATTCTCCCCCTCTATCGCTACAAATGGATTTAATCTGCATGCTTAGTTGATTTTCAACTTCTGTTTTGTAGCGTCGGAACGCTTCAAAGGCTTCATCTTTACTTTTCAACAAGTAAAGGTAACAATAACTTGTGCTATCATCAATGAATGTCACAAAGTACTTATTCCCCCTAGTTTGTGCAAACTTCAAATCATATATATATGTGTGAATAAGTTCTAGAGGAGCGGTATTTCTTTCGACGGATCGAAAAAGAATCTTTATGAGTTTTGCCTCTACGCACACCTCACACTTATGTTGAGGTTTTACGTCGATATACGGCAACAAATCCAACTTAACCAACCTTTGGATGGACTTATAGTTAACATGTTCTAATCTATGATGCCATAAATTAGAGGACTCAAGCAAGTAAGAAGAAGTTTCAATATTATTGCTTGCACACATTACAGACATGGCGTTAACTTTGAAGAGGCATTCACAGATGAAGCCTCTTCCCACAAAAGTTCTGTTCTTGGTGATTATAAATTTATTGGACTCAAATACTAGCCTAAACCCAGCATTAACCAATAAATGACCTGAAATTAAATTCCTCCTAATCTCAGGGACATGCATCACCTCCTTCAGAGTGAGCTATTTTTCAGAAGTCATCTTCAAGACTACCTTTCCTACCCCACCACGTAAGAGGAAGCGTTGTTACCCATGAACAACTTCTTGTCTGTAACTGGTGTATATGTGGAGAAGGCATCTGTATTGGAACAGATGTGTCTGCCAGCACCCGTGTCCATCCACCATTGCATGGGATTCTCAACAAGGTTTGCTTTAACCACCACCGCCGAGAACTCCTCAATCACGTCTTCAAGAATTGTGTCTTTGACGATGTTAGACTGTGCCTTGCCCTTCTCTTATTGCTCAGTCTTGAGCTTGCGGCAGTCCTTGATCATGTGACCAGGTTTCCCACAGTGGTAACAGTTCCACTTGAACTTCTCCACCGCCTGGGTCTTGCCGTCTTTCTGGAACTTGTGCTTCTTGCTTGGGTTTCTTTTAGCCTCATCCAGATTTGCCTTTGCCTCAGCGGGTTGTTTTCCCGTAGGCAAGACCTTCTTATTATCTTCCTAAATATGGAGTTTGATAATAAGTTCCTCAAATGTCATTTTCTTTGTCTTGAGTTTTAAGTAACTCATAAACTCATTCCATGAGGGAGGTAACTTATCAATCAGTGATGCAACCAAAAACTGCTCATTTGGTTTCATACATTCCAAATCCAGGTGATGTAGAATCATTTGGAATTCCTGGACTTGGGACATCACAGTTTTGCTATCCACCATTTGAAATTTCAGGAATTATCCAATGACGAATTTCTTTTTTACCAATATCTTGTGCGTTGTACTTCTTCTGCAGCTTTTCCCATAACTCTTTGGCGGTGCCTACGATGCAATACACCGTGTAGAGTGGGTCTGACAGATAGTTCAAAATATAGTTCTTACATATGATGTCACTATGACTCCAAGCATCAAGAACCATCTTCATGCCATTGACGACATGGATACCTTGGCCCCCCTCCAGCCATTTCATTAGTCTGAGGGTCCACTTCATCTTCAGCTTGTGGAGGATCTTCTGTTAGGAAATGAGCCATTCCAATAATAGTTAGATAAAACAACATCTTTTGCTGCCATCTCTTGAAGTTGCAGCCCATAAACTTCTCTGGGCGTTCATTGTGGAAACCAGAGGGTGGAGGAACAGTAATGTTCCCTTTAGCAACCGGAAAGGCTTTAGATGTACCTTGAGCAGTGGGAAAGGCAGAGGGGTTGCCTTGAGTAGCAACAACAGCAGAATCAGAAGCGAGTTGTTCTCTTCCAGTCATCTTTCTAAGCAATTACAAAATAAATCTTGTCTTAAAATTGTGGGTACAACAATTGTATAAAATGGGAAGTAAATAAATATTACAAATGCTAGAAAGGATAAACTACTCAAGATTACAACAAACTGGAAATAAGAACGATTACAAACTCTTTGTGATTTGCTGAGTCGAGTGATGACACTCTGTCATTAAGACAAGATTGCCCCGTATATATCCTTTTATGTTGTCGGGAAATAGTCTCCCAAGATACAACATCAACTTAACAAATGAGCAAAGGAAACTCAAGTATTACTCTTGAAGAACTTGGAATATAGAAAACTTTCTAGAGAGGAAGAAGAAGATTTCAGAAAATTTCTTAAGTGTTGAACAATTGAGCCAAATGCCTCAATTGATAGTGTAAGGAGATGACCCCTAAACTACCCAACTAATGACCTTCAATATCCATCTAATGGCACTTATTGAATGGTTACATTCAGCCAAATAATGGATGAATTCATGTGCCAAATAATGGAGATTCAATGCTCCAAAACCAGCCCAAAAGTCAGAACTTTCTATCTTCATGTCGCAACATTCTGCCTCCGAAGCACCGCGGCACCTCGGCTCCAGTATCCCAACCACCAATTAGAGCCGCGGCGCTGCCATGGGGCGGCGCTGCGGCTTCGATGGTGTTGCACCGCGGCCCTTCACGGCTCCGCGGTGATTTTCGACTCGTTTCATCTTACACTTCTTCCATCGTTTTACCAACGTGGAATACTTGTCATTTGGCCAACAACCGTCCATCATTCTATGTCTCAAACATATTACGTATGTACCAATATCTCTTTCACTAATGAAATTTACGATACTTGGCACAACGTGTACACGTGTGTGGAAACGACGTTTCCGACGTGCGGGGCCCCAATTGTTCAAGTCATAAATAATGGGTCAAACTTAATTTCACATTAGTAAATTTCCAACACTAGTTTCACAAGTTGAGCAAGAATTCCATCACTTAGCCACTGTTAAAAATCTCTATTTTCCACAGAACATATGGCATTTCTACCATGTCTTTTTCAAGTGAACTGATTCGGTGGGAATGATGTGGAAAAATCATGTTTTATAGCACAAATTTCTCACTAAATGTCGATGGGAAAAACTTATGTTTCTGATAGTGAGCTGGTTTCTTGACAAATTTAGTGTTTGTAGGTCTTGTAAGCTGCCAACATTTAATGGTATAAAAAGTTTGTTGGAAGAGAGTATATCAGCAAGAGTTAATTACAAGATATCCATAGATGCATGCAGGAAGATTCCCAGTTAGCTTATGCCTGAGCTCATCACTGCCATTTGTGGTCGGCAAAGTTTTTCACTTAAACCACTCAAGCAAGCTTTGTTCCATTTAAACACCTCACGTGGACTCCTACTGTTTCATTTAGACACTTTTCGCTGACTCAATCAAATATGTAAAGACTGTGTAACACACTCACCCGATAACATGGAAAAGTAGCCAATAAATTGATTACATTTACCATTTTGGGTCCGAAATAATAGTTAAAATAAATTATGAGAAAAAAATGATTTTCAGCAAAAACTAAAAAATAAAAAATATTTTCTAAACAAACTCCACATATTTTCACTGGAAAACTAAAAAATAAAAAAAAAATTCTAAACACTCCACATATTTTTCGACGGAAAATGGATGGGTTTTGCCGGAATTTTTTTTCAGCAAATTTATTTTAAGATTTTCAGATCTATTTTATTTTTTAGGCTGATTTATTGTGCATGTCTATCAATTTTTTTTATGATTTTTTATTTATTTAATTAAATTTATATGTCAATGAAAAAGAAAAAATGAAATGTTTACCCAAAAAAATATTATTTGAGATCTTTAACGCCATGTGGGTGATTTGTTTTTTTTTTGGCTAAAATTCTTTTAAAAAAAACATAAAATCTATTTTTGATATTGATTTTATACAAAAAATGCCATATGTTCTCAGAGAATGGTGACGATCTTAATTTTTTCGGTGAGCAAGATAACAATGGTGAAAGGTTTGTTAATGGTAAAATATTAAGCGGAGAAGAAAGAGACAAAGAACAAAGAAGAAAAACAAGAAGAAGAAGAAGGAGGAGGATGAAGAGGAAATAAAAAGAATTAAAAAATAAAACAAAATTACCTTTTTAGCCTTCCCATGCGCTTGTTTTGTGTGAAAATCACACAACTTGTCAAGTCAGCCAAAAATGTTTAAATGAAACAATAGAGGTCCACATGAGGTGTCTAAATAGAACAAAACTTACTTGAGGTATTTAAGTGAAAACATTTGCCTACCACAAAGGGCTCACGATGGATTCTGCCTTAGCTTCTTGTTCTGAAAAAAAAATAGCAATAGGATGGACAAATAACATAACTATAATGAACTAGTGGTGGCCAATGGGCCGGAGTGGGGCGGGTCCCGGTGGGACAGGATCCGTCGGGACGGGGGAAAGGGTCGGGATCGGGTCTTCGGCAGGACAGGCGGGCCGGGATTAGCGGGACATGCAGATATCCCGTCTCACATCCCGCCGGAAAAGGGGACTGGTGTTAGGGGGCGGGGACGGGGGCGGGTCTGGATCGGGATTTCAGTTTTTTTGTTTTTGGCACTCAAATTTAAAAAATAATATATAAAAACACTTCAATAATTAAACAAGATAGTGTAATAAAAATATCTCAATGCTGTTTTTGTGCCTCTTATATTATTTAATAGAAATATGATTTTTTTATAATACAATTTCTAAGTTGCAACTTTGTGGTGTTGTTCAAAAGTTGCAAATCACATAGTAAAATTGCAATTAAAAAAATTACATAGTTAACCATATTTTTTGAATTTCCTCACAATGTTTTGAGGATCTTCGGTTGGAATTGGAAGTTTTTGGTCAAATTGTTCGACGTCGCTACATATTCCCTCGAACAAGATTTTGTTGTAGTTGTAGTCTTCTTCTTCATTTATCTCTGGTTGATCGCACCTTCTACGCTCCGCTCGAATCCAATCTCCGAATAGAACTGCAATCTCCGATATGTCTTCCGCCAATGAATTTCTATGCTTTCATGTATGAAATCTTCCCGCAGAAAAAGCATTTTCTGACGCTGTTGATGACGCTTGAATGTTCAACACATCTCGGGCTATCTTTGCTAGTTTCAGAAATGTCTTCTCATTGTCCCTCCATTATTTCAGCAAGTCTTCATATCCTTCATCATTGACAATTAATTTGTATGGTACAACACCCTAAAAAACATAAACATCAAATTCGCTAACTTATGAAGAAGTTGAACAACTAAACATTTTATTTCTAAGGCCTTGAATATTAGCAGCAGAAACCGCATGTGTTTTTATAAGGCTGCAACGAAGTAGTAGAATATGGTACAGAAGACGATTGATTATTTGCACTTTGTTGTTGGTAATACATATATACTTGTTTGCATTCAGTGTGTATGCTAGACGTAACTTCTTCTTTAGTTGATTCGTGAGCTGGTTCTTCAGTTGAGTCTGTTGGAAGTACTTCTATACAATCATAAATCGTTTCTACAAGTGTTTTACAACCGTCAACTTTAATAGTCGGATTTAATATAACACCGAATAGGAAAACAATATTTTTTTTAATTTTTAAAACATTTTTTAATAGATACCTTATAAGTTTGTTTTTCCATATATTTATTAAGTAACAAAAATATTAGAGCTATATAAAATAACATAGTTGAAATAGTAGGATAATAAATACCGAAAAATTCTTTAGTAGCTTGAAAAAAATTCTCTAAAAATCCATTAAGTTCTAAAAACAATTCCCAATCATTATCTACAAGCATATCCCTTGGATTTTTATTATGGGCGTTAAATAATAAAGTTATAGATTTTCTATAATCGTAAGAAACAAGTAGTTGTTCATATAGAGAATTTCACCTAGTCACTACTTCTTCATGAATTTTTCTATAATGTAATCCACAATCGTGACAAGTTTTTTATACTCTTTGTGTCTTTGTATTTTCTTACCTTTAAAATAAAGTTTATAGCAAATTGTATTTTATCAAAAATGTTTTCAAAAAGTTTTAGGTCATCCTTTACAACTAAGTTATAAATATGACACACACATCTTATATGAAAATGATCAGGAAAAGATGGAGTTTATTGAACTTTTAAAAGTCTTATAGCATAATCATTAGAAGTAGCATTATCTAATGTAATAGTCATAGGTTTATCAATTATTCCATAATAATCACAAATTTCATTAATATTTTGTGCAATAAAAGTTCCAGTGTGCCTATCATCAATATATATATATGCTAAAATAAGTTTTTGCATAGACCAACTATGATCTATCCAATGACATGTTACCGTTAAATAATCATTACCGTTAGTACTACGGCCTATATCAGAAGTGAGAGTCACTTTGCCATTAAAATGATATAATGCATAACGTAAATACTGTTGATATTCACTTGCAAATTTAAAAACGTCTCTTCTATCAGTTGATCTAGGAATACCGTTAAAAGAAGGATAATACATTTCTCTAATGTAATGCATAAAACCAGGAGAGGAAGGAAATGCAAAAGGCAAACCCTCCACCGCAACTAATTTTGTCATATTTTCTCTATCTTTGTGTTTATCATATTTGGGACCAAAAATTCCCCCCGTCATCGAGTTAATTTGACCATGTACTTGGTCGGGGACACTATGTGAACCCTGTCCCGACTCAGAGGGCATTGGCACACCTGATTGTTTAGCCTGGTATTGATTCCACCTAGTTGTGTGCTCGCCTTCTACATGTCTCAAAAAACCTCTCATCCCACATTGACCTTTTCTGATTTTAAATTTATAAACATTTTTACAAATTTTACATCTAACTACTTGATTCTCTTTGTCCCTATCAAAAAAATTCCATGCAAATGATTTTAATTTTCGTTGTGTGGGGCCTCGACTCATACTAGGGGGAATAGGAGGCATTCCAATTTTAGTTTGAGGTTGAGACTCAGTCTGAGCTTGAGGTTGAGGTGCACTAGTGGGTGTGTCATCTACATTATCATCAAAATTAAAGTCTGGTTCAAATGCAGAATATACCTCATCATCTAATGGTATATCATTAAAAAAATAGTTTCCATCTATATGCGTGAAATCAATCATATCATCGGGACTAGGAATAGGATTACTAGAAGAAGTACTCTTGTTACCCCTACTAGAATAAACACCCTTACCCTTAATCATACGTCTAAGGCGTTCCATTATAATTATGCAAATAAATAATTAAAGTAAATGAAATTAAGTGCGTTAATTAAAATTAAGTAACAATAATAATTTAAAGAAGGAATGAAGGTACCAAACGCCGCGTGTAATCGAGGTTGAACTTTGAAACTTTGCTCGATAGATGATCCTCAAGCTAGTTGCCAACTTCACTCCCAATTTTTGAACTTTGATGTAAATGAGCAAAAAAAATATAATATTTAGTAGGCAGTGTAGAATTGTAGAGAGATAAATCGAGAGATTAGAGAGATGGTAGGAAGATTTGTGAGGAAAAAAAGAGGAAAATGAGGTACTTATAGTTGAAAATAGGGTTAAAGTATAAATATACTAACTTAGGGGTTAAAATAAATATTAAGGGGATAGGGGGGACAAAAATGGTTGTTATAGCCGTTGCACAACGGCCAAATTCGAAATTTGGCCGTTGTTGCAACGATTATTTTTGCAAAGGGGGAGGGGGGCTAGCGGGGCGGGGTCGGGTTGGGGTGGTTCGGGATCGGGCCGACCCCGACCCACTGGACAACCTTATAATGAACTAAGACCAAATATGTACTAAGGAAAGTTTTAACAAAGAATCAAAATTGTTCATGAATATATTTATAAAGAGATGAACATAACCAGCATAAGAGACCGATTTGTTAATTTCTCGACAAAGGTCAATAGAATTTTACGGTAGGAGTCATCAAAATACAGTGTCAATACTGGTTTCTTTGTTCTAGAATCTATTGGGTTTGAAGACATGGGACAGCTAAAATAATCACAATTTCTTAACTATTTGGAATTGGAATATGAAACATCGGGTATGAGTAGGCCTGAGCATAAAACACCAGAAATCGAATTATCGAATCGAGTTGAGAATTTCAGTAATTCTGTATTCAATATTTCATTTTTCGGTTCGGTTTTCGGGAATAAAATTATCGATTTTGATATTCGGTTTGAGATAATTATATGTTCGGTAATTCGGTACTACCAAATACCGAAATAAGCTTACACTGATTTTTTTTTTATTTCTTGAAATGGTGTAGAGTCTAGTAGGTTATGTTAGTGTATAAATCCTAGTGTTGTACTTCTAGTTTATTTATCAATCACCTAATACGAGTAACGATTCTATTAGCACACAAAAATACTTTTAGTGTTTAGCCGAAGGTGGAAATCTCAAAATGAGCAGGCAACAGAATTCTAAGCCGATAACCGTACTGACTCGTAGCTGAATCTATTAGTCCTAGCCTTCAGCTAGAAAAGCTCCATCAGCTATTTCGGTAACCTAGCCGAATCATAAGTTCAAGGAATGACTGGGACCCATACATATTTGGACGCCTCGAAGACCAAGTCAAAGCACCTTCTAGACCCCAAGAAACAGAAATAAACCATCAATAGCTAGAAGGAAGTGTCGTTGGTTGTGCAAGAGGAAAACAAGGAGCAAAATTCAGCACCACATCCTCATAGTTGGCTAGTGGATTTAGTGGCTAACATAGGGGGATCACTTATTATTTCTTGTAGTATAAATATAAGATCACTTGTATAGAATAAAAACAACACAATCAATCAAAAAACTGATTTTAACATATCTTCATTCTATCTTTATCGCCTTTATTGCACTCTAGTTGTATTTATGTTTCTTACTACTTAGTTTACTCAATCACCATCCTAACACTTTCTGGAGTAATTGGGGAACCCATTGCTGGAAATTAGAGTTCCGCTTCCAGCCTAAATCTCTTAGTTAAATAATCAATTTGCCATCCGATAAAATTGCAAATATTTTGGACGGGAACAAATTTGGCACGCCCAGTGGGACCATAGGTGATCTCATAGAGAAGTTTGATTCTCCAGGTCAGGATCACACTTGGCGTATGCGCCTAAGGTCTGGTAAGAAAATGAACCTAGAGTTCAGTCCACATACTAAACAAAATCCTCCCAGAAAGAACAATGAGCCACCATCTTCTTCGGGTATGCCTACATCGATTGATACCCTCCACTTCCTCGATCAACCCAAGCTGTGGATGAACTTAGTCAGCCTAAAGGTCCAAATGTTATGACCACATCATTCATTGGACAACAGATTGACTTTGGCATCCACAATATTATGTACCAAGTTTCCAAACAATTGGGTGATATTGTCAAGCCAATGGTGCATAATGAGGTTCAACATGTGAGAGAACTGGAAGCCATTCGACTGCATCCAGGAGAAGGTTCGGTTAGTTCTGCCATCCCTCTGACGAATGGCGTTGTACAGCATGCAACTGTGACTCCAAGTGTTGTTCCTCAGCCGAATGTGTATCAGTCAGTACCTACTCAAGTACAGCCGATAGCACACCTAGGAGCACAAGCCCAGTCACTTGGTAACCAGTCTACTGTATGGTTGGCACCAAATACTGGGGACAAGCTGTGCCACTCAACCAAGCAAATTTGCAGTATAGACAAATCAATATGGCCCAGAGACCAGTTCAGGCTTCCGGACACCTTGGTTTTCCACCCGTTATGTCGTACGCTCATGCAAATGATCCTACGATATAGACGACTAATGTTATCTAGTCGAATTGGCTGCCGATGGACCATGGCTATGACCCTACTAGGCTATCTGGTAACGCTGTCTACAGAGGGACGCCATTCCAACAGTTACAACCGGTACCCTATCCATACTATCCAGAAAGCGCAAACTTTCTAAGAACGGCTGATGTCTGGGGAGAGTAGACATTGAACATTATTCCACCTTATCCTCAAGTTCCGTCAGCTGTTCCAGGAGCTCAGGTTGCAGAATGGAGGCCTCCAGTTTAGAACGCCTACCAGCCAGTTCTAATTGAGAATCGATAGGGAACGTCATAGCTGATGAACCCTGAAACCATTGTGAATACCATAAGGAGGTACTTTGGCATCCAACTGAAACCCTTGGACTGGCCTGTTTACAGGAAGCCCTACCCCTGATTTCACCACCTTCTCGGGTGAGGATGGCAAATCTACCATTGAGTACATCGGCAGATTTATCGCCCAATGTGGTGAAGTTGGCCAGTACGAGTGTCACAAGCTGCAGTTATTCCCCGTTTCTCTAACTAGAACAACATTTGCCTGATACTCATCATTGACCCCTGACTCCGTGCATAGTTGGGCTGACATGGAGCGTTGTTTCCATGATAGATTTTATTGGCCCCAACCTCAAGTCATTGTAACTGATTTGACAAATCTTAAGAAACACGTCGATTAGTCGGCTACCGATTATATCAAAAAATTCATAAGGAAGGTTGGGAAATGCACTGTACACTTCCCTGAATCAGAATGCGGCCACATGATAATCAGCAACATGCATCCTCAGCTAAAAGAGAAATTAGTGGGACAATCCTGCTCTGACTTAAGCCAGTTAGCTGATGAAAACCATATGGGTCCCAAAGAAGCCCACTGGTAAGGAAGGGTCACCAGGACCTCCATGTTTGATCGGCCAGGCAGCTCACGTGACATCTATGAGGACACGGACAGGCAGCCAACTAGATGCAATTTTTGTGACCACCCTTATAAACCAGAGCACATTGCTTGGGAACCTCACAAACAGTACCCAATATTCAAAATGGACCCAGCAAACCTCAGGAGCAGCCTTGGGGAGCAAGCATGACTGTTAGTCGATGAAGAGCCGAGTGTGCCCCAATTATGGAAGAAACCACTACCTCTGGCTAAATAGTGGGTGGATGAGTTCAACGTGAAGGAAGATGTTTCTTCCTTGAGTATCACAGTGAGGGATGAAGGTCAGTTGAGACCCCGGATGATGATTAAGCCAACCGCCAATATAGAGGAAGGAAAGTGGTTCGTCAATCAGGCTTCTGGAAAGAAAGAGGCACCGCCGGGGGTCATATCCAGGATGCAGAAAAGAAGGATGCAACATGCCAAAGCCTTACGCAAGATGAAGCTAATGTTGCACATGATATCCAGCGCTGAGGCAGCCGATAAGCAGGAAATTCCTGAGTCTGCCGTAGCTGAGGCTATCGAGCGAGCATTCGACTCAACCTCTTTAGAGATAATGTTGCATGAAGGAGAAGCTTTGAACAAACCATAATTTAATATACAGCCTGATGACAACCCGATAAAGGAACCTCGATGGGAGACTAATATTGTATAGGAATCCCTAGCCGAGACAGGTCCATAGGTCACACAAATGATCCAGGCATTAGAGCACCAGCCGGTTCCTATATGCCTCCAGGAGATGGAAGATATTAACTTCTCGACAACCGAATTGGACTTGGTAGGAGACTCCATCCTTCATATTTAAGCAAGATTCGGTTGATGAGATTTGGGCAGCCTGATTCCATGTGAGTTCTGGGTCGGTCGCTCTAAGCTGGATAGCCTAGAAGGTGATGTGTGTGTGGAAGACACTGAATGGGCGACATTAGTTGATACCACGGCTAGGGACACTCTGAGCACAATATTTGGTTCACCTACAGAAGAGATAGTTAAACACCTCAAACCCCTCTATGTTAAGGCTTACATTAACGTCAACGCTTTCAGCCGAGTGTTCGTCGACGATGGGGCTGTGCTGAATGTGATGCCGTTGCTTACTTTGAAAAGCCTCAACAAAACCAGGGAGGGTCTCATTACAATTAACATGAAAATGACTAGCTTTATGGGTGAGGTCTCTGAAGATTTGGGGATCTTAGTAGCAGAAATCACCGTATGTCCTAAGACGGTCAGATATGCCTTCTTTGTGAAAGACGGCAAGCCATCCTACGCCATCTTGTTGGACATAGAATGGATTCACACCAGCTAGTGCCTTCCTTCCATCATGCACCAAAAGCTCATTTTCTGGGAAGGAGACAAGATAGAAATCATCCCAGCCGACGATAACCCATTTCAAGCAAGGGTTAAAAGCTTGGACGCTATCTTATATTCACCCTATGTGGCTTCCATAGCTATCGCAGAGCAATACAAAGAAGGGTCTTGGGAATACTGCAATATTACTACATGAGGTTTTTATATAAAATAATTAGCCGAACCACGACTTACATTGGAAGAGTTAAATGATTGAGGAGACCCAAATCATATGTGATCTGTGGCATCGACTGATTGCTCTAAGTTTTGAAGCTAGGATAGCTGAGGCATCACAGGTAGGGGACTACGACAGAGAACCAACACTGGCAGGCGATGACATTGAGTTGCCGATGGAACTTGAATCACCCATAAGAAGGGCTATGCCTTATTTTGAATCTCAAGATCCCTAGGAAGATATCAACTTGGGTATTGAGGAAGTCCCTCGACTAACACATATTAGTGTCTTGCTGAAGGATGAGGATAAACAAAGCATAACGACTCTTCCACTGTAGTATAAAGACTGCTTCACATGGGATTATCATGAGATGCCTGGGTTGGCACGTACTTTGGTAGAGCATATATTGCCAATTAAGGAGGGTTTCACACCTCATAAACAACCGCCCAAGAGATATCACCCTCAGCTGATGCCTCAAATTAAAGCTGAGATTGAATGACTGCTTAAGGCCGGGTTTATCAGAATGGATAGGTATGTGGAATGGTTGTCAAACATTGTGCTAGTCAAGAAGAAGAATGGCAAGGTTCGGGTATGTATTGATTACAGGAACCTAAATCTAGCCACTCCCAAAGATGAATACGTCATGCCCATAGCTGATATGCTAGTCGATTCGGCGGATGCTAACGGTGTGCTGACATTCATAGATGGATACTCCGGCTATAATCAGATAGCAGTAGCCAAGGAGGATACTCACAAGACTGCTTTTAGGAATCCAGGAGCCTTGGGAAGTTATGAGTGAGTAGTTATGCCATTCGGTCTGAAGAATGCTGGTGCTACTTATCATAGGGAAATGAACAACATCTTCCATGATTTGATCGGCAAGACTGTGGAGGTCTAGATTGATGATGTGGTGGTGAGATCTAAGGACTTCAAAGATCATTTGGCCGATCTGGAACAAACACTAAAAAGAATGAGGATTCATAATCTTATAATGAATCCAGCCAAGTGCATGTTCGGAGTATCGGTTGGCAACTTTCTTGGCTTCTTGGTACATAAGAAAGGTATTGAGATAGATCAGAACAAAGCTTGGGTAGTAATGGAGTTGGCACCACCGAGAACAAAGAAGGAGTTACAAAGCCTGCTTGGGAAGATCAACTTCCTAAGGCGGTTCATATCTAATTCAGCTGGCAAAATGAAGGCTTTATCACCTCTGTTTAGGCTTAAAGGGTCAAAAGAACTAGTATGGGGCCTGGAACAGCAAGAAGCATTCGACCAAATTAAAAAGGCCCTAGCAACTCCTCATGTGTTGGTACCTCCCATGCCAGGAAAACCATTGGAATTGTACATCTCAGCTACAGATTTGTCTATCGGTTGCTTGTTAGCACATGATGCCGATGATGGAACTGAAAGGGCAGTTTACTATCTTAGCCGAATGCTCAATGAAGCTTAAACTAGATATACTCCTATAGAGAAGCTTTGTTTGTCCTTATTCTATGCTTTTACACAACTTGAACATTATTTAATGCAATATGTGGTTCACGTTTTATGCAAAATTGACATCGTTCGGTACTTATTGAATTGACCTATTTTGCAAGGACGACTAATGAAATGGGCAATCAAACTCACTGCGTTTTCTCTCGAGTATAGGCCACTCACGGCTGTCAAAGGTCAGGCGGTAGCCGATTTCTTGGCAGACCACCCTTGTGTAGATGTGGAGGACCCATGCACCCCCTCTACTGCATGTGTGGACGTCGTCTCTTGGATTCTAACTTTTGATGGGTCAAGAACCCAGAAGAGAGTCAGAGTTTGACTTGACAAATAACCAAGCTGAATACGATGCTCTCATCATAGAACTCAAACTCCTAGTTTCCATGAATGCAAAGTGCATCAAGATTCATGGAGACTCTCAGTTGGTTATCAAGCAGATGGTTGGGCAATATGACTGCAAAGATCCAAATTTGTTGGTCCGTTACGAAATGGCTAGCAGGTTACTTAGTAGGTTTGCATCATCTACATCAGAGGCATGAATGTTGAGGTTAACGACTTAGCACAAGAAGCTTCTAACTTTAGGAAGTCTTTACTCACTCTAGAGTATGATGAGCAGCCAACCGAAGTGTTAGCCATGGACCAGATCGACTCGTGGAAGCAAGTATTAATCGGCTACTTAAAAGATCCTTCCAAGTGCAAGAACCTTAAGGTTAAGAGGAGGGCCTTGAAGTATGTGCTCATTGATAATGATCTTTACAAAAGGAGCGTAAATGGGGTGCTACTCAAGTTAATTGATAAGGCAGAGGCTTTACGAGTCATGGGAGAAGTTTATGAAGGAATCTGTGGATTACATGAGCCGGACCAACGATAAAGTGGTTGATTTATCGCCACGGCTATTATTGTCCTACCATCACGGTAGATTGCTTTCAATACTAAAAAGGTTATGAAGAGTGTTAGAGATATGGACCAATCCAACGGGTACCAGCCGAGGTGTTGCACCCGATCGTGAAGCCTTGGCCTTTTTGAGGATGGGTTATAGACCTCATCGGCAAGATTCACCCACAATTGGCTAAAGGACATAATTTTATTATTATGGCTACCGATTACTTCACTAAATGGATAGAGGCACAATCGATGAAGAGGGTTCACCAGACTGATGTCATTCAGTTCATCAAACACCAGATTATATATAGATACGGTATTCCTGAGATGATTACAATGGATCAAGGGACAATGTTCACTGGTTCTAAGATGGCAGCCTTTGTTGAGAGTTTGGGATCAAGATGATCACATCTTCGCCTTATTATGCACAGGCGAATGGACAAGCCGAGGCAGCTAACAAGCTTATTGTGGACATACTTAGTAAAAATGTGGATGATAGACCGGCAGTGTGGCATCTCACTTTGGATGAAACTATTTAGAAAATCAGAAACTCTAAGTCTACTGCTATGGGGACAACACCTTATCGGCTAACATATGGCCAAGATGCAGTGTTACCCATGGAAATTAATGTTAAATCATTACGGGTGGCCAAATAGAATTCTTTAAGCTTAGAAGAATATCAGTAGGCCATGCTAATGGAGTTAGATCAGCTAGATGAATATCGACTGATGGCGCTTGAAAGAATCGAAGACGGTAAACGAAAATGGCTAAAACATACAACAAGCATGTTAAGACCAAGAGGTTCGCCGAAGGAGACTTGGTTTGGAAAACCGTATTGCCCCTTGGAAAGAAAGATCATAAATTCAGAAAATGGTCGCCAAATTTGGAAGGATCCTTCATAGTAAGCCAACGGATTGCTGGCAATGCGTATCGACTAATAGACATACATGATGAAGAGCTTGATAGAAACATAAATGGCAAGTACTTAAAAAAGTATTACCCTTCGATTTGGGGTATGCATGAGTAAACAACAGTGACATACCAGCTGCCTAGCCACATAAAAAAACTAACTCCTTCGATTTTGGGAATACATGAGTGTGTGATAGCCACAGGCCGGCGGACTGGTCACAGTCACATAAAAATGCGAAAAATACTTCCCTTCGATTTGGGGAATGCAAGACTAAACAACAGCCACAGACCGGTTGCCTGGTCACAAAAACAGACCCTTCGATTTGGGGTCAATAAAACTAGAAAGCCAAGTTGGTTGGCGTTTCACCAGCTGGGGGTTGCGCTACATTATCAGTTACAAAAATCTCAGGATTAGTCGAATCCACGGCTGCTTGGTCACAAAAAATAGATCCTTCGATTTGGGGTCAATAAAACTAGGAAGGCAAGCTAGTTGACATGTCACCAGCTAAGGGGTTGCGCTACATCATCAGTCATAGGGGTCTCAGGAATAGCCGAATCTACCGCTGCTTGGTCACCCTAGATAGCCGTAGTCTCTTTCTCATCCTCAGCCGCACCAACTTCTACTACCTCATCTACTTCTACTTCTTTAGGAAACCCCCTTTTTGCATCCAACAAAGGCTCAACCACCACCACTGATGGGATCTCAAAAAAAACTTGAGTGTCGGCAACTATAATGTCCTCTGGTTGTTGCTTGGTTGCTAGCAATACTTCTTGAGTAACAAAAGTTGTGATCCCTTCGGACTGCAAGTCCATGAGGATGTCGACTGATAACTGAGCAACGGGATCAACTAGCAAAGGAGTAGTCTAACTGAAGAATAAGTTCCCTCGGATGCTACTTCAGAAAAACTAGCAGGGAGTGTTGGCGTTGCTTGATCAAGTCTATTTTTCCACACAGTCCACTCATTCTCCAGTTAGGCCAGCTGTTCACTGCCCTCTTTCTTATCCAATTCCTAGACTACCTGTTGGTTACCGAGTTCCCGGATCTTGTTATCCAAATGAGTGCCCTGCCGAAAAAAAGAAGAGCGGGAAAAATCTTGGACCTTAATAGTCGACTCCAAGGCGCCTATGGCCGGAGTAGCCCTTATCTCTGCCTGGATCCTCTCAAACTCGGCTCACAGTTTTGATAGTTTCTCCTACAATTCATTCATTCGGCTGACATTCTATTGCCTTTCTATATTTACCTAATTGAAAGAAGTCTGAATATGTTACTTCTCTTGCCAAATAGATCCCAAGTGTTGCAGAGCAAGCGACCGCTTCATCATGACTATCTTTGGCCATTTTGTGTAAAGCAAATAAGTCATTTATAGCCAAGGCCATGTCATTATAGGCGGTTGCCAAAATTGGAGAATCATTTGCTTCTTTTGATAATCTGAATGGAGAAGCCTCAAAGCATGGAACTCTTCTTTGCTGGTCGGAATCCCCCTGGCAAGAGACTCCTCGACTCGCTCCTGATGAATGCCAATAGGAGAAGATGGTGCAGGTGCAATATCGACTAATCCAAAATATTGCAGAAGCACGTCTTCAGGGACAATCTCGACTTGCACTTCTGAGTCATCAGCCGGATTAGCATCAGTCAGGGGATTATCTCCATCCATCTCCTGAACAAAAAGGGCAGGTTCAGAATAGAGACAAGGGTTTGGAAACAATAAAGGACTAAGCATAAGAGAAAGGATATACCTCTACGATTGCATCAACATAAAAATCTTTGGCTGCATCGACAGGTGAAATTTTGGCCATGGGGACAGCCGATAATGGATCCTACAGATGCGTAGGAGCATGAGCCGAGAAGGATGATCCAATATGAAGAGAGGCACCGAATGCTGTCTGCGATCGTCTGCGTCTTATGAGTTATGGTCCCTAAGGGGCAAACATAAATCATGAATATTAAAAGATAGCTGATACGGAGGTATTCAAGTTAGACAAGGGATATAGCTCAATTTTCTCTTCTTCCTCGGCTGAAACAAGAACTCTGGTTCTATAGGGGTCTTCTTCACTACGATCTCGGATGACAACCCCTCCGCTTCATCTGGGTTGCTTGGGAACAAATTTCCTGGGTGATGGGGATTCGTTGTTGGAAGTGGTCTCCAAATCGACAAACGCTGGGGGGATTGAGTTGCTGAAAGACACATGAAAGATGTTAGCCAAAAATTTGGCCGACACATATGTAGAAAACAATTTACCTTTTCTCTTCGTTTGCCACAACCTGATGGAAGACCTTGAGCTAGTAAGTCTAGCCGATTTAGAGGGAGCAGTTTTCAAAGGGGCCTCTTTCACCCGCGATTTAGAAGTTTCTTGGGTCGTTTTATTATTTGACAAGACCAGCCAATCAGAATAGACATCTAAATGAGACTGGAAGAATTTCTCATTTGTCGTATTCCACCAATCGTCAAAAGCAATAGTAGTATTTACTCTCGGGAGAAACGACTGCCAGTCAAATAAGGCAAGCCTCTCAAGATTGTGATCTGCTATCTCCCTCGCCTATTTTGCATCAAGAATGCAGCGTTGGGTTGAACAAACAACACTGTGGTGGGGCCATGGTACGTGCTGAGTGAGACCAAATTGCCTCGCCATAAAGTTTGGCCGATCGAGATCCGTGGTCAACTTATTATTCCTAGAAATGGGTTTCAAGCCACCAAAAATATCCCTAGCCGTAAGAATAGGCCCCCATGTGTGGGTCATAATTCTCCGCTGGAAGAATGTAAGGTCGTCATCGGCTACTTGACGGACCCAATCGGGGGTGACCTATCTTTCAAAGACCGGTTGCCAATCTGTATAATGGTCTCGAGACATACCATGTAGGGTGGAGACTGCAGTAAAAATGTCCTGAGATACTAAAGGTGTTTTTCGAAGAGTATCGGTTAGCACCAGCAGGTTTAATGGAAAATGGCGGTCATCAAAACCATCATGAATAAACTTTGGAAAATACAGAGTGATCCACAGCTGAAGGAACCACAAGGGACCAGCTAAGGTATCCAGATTTCTAGAGTCCCTTAACCTTGCTTGGGCATCGCCAAGAGCCATATAAAGATAAGTCAGAAAGAGACATACTGAGCTGACATCTTTCCCAGAAACGGCTAACCCCGCATAAATTTCCAGTTCCTTCGCGACTGTACAAGATCCTGTGGAGTTAAAATATCGGCTGAACCAAAAACGCAGGAAAGAATGATGATCAGCCTCGTGTAGATGATGCGAACCCGCTAAGTAACCTGCTAGCCGTCTGTAATGGGCCAACAAATTTGGATCTTTGCAGTCATATTCCCCAGTCAGTTGCTTGATAACTAACTGAGAGTCTCCACGAATCTTGATGCACTTCTCCTTTATAGAGACTAGGAGTTTGAGTCCTATGATGAGAGCATCGTATTCAGCTTGGTTATTTGTCAATTTAAAATCTAGCCGATAACATAACCTTCACGTTTTATCTCTAAGATTGATTATCGTTATTCCGGCTCCAATTCCTTTCTGGGTCCTTGACCTATCAAAATTTAGTATCCAAGGGACGACGTCCATACACGCAGTAGAGGGGGCGCATGGGTCCTCATCATCTACACAAGAGTGGTCTGCCAAGAAATCGGCTAACGCCTGACCTTTGACAGCCATGAGTGGCCTATACTTGAGAGAAAATCCAGTGAGCTTGATTGCCCATTTCATTAGTCGTCCTTGCAAAATAAGTCTATTCAATAAGTACCAGAAGATGTCAATTTTTCACAAAATATGAACCACATGTGGCATTAAATAATGTTCACGTTTTGTACAAGCATAGAATAAGGATAAACAAAGCTTCTCTATAGGGGTATATCTAGTTTCAGCCTCATTGAGCATTCGACTAAGTTAGTAAACTGCCCTTTCGGTTCCATCATCGGCATCTTGTGCCAACAGGCAACCAATAGACAAATATGCAGCCGAGATATACAACTTCAATGATTTTCCTGGCATGGGAGGCACCAGCACTGGAGGATTTGCTAAGGCCTTTTTAATTTGGTCAAATGCCTCTTGCTGTTCCGGGCCCCATACTAGCTCTTCTAACCCTTTAAGCCTAACCAAAGGTGAGAAAGCCTTCATTTTGTCAGCTAAATTATATATGAACCTCCTTAGGAAGTTGATCTTTCCTAACATGCTTTGTAACTCCTTCGTTGTTCTGGGTGGCGCAGATTCCATTACTGCTCGGGATTTGTTATGATCTATCTCAATACTTTTCTTATGTACCAGAAAGCCAAGGAAGTTACCAGCCGATACTCCGAACATGCACTTGGCTGGATTCATTTTAAGATTATGAATCCTCATTCTGTTTAGTGCTTGTTCAAGATCGGCTCAATGATCTTTGAAGTCCTTAGAACTCACCACCATATCATCAATGTAAACCTCCACAGTCTTGCCGATTAAATCATGGAAGATGGTGTTCATTGCCCTCTGATAAGTAGCACCAGTTTTCTTCAGACCAAACGGAATAACTACCCACTCGTAAATGCCCAAGGCTCCTGGACACAAAAAAAAGGCTTGTGAATGTACTCATCGGCTACTGCTATTTGATTATAGTCGGAGTATCCATCCATGAATGTCATCAGGCTATATATTCAGTTCTGGTTGGTCCAAATCTTTTTCTTCATGCAGCGCTGTCTCCGAAGAGATTGAGTCGAATGCCCGTTCGATAGCATCAGCTACGACAGACTCAAGAATTTCCTGCTTATCGGCCGCCTTAGTGATGGATATCATATGCAACATTTGCTTTATCTTGCGCAAGGCTTTGGCACGCTGCATCCTTCTTTTCTAAGTCCTGGATATGACACTCGATGGTACCTCTTTTTTTTCAGAAGCCTGATTGACAAACCATTTCCCTTCCTCTATAGTGGCGGTTGGCTTAAGCATCCTCCGGGGTTTCAGCCGACCTTCATCCCTCATTGTGATACGCAAGGAAGAAACTCCTTCTTTTACATTGAACTCAGCCACCCTCTGTTTAGCTATGGGGAGTGGTTCCTCATCTATCTAGGGCACGCTCAGCTTTTCATCGACTGGTAGCCATACTTGCCCCCCAAACCTGTGCTTGGGGTCTGCTGGGTCCCTTTTGAATTTTGGGTATTGTTTGTGAGGTTCTCGAGAAATGTGATCTTGTTTATAAGGCCAGCCACGAAAATTGCTTCCAGTTGGTTGCCTATCCGTGTCTTCATAGATGCCACGTAAGTTGCCTTGCCGATCAAACACAGAAGTCCTTACGGCCTCCTTCTTACCATTGGGCTTCTTTGGGACCCATATATTTTTCATCGGTTATTTCCTCTTGACATCATTTGATTGATCTGGTTTAGCAAAGGACACCATAGATATCGGTACTGAGGGAAAGGGGTCAGTATTGACAGATATTTCAGCTATGCTTTTATCGACTAGCTTGAACCTCCCTTCTTTGATGCCCTTTTGAATTGCCTTCCTAAAGACCACACAATTAGAAGTAGCGTGGCTATATGAGTTGTGCCATTTACAGTACTTTTTATCCTTGAGATCTTCGGTAGGCGGAATCCTATGGCCATCAAGCAGCCGAATCTATTTATCTTTACGCAGATGATCAAAGATCTAATCTGCCTTTGTAATGTCAAACGAGTAACCGACCCTATCATCAGTTGAGCTCGTCTACTTGCCTTTTGTAGCTTTCAAGGCTGGGAAAGAATAAACCTTACCCCTGACAATATCGGCTACCATTGTGTCTGCTGTGTAATTGGTTGACTCTGAGTCAGACTCATCTACCTCAATAATGGATACCAAATAGGAGCCTTGGTTTCGATTTGCTCTTCTTTTCTCCTTCTCCTGGATATACTGCTATATTTGGCTAGTCTTCTCGGCTAACTGGCTTAAGTTAGAGCAGGATTGTCCCACTAATTTCTCTTTTAGCTGAGGATGCATGTTGTTGATTATCATGTGGGCGCATTCCGATTCAGGGAAGTGTACAGTGAATTTCCCAACCTTCCTTCTAAATCTCTTGATATAATCGGTAGCCGATTCATCGACCTGTTGCCTGAGATTCATCAAATCGGTTATAGTGACCTGAGGTTGGGGCCAATAAAATCTATCATGGCACTAACGCTCTATGTCACCCCAGCTCTGTACGGAGTCGGGGGTCAAGGATAAGTACTAGGCAAATATTGTTCCGATTAGAGAAACGGGGAACAACTGTAGCTTGTGATACTCATTCTAACCAACTTTGCCACATTGGGCGGTAAATCTAACGATGTGCTCAATGGTAGATTTGACGTCATCACCCGAGAAGGTGACAAAATCAAGCATTTTGAAGCCTCTTGGTAATGGTGCTATCCGATCTACCCAATCGGGGTAGGGCTTCCTATAAACCGGCCTATCTAAGGGTTTCATTTGGATGCCAAAGTACCTCTTCATGGTATTCGCGATAGTTTCAAGGTTCATCAGTTATAAAGTCCCCTGCCGATTCTCAGCTAGAACCGACTGGTAGGCGTTCTGAACTGGAGGCCTCTATTCTGTACTTTGTTGAGCAGGGTTTTGAAAGTTGTAGGTATTGTGGTGACCATTACCAATAGGTAGGGTATATCCCTATTACTACTGTTGGGCATAGACACCAAAGCCTGCAACCTGAGCTCCTGAAACAGTTGACGGAGCTTAAGGATAAGGTGGAACAGTGTTCCATGTCTGCTCTCCCCGGATATCAGCAGTTCTTAGAAAGTTTACGCTTCTTGGATGGTATGGATTGGGTACCAGCTGTGACTGCTAGAATGGTGTCCCACTGTAAACAGCGTCACCAGATAGCCGAGCAGGGTCATAGCCAGGGGCCACCGGCTGCCAATTCGGCTGGACAACATTGGTCGTCAGTATCGTAGGGCCATTTGCAGGAGCGTACGGCATAACAGGAGGTAATCCAAGGTGATCAAGTGCCTGAACTGGTCTTCAAACCATATTGATCTGCCCATACTGCAGACTCGCTTGGTCGAGTGGCATAGTTTGCCCCAATGTTTGGTGGCAACCATATAGTAAGTTGGTTACCAAGTGACTGGGCTTGTGCTCCTAGGTGCGCTATCGGTTGTACTTGAGTAAGTACTGACTGATACACATTTGGCTGAGGAACAACACCTGGAGTCACAGTTGCATGTTGCACAGTGCCACTCGTCAGAGGGATGACAGAACTAGCCGAAAAATTTACCTAGATGTAGTCGATTAGCTTCCAGTTTCCTCATCTGCTGAACCTCATTATGCACTATTGGCTTGACAATGTCAGCCAACTGTTTGGAAACCTGGTACATAATGTCATGGATGCCTAAGTCAATCTACTGTCTAATGAATGACGTGGTCATGACAGTTGGACCTTCAGATTGGTTAATTTCATTAACAACTTGGGTTGATGGAAGAAGTGGAGGGGTATCAACTGATGTAGGCATACCCGAGGAAAATGGTGGCTCGTTGTTCCTTCTGGGAGGATTCTGTTTAGGATGTGGACTGGACTCTGGGTTCATTTTCTTACCAGACCTTATGCGCATATGCCAAACGTGATCCTGCCCTGGAGAATCAAACTTCGCTATGGAGTCACATATGGTCCCACTAGGCGTGCCAAATTTGTTCCCGTCCAAAATGTCTGTCGTCTATCGATTGACGAAATCGGTTAACAAATTAATTCCTTAACTAAGCGATTTAGGCTGGAAGCGGAACTCTAACTTCCAGCAATGGGTTCCCCAACTACCCCATAAAGCGTTAGGATGGTGATTGAGTAAACTAAGTGGTAAGAAATATAAATACAGCTAGAGTGCAGAAAATACGATAAAGATGAAATGAAGATATGTAAAATTAATTTTTTGATTGATTGATTGTGTGTTATTTTGTACAAGTGGTCCTGCATTTCTAGTACAATAAAATGTGATCCCCATATGTTAGCCATTAAATTACCCACTAAATCCACTAGCCGACTATGAGGAGGTGGAGCCAATTTTTGCTCTGTGTTCTCCTCTTGCACGATTAATGGCACTTCCTTCTAGCTGTTGATGGTTGTTACCGTTTCTTGGGGTCTAGAAGTTTCTTTGACTTGGTCTTCGAAGCATCCAAATATGTTTGGGTCTGAGTCATTCCTCAGAATTATGACTCGGGCACGCTACCATAATAGCTGATGAAGCTTTTCTAGCCAAGGGCTAGGACTAATAGATTTGGCTACGAGTCTTTCGGCTATTGACTTAGAATTATGTTGCCTGCTCATTTTGAGGTTTCCACCTTCGGCTATCACTTGATTCGGCTAAACACTTAAAAGTATTTTTGAGTGTTAACACTATAAGAACACGGACAGCCAGCCAGCTGGAAGCTAATTTCGTAGCCGCCCTTATAAACCATAACACAGTGCTCGGGAACCTCACAAATAGGAACCAAAATTCAACAGGGACCCAGCAGACCCCAAGCACAGGCTTGGGAGGCAATCATGGCTACCAGTCGATGAGAAGCCGAGCGTGCTCCCGATAGATGAGGAATCACTCCCCATAGCTAAATAGAGGGTGGTTGTGTTCAACGTAAAAGAAGGTGTTTCTTCCTTGCGTATTACATTGAGGGATGAAGGTCAGCTGAAACCCCAGATGATGCTTAATCCAAAAGCCAATATAGAGGAATGGAAGTGGTTCGTCAATCAGGCTTCTGGAAAGAAAGAGGTACCACCGAGTGTCATATCCAGGACTCAGAAAAGAAAGATACAGTGTGCCAAAGCCTTGCGCAAGATGAAGCAAACGTTGCACATTATATACATCGCTAAGGCGACCGATAAGAAACCTTGATGAGAGACTACTATCCTGAAGGAATCTCTAGCCGGGATGGTTCCACAAATCGTGCAGAGGATCCAAGCATTAGAACCTCAGTCGGTTTCTATATATCTCCAGGAGATGGAAGATATTAACTTCTTGTCAATCGAATTGAACGAGGTGTGAGACTCCATTCTTGATTTATTTAAGCATGATTCGGCCAATGAGATTTGGGTAGCTATTGAAATACTCAGCCTGATTTCATGTGAGTTCTAGGCCGACCGCTCTACGCTGGATAGCCTAGAAGGTGATATGTGTGTGAAAGACACTGAATGGGTGACTATAGCTGATACCATGACTAGGGACGCTTTTAACATTGTATTTGGTGCACCTACGAAATAGATGGTTAAACACCTCAAACCCCTCTATGTTAAGTGCCTACATTAACAGCAAAGCTATCAGCCGATTGTTCGTCGATAATGGGGTTGTGCTGAATGTGATGTCGCTGCTTACTTTGAAAGCCATCAACAAAACTAGGGAGGATCTCATCCCAACTAACATGAAAATGGCTAGATTTATGGGAGAGGCCTCTGAAGCTTTGGGGATCTTAGTAGCAGAAATCACCGTAGGTCCGAAAACAGTCAGATATGCCTTCTTTGTAATAGATGGAAAGTCGTCCAATGCCATTCTATTAGGCAGAGACTGGATTCATACCAGCCGATGCCTTCCTTCTACCATGCATCAAAAACTCATTTTCTGGGAAGGAGACAAGATAGAAATTATCCCAGCCGATAATAACCCATTTCAAGCAGGGGTTAAGAACTTGGAGGCTGTTTTATATTCAACCTATGTGGCTCCCATAGCTATCACGGAGCAATAAGAAGAAGGATCTTGGGATTATTGCAATCTTACTCCACGAGGTTTTGAAATAAAAAAATTAGATGAACCACGGCTTACCTTAGAAGAGTTAGATGATTGATGAGACCCAAATCATACGTGATCCGTGGTATCGGCTGACTGCTCTAAGTTCTGAAGCAAAGATAGCCAAAGCATCACATGTAGAGGACTATAACAAAGAACTAACACTGGCAGCCGATGACATTGAGTTGCCGATGGAACTTGAATCGCCCATAAGAAGGGCTATGCGTAGTTTTGAGTCTTAGGATCCCTTGGAAGATATCATCTTGGGTACTTAGGAAGTCCCTCGGCTAACACATATTAGTGGTTGCTAAAGGAGGAAGATAAACAAAGCATAACGACTCTTCTACTGCAGTCTAAGGACTGCTTCGCGTGGAATTATCATGAGATGTCTGGGATGACACTTACTTTGGTAGAGCATAGATTGCCAGTTAAGGAGGGTTTCACACCTCATAAACAACCGCCCAGAAGATATCACCCTCAGCTGATACCTCAAATTAAAGCTGAGATTGAACGGCTGCTGAAGGTCGGGTTCATCAGAACGGCTAGGTATGTGGAATGATGGCAAACATTGTGACAGTCAAGAAAAAGAATGGCAAGGTTCGGGTATGTATTGATTACATGAACCTAAATCTATGAATACGTCATGCCTATAGTCGATATGTTATTCGATTTGGCAGCCGCTAATGGTGTGTTGACATTCATGGATGGATACTCTGACTATAATCAGATAGTAGTAGCCGATGAGGACATTCACAAGACTGCTTTTAGGTGTCCAGGAGCCTTGGGCATTTACGAGTGGGTAGTTATTCCGTTTGGTCTGAAGAATATTGGTGCTACTTATCATAGGGCAATGAACACCATCTTCCATGATTTAATCGGCAAGACTGTGGAGGTCTACATTGATGATGTGGTGGTGAGGTCTAAGGACTTCAAAGATCATTTAGCCGATCTTGAACAAGCACTAAAAAGAATAAAGATTCATAATCTTAAAATGAATCCAGCTAAGTGCATGTTCGGAGTATCGGCTGGCAACTTCCTTGGCTTCCTGGTACATAAAAAAGGTATTGAGATAGATCATAACAAAGCCCGGACAGTAATGGAATCTGCGCCACCCAAAACAAAGAAGGAGTTACAAAGCCTGTTAGGAAATATCAACTTCCTAAGGAGGTTCATATCTAATTCAGCTGGCAAAATGAAGGCTTTCTCACCTTTTCTTAGGCTTAAAGGGTTAGAAGAGCTAGTATGGGGCCCAGAATAGCAAGAGGGATTTGACCAAATTAAAAATGCCTTAGCAACTCTTCCCGTGCAGGTGCCTCCCATTCCAGGAAAATCGTTGAAGTTGTACATCTCGGCTATAGATTTGTTTATCGGTTGCCTCTTAGAACAGGATGCCGATGATGGAACCAAAAAGGCAGTTTACTACCTTAGCCTAATGCTCAATGAGGTTGAAACTAGATATACCCCTATAGAGAAGCTATGTTTGTCCTTATTCTATGCTTTTACAAAACTTGAACATTATTTAATGCAATATGTGATTCACGTTTTGTGCAAAATTGACATCGTCCGGTACTTATTGAATTGACCTATTTTGCAAGGACGACTAATGTAATGGGAAATCAAACTCACTGCGTTTTCTCTTAAGTATAGGCCACTCAGGGCTGTCAAAGGTCAGGCATTAGCCGATTTCTTGGTAGACCACCCTTGTGTAGATGCGGAGGACCCATGTGCCCCCTCTACTGTGTGTATGGACGTCGTCCCTTGGACACTAGCTTTTGATGGGTCAAGGACCCAGAAAGGAGTCAGAGCCGAAATAACGTTAACCAATCCTAGAGATAAAACGTGAAGGTTCTCTTATCAACTAGATTTTGAATTGACAAATAACCAGTTGAATACGATGCTCTCATCATAGGACTTAAACTCCTAGTCTCTATGAAGGCGAAGTGCATCAATATTTGTGGAGACTCTCAGTTGGTTATCAAGCAGCTGACTTGGGAATATGACTGCAAATATCAAAATTTGTTGGGCCGTTACAGAATGGCTAGCAGGTTACTTAGTGGGTTCGCATCATCTACGTTAAGTTATGTTCCTAGGGGCATGGATGTTGAGGCTAATGACTTAGCACAAGAAGCTTCTGGCTTTAGGAAGTCTCTACTCACTTTAGAGTATGATAAGCTTCCAGTTGAAGTGCTAGCTATGGACCACATCGACTCGTGGAAGCAGGTATTAACCGGCTACTTAAAAGATCCTTCCACTTTCAAGGACCTTAAGGTTAAGAGGAGAGCCTTGAAGTATGTTCTCATTGATGATGATATTTACAAAAAAAGCGTAAATGGAGTGCTACTCAAGTGCATTAATAAGGCAGATGCCTTAAGAATTATGGGAGAAGTTCATGAAGGAATCTGTGGATCACACAGACCTGGGCCAACGATGAAGTGGTTGATTTATCGCCATGGCTATTATTGGCCTACCATCACGACTAATTGCTTTCAATACACAAAAAGGTGTGAAGAGTGTCAGAAATATGGACCAATCCAACGGGTACCAGCCGAGTTGTTGCACCCAATCGTGAAGCCTTGGGCTTTCAGAGGATGGTCTATAGACCTTATCGACAAGATTCACCCGCAATCGGCTAAAGGACATAATTTCATTATTGTGGCTACTGATTACTTCACTAAATGGGTAAAGGTGCAGCCGATGAAGAGGGTTCATCAGACATATGTCATTCAGTTTATCCAACACCAGATCATATACAGATATGGTATTCTTAAGATGATTACAATCGATCAAGGGACGGTGTTCACTGGTTCTAAGGTGGCAGCCTTTGTGGAGAAATTTGGGACCAAGATGATCAGATCCTCGCCTTATTATGCACAGGCGAATGGACAAGCCGAGACAGTTAACAAGCTTATCGTGGATATATTCAGTAAAAATGTTGAGGATAGACCGGCAGTATGGCATTTCACATTGGATGAAGCTATTTGGGCAATCAGAAACTCTAAGTCTACAACTACTGGGACAACACCTTATCGGCTAACCTATGGCCAAGATGCAGTGTTGCCCTTGGAGATTAATGTTAAGTCATTACGAGTGGACAAACGAAATTCTTTAAGCTTAGAAGAATATTAGCATGCCATGCTAATGGAGTTAGATCAGCTAAATGAAGATCGACTGATGGCCATAGAAAGAATCGAAGTTGGTAAACGGAAAATGGCCAAAGCATACAACAAATATGTTAAGCCTAAGAGGTTCGCCGAAGGAGACTTGGTTTGAAAAACCGTGTTGCCGCTTGGAATGAAAGACCGTAAATTCGGCAAATGGTCGCCAAATTAGGAAGAGCCCTTCGTAGTAAGCCAACGGATTGCTGGCAAAACGTATCGACTAATAGACATGTATGGTGAAGAGCTTGATAGGAACGTAAATGGCAAATACTTAAAAAAGTATTACCCTTCGATTTGGGGTATGCATGAGTAAACGTCAGCGACAGACCGGCTGCCTGGTCACATAGAAGAAACTAATTCCCTTTGATTTGGGGAATACATGAATGAATGATAGCCACAGATCGACAGTCTGGTCACAGTCACATAAAAAGGTGAAAAGTACTTCCCTTCGATTTGGGGAAGGTAAGAGTAGACAATAGCCACATACCGACTGTCTGGGCACAAAAACAGACCCTTCAATTTGGGGTCAATAAAACTAGAAAGCCAAGTTGGTTGGCATTTCACTAACTGGAGTTTGCACTACATCATCAGTTACAGAGGTCTCAGGATTAGCGGAATCTACGGGTGCTTATTCGTCTTGGGTAGCCACAGTTGCTTTCTCATCATCAGCTGCACCAACGGCTACTACCTCATCCACTCCTACTTCTTTTGAGAATCCTCTTTCCGCATCCAACAAAGGATCAGCCACTACAACTAATGGGGTCTCGGTAAAATCTTGAGTGTCGGCCGCTAGAGTGTCCTATGGTTGTTGTTTTCCTTCTGATTGAGTAACAGAAGCAGCGATGTCTTCAAATTACAAGTCCATGAGGATGTCGGCTGACCACTGAGCAACGGGATCAACTAGCGAAGGAGTAGTCATAACCGAAGAATAAGGTCGCGTAGATACCACTTCGGAAAAACTAGCAGGGAGTGTTGGCGTTGCTTGAGAAAGTTTGTTTTCCATGCAATCCACTCATTCTCCAGTTAGGCCAGTCGTTCATTACCCGCTTTCTGATCTAATTCCCAAACTACATGTTGGTAACTGAGCTCCCAGATCTTGCTATCCAAATGAATGCCCTGCCGAAACAAAGAAGAGTGAGAGGAATCTTGGGCCTTAATAGTCGATTCCAAGGCACCTATGGCCGGAGTAATATCCTTTATCTCTGCCTGGATCCTCTCCAAATTGGCTTGCAATTTTGACAGTTTCTCCTACAAGTCATTCTTTCGGTTGACATTCTACTGCCATTTTGCGTTCAACTCATTGAAAGAACTCTGAATGTGGCTTTTCTCTTGTTGAAGAGACCCCAAGTGTTACAGAGCGGTGACCACCTCATCATGGCTATATTTGGCCATTGTGTGTAAAGCAAATAAGTCATTTAGAGCCAAAGCCATATCATTATAGGCGGTTGCCAAAACTGGGGAACTATTCACTTCTTTTGACAATTAGAATAGAGAAGCCCTAAAAGTATGGAACTATTCTTTGCAGGTCGGGATCCCCCCTCTAAGAGACTCCTCAACTCGCTCTCGATGAATGCCAACTGGCGAAGATGGTGAAGGTTCAATGTCGACTGAGCCCAAATATTGTAGAAGCATGTCTTTAGGGATGATCTCGGTTGGCGCTTCTAAGTCATCAATTGGGTTGGTTTCAGTCGAGGGATTACCTCTAGCCGTCTCCTGTACAGAAAGGGAAGGTTCAGAATAGATGCAAATGTTTGGAAATAGTGAAGGATCAAACATAAGAGAAGGGGTATACCTCTACAGCTGCATCAGCATAAAAATCTTCGGCTGCCTTAACAGGAGAAATTTTGGCCTTAAGGACAGCCGATGATGGATCCTGCGGATGCTAGGAAATATGAACCGAAGAGGATGACCCTCCAATATGAAGAGAAGCATCGAACTCTTTCTGTGGTCGTCTGCGTCTTATCAGTTGTGGTCCCTGAAGGGCAAACAAAAAACATAAATATTGAAAGATAGCCGATGCGAAGGTATTTAAGCCAAACAAGGCATATACCTCGATTTCCTCCTCTTCCTCAGTAGAAATAGGAACTCTGGTTCTGTGTTATTCTTCCTTACTATGACCTCGAATGATAACCCATCTACTTCTCTTGCGTTACTTTGGAACATATTTCCTGGGTGACGGGCATTCATTGTTAGAAGTGGTCTCCAGATCGACAAACACTGGGGGGGATTGAGTTGCTGAAAGACGCATAAGAGATGTTAGCAGAAAATTCACAAGAATAATCTGGCTGACACATATGTAGAAAGCAATTTACCTTTTCTCTTTGTTTGCCGCAACCTGGTAGAAGACCTTGAGGTAGGAGGTCTAGCCGATTTAAGGGGAGCAGCTCTCAAAAGGGCCTCTTTCATCCACGGTTTAGAGGTTTCTTAGGTCTTCTTTTTCTTTGACAGGACCAGCCGATCACAGTAGACATCTATAGAAGACTTGAAAAAATTCTCATTGGCCATGTTCCACTGATCATCAAAAGCAACAGTAGTGTTTGCTCTCGGGGGAAATAACTGCCAGTCAAAAAGGGTGAGCCTATCAAGATTGTGATCGGATATTTTCCTTGCCTATTTTTCATCGAGAATGCAGCGTTGGGTTGAACAAACAATACTGCGGTGAGGCCATGGTATGTGCTGAGTGAGGCTGAATTGCCTTGCCACAAAGTTTGGCTAATAGGGCTCTGTGGTCAACTTATTGTTCCTAGAGGTGGGCTTCAAACAACCCAATAGATCCCTGGATGTAATAATACGCCCCCATGTGAGGACCATAGTTCTCCGCTGGGAGAATGTAAGGTTGTTATCGGCTACTTGACGGACCCAATCGTGGGTGGCCCATCTTTCAAGGACCGGTTGCCAATCTGTGTAATGATCTTGAGACAGATCATGCAGGCTGGAGACTGCAGTGAAAGAGTCCTGGGGCACGAGGGTTGTTTTCTGAAGAGTATCGGCTAGCACCGGCGAGTTTAATGGAAAATGGCGGTCATCAAAATCATTCGAAATAAACTCTGAGAAATACCGGGTGATCCACAGCTGAAGGAACCACAAGGGACCGGCTAAGGTATCTAGATTTCTGGAGTCCCTTAACCTTGCCTGGCATCACCAAGAGCCATATAAAGATAAGTCAGGAAGAGAGATGCCCAACTGACATCTCCCCCTGAAACGTCTACCGCCGCATAAATTTCTAGTTCTTTCACGACTGCACAAGATCCTTGCAGACAAAATATCGGCTGAACCAAAAGAGTAAGAAAGCATTATGCTCGGCATCATCGACTGGAAGAGGCGATATTCGGCTGTTGTTGGTCATGAAGTGTCCATAGCCGGAAGAAGTCTTTGAGACCTTGATTCCCAAGTCGACAATATCTATGTCGCTTAAGATAGGCACTTCGGCTCCCACTATCGGGAGGCCAAGTATCACCGTCACGTCCAGCAGTGTGGGGGTCATCATTCCCTAGAGGGAAAAAGGCGTTGGCGGTGGTCGACCAGTAACCGAGTAAAGTGTATATGAGACCAATGTTATAGGGGAGGTCAAACTCCGACAGTGCAACGATGCCATAAAGACCTGTGTGTCTCCATTCGGCCTCTCTGGATGACTTCAATCGTTCCAACCAATCAGAGTAGTTGGTAATCTTGGTCGGCCAGGTACGCTGGCTAGCCGGACAATGATCGCCGGTGAACTAATCACAGATAATAGGAAGGTTATAGTTCGTCAAGCTAAGATGTCTGGAAAGAAGGAGGTCGCCTTGTTCAGATGCACCGTATGGAGCAAGAACCAGTTGTTCATCGATGAAGGCAAAGATATGGGTTAGGTCATCAACAGCCAAATTGACATTATCTGATCCCTGAGATAGAGAGGAAGATGAAGACATGGTTTTCTGATTAAGGAAATAGGGTTCTTTGGAGAAGGAAAGGAATTTGGGAACGGCTGAAAATTAGGTGAGAAATGTCTCTCCTTAAAAATCTTTTTCTTTTGGAGATGTGGCTGACACGCATTGAGACTACTTTCTTTCAAACGTGAAGTTGAAATGCATCAGAATTCAGTTGTGGAAGCCGAGACACCTCAGTTGAAAGGAAGAAACTTTTCATAGAAAATCATCATTGCATGCATTTAGGGAAAAAGTGATTGAAATGACACCAGCGGCTGCCACACGAAATGACGACTATTTTCAATACATCACCTCAACAGCCGCACTCGAGTTAATGTAGGGGACAATTGTTAACACTCAAAAATACTTTTAAGTATTTAGACGAATCAAGTGACAGCCGAAGGTGGAAACCACGAAATGAGCAAGCAACAGAATTATAAGTCGATAGCCGAACTGACTCGTAGCCGAATCTATTAGTCTTAGCCATCGGCTAGAAGAGCTTCATCGGCTATTACGGCAGCCTGACACAGTCATAATTCCGAAGAACGACTGAGACCCACACATATGTGGACGCCTCGAAGACCAAGTCAAAGAAACTTGTAGACCCCAAAAAATGGTAACAACCAACAACAGCTAGAAGGAAGTGTCATTAATCGTGCAAGAGGAAAACAATGAGCAAAAATCGGCTCCACCTCCTCATAATTGGCTAGTGGATTTAGTGGGTTATTTTATGGATAACATAGGGAGATCACATTTTATTTTTATTATACTCTAAATGTAGGATCATTTGTACAGAATAATACATAATCAATCAATCAAACAACTGATTTTACATATCTTCATTTCATCTTTATCGCTTTTTCTGCACTCTAGCAGTATTTATGTTTCTTACCACTTAGTTTACTCAATTACCATTCTAACGGTTTCTGGAGTAGTTGGGGAACCCATTGCTGAAAGTTAGAGTTTCGCTTTCAGCCTAAATCGCTTAGTTAATGAATCAATTTGTCATCCGATTTCGTCAGCTGATAGACAACAGACATTTCTGACGGGAACAACAGTCTTACATTTAATCAAAATTTTCAAGAGCGCTAGTTTCTCAACTTAAAAGTCATAACTAAAGGAAATTACTATGCCAATGTGTAAATAAATCAAAAGTAATCTAGACTATAGTAAAATAAAAAGGACTTGTAATATATGCCCGTTCGAAGTTTTTGCACGGATTTCCCTTCAAACACACTAGTTTTAATTTTTGCTCCTCATATCTGTAGTCTTTAATTTTTGCTCCTGCTGCTCATTTTATGAAATATGCAAATTTTCTTTTCTCAATATAAATTATGTAACATTTATCTTTAGAAACTGAACTTTTGCTTCGCTCGACATAAGTTAGGTAGGAATAAAGTTATGCAGCATAAGTTGTAGTATTTTTAGAATTTATTGTAGTGCTTAGAAACATGAGTTATGCTTTTTAGGGCTTATGTACTTTATCCTTTTTAGTTGAATAAGTGCATGTTTTTGTGGAGCATATTATGTTGAGTTTTGAAAAAAATTTACCAATTTCTCGGGCGGATCTTTTCATCATCTAATAACCCCTAGAGGTCAGAACATAGATGGTAATCTTATTCATTAATCGTTTTTCTAAGTTAATCAGATAATATAGCGTTGATAATCTAAGTTGCGATTTCATTTTTTAATGAACAGTCTATAACCTTCTATCAATATCCAGATAATCGTCTACCAATATCCAAACATTATAACAATAATCGTTTATCAACATCCAAATATCATAACAGTAGAGTAATATGCTTATCAAAATCATAATTAGAAACACATAGTCTGAACACATACCTTTATTCAGATTCTCAGATCACCTGAGTAGCTCAACCCACCTATGGCACTGCCTTCCTGCGTCCTCCTGACTTTACGGGATAATGGCCTGGGTGCTTGGGAGTCCTCACGGATATCCTCTAATAATCTCTTGAAAGATGTTGTGTTCTTACTCATATGGTTCTTAATCATAAGTTTTCAAAGCAGTTTACTCTTGTTTTTATGATATTCTTTGTTGATATTCGATTAATCTTATCTTGTTCTTCGTTGATATTTGATTATGGACTTGATATTTGATTATAGACTAAAAGGTGCTTTAGCTAAACATGAGAAAGTTTTTTGTAAGGTGTAAGAGTTGTCTTTTTAAATTTCGAATGAATTCTCCTTTGTACAAGAGGCTCCTTTTATAGATAACCTCAGTTATTCACTATTCAACTTTTAATCAGAAAGTCATAAAGTAAATAGTAATCGACAAAACTTTTTTCAAAAAGTCTTAAATGCTACAGTGCCTTGTCTGTTACTTTTCTAAAGTTGTTTGTCTTCTTCTTCTCTTTTCAAAGTAGTCATTTTTCCTCTTGTCCTTATTCGGCTGCTTTTTTCATTTGTCTTGTTTGTTGATGGCTTTTTGTCAGGATATTATTTTCTTGTCTGGCTGCTTTTCTGTTTAATGCTTTCCAGTTGTCCGGTTGATTTTCTTCCAAATTTCTTCCAGTAATCAATTGTATTCTGTTAATCCTTTTTAGGCTTTACCGTAGTTGAAACTACGTTGGGCCATAATCATTGGGTTTCCAAGCAATAAATTGCATGGTCCCTGCCATAATAATCTTTTTGGGCCATAAGGCCTCTTTTCTTTGGGTTATAAGTAGTAAAACTACATATTCCCACCATAATAATCTTTTGGGCCGTGAAGCCATAATCTGTTTGGGCCGTGAGGCTCCTAATCAGTTTTGGGTTATAAATAGTAAAAACTACATATTCCCAGCATAATAATCTTTTGGGCCGTGAGACTCCTAATCTGCTTTTGGGTTATGAGTAGCAAAACTACACATTCCCAGCATAATAATCTTTTGGTCCATGAGGCCATAATCAATTTTGGGTTACAAGTAGTTAAAACTACATGCTCCCTGCCAAGATAATTAATTAGGTCTCTAGTAGATAAATCTACATGATTCCTGTAAAAATAATTAATTTTTCCCTCCTTATTCAAAAGGGTCAGGACTTTGCTCTTTTTTTATGTTTACATTAGATGATGATGGCGTTTCCGTTCTTATCATTGGTCTTTTCTTTTGTTCCGTCATAATCCTGTAATGTCTTATGGTTTTCTCTGCATGGGTATGCTTCAGGCTGATAATCTTGTCTAATAATAAAGTTAACTCCGTGGTTTCCTTCACTTCTATGTCGTTGTCATAGTAAAGGGTCATTATCTCCTCTGCATCTCCACCTTTGGAACATCCAATTACGGATGCTTTTCTTATTCTCAGCATGTCCTCTATTCTGGGTTTCAGTGTCATTAATCCAAATACTCTTTTGGCGCTAAGCCAATCTTGAAATTTTTCCAATGTACAGGGAATTTTCATGTTCAAATTTTTATCATCCCCGATGATGGTGTTGTTCCTTCCTGTTTTAAATATTTGACAGATAACAATCGGTTTACCTTTTAAATCTGTTGAGGCGTCTAGGATTTGTATTCCGTAGATTCCTTTACCGAAAGATTCCATCATAAGCTCCGTTGATCTGGTGATAATCTTTGGTAGTTTGGTGATATTGATCATCTTTTCATCTGTAATTATTTTGTCAATGAATCCGTATGTAAATAGTCTTTCCACTATACTCGGATTTGCTCTTTCACTGCAGATAAACTTGGGATATTTACTCAGTTTTGCACTGCGTACAATATCAGCATTAGTCTTATAATCATAAAATTTATTAATTTTTTCGTAAGCACTAATTAATTCTGGTTTATATTTCAGTGTATCCACCATTGATACCGTTGCTGATGTTGAGGGTATTTGTGATGGCATAGTCGCTAATTTTGATAAGAATGGTGTAAAAGTTTTTTGTTGTACTGGTGGTATGGTAGTCGGTTTTTTCTGTTGGGCTTCTTGTTGTAGGATTTTTAGTTTAGAGAAGTCTTGTATGGCTTCTGCTAGTTTGTTGATTGTTTGGGTATTCTCTTGTAATTTGGTAATCAATATTTCATTTATTCGGATAATCTCTTGCATAGCCTTGGCTATGTATTCTTCAAAATCTTTGATGTTAATTGCCGTTGTTATATCTGCTAAGAAAATCAGCTAAAACATTCTTAGTTCCAGATATATTCTTAACAATAAAATCATAGAAATAAAAGAATGATTGTCATTTCCTTCTTTTATTCAACTCTGGTAAAGGGTCTATTCTGTTTGTAATAAAGGCTTTTACCTGTGTATTATCAGTTCTAACAATAAACTTAACTGGTAGTAAATGGTAATGAATTCTTTTTATACCAAATTTCACAGCTAATAATTCTTTTTCATTTATATGGTAATTCTTTTCATTTGGCTTCCATGTTCCACCTCCATATCCGCAAATTAACATTTTTTTATTTATATATATCTTCTTTATCATATGCTATTAGGATTGCTCCACATCCTATGTCACTAGCATCTGTAAAGAGTTCAAGTTGATCTTTTTCCGTTGGTACTCTGTGTTTTGGTAATGATTTTACCTTTTCTTTAATCTGGTTTATAGCCTTTGTATGTTCTTCTTTTCATTCAAAGTTTACATTTTTCTTTATTAAGTCTTGTAGGGGTTTTCTTAGGTATGGTAAATCTTTTATATGATCTGAGGCGTAATTTATTACTCCTAAGAATTGTTGTACTTCTCTCTAATTTATTTTTAAAATTTTTAATCTTTGATACAACATGTTCTTGTAATTGTACTCCTTCATTGTCTACAATGTATTCTAAAAATTCAATAGTATTCTTGAATATTTCAGATTTCTTTTCAGATAAGAGTATTCCATGTTGTTTTACAGTTTCTATAAATTGTTCTAAATGTTTAATATGATCTTTTAAATCATTACTATAAATTAATATATCATCCACATATATTATGCAGAAGTCTGCCAATTTTCTAAATACCTGGTCCATTCTTCTTTGAAATATTTGTGGGCCATTTTTTAATCCCATTGGTAGTACGTTCCATTCATAATGTCCTTGAGGGGCACTGAATGCTGTTAAAGCTCTTGATTCATTAGTCAGTTTAATCTGCCAAAATCCACTTTTACAATCGAACTTACTAAACCAATTTTTGTTTCCTAATCTGTTGATAAGGTTTCTTTTATAGGGTAAAAAGTATCCATCAAAAATAGTCTTTTTATTCAATTCTCTGTAATCAATTACCATTCTGGCTTTTCCTCGCTTTTGTTCATTATGTTTCCTTACTAAAAAGGCTAGGCTACTATGTGAACTTTTACTCTCCCGTATTATCTTCATTTCTAATAATTCTTTAATCTGGGTTTCAAATTCTTTTTGATCTGTTGGGCTATATCTTATAGGTTTTGATCTAACTGTATCATTAGGATCTATTAGCTTTATTTCTCCATATATTCTTTCTTTTTTCCATAGTTGCATTGGATTTTCTCCAAAGTTTCTTTTTAACATATTGAGGTATTTTTCTTTTAATAATTCTAGATTATTATTCCTATCAGTTTTTATCGTACATAATCTTAAAGTATTTACTGGTAATACTCTTTTTAATATTATCCATTTATTACAGGGTGATTGTAAACTAAATGTATTCTTATTTATAACTTGCGTTTTAAAGTAGTCTAGGAAGTTGTTTTCTAATAAAACTTGTTGTTTCATGTTATCTAACTGATATACTATTGGTAATCTAAAAATAGTTTTTCCTAGTATTATTCTCATATTTTCTGCTACTATGTCTAATTCTTTTGATTGTTCGTTAAATCCAGATACTCTAGCTCTATGTATTCTAGATCTTTTCCATCTATGTGATTCTAGTACATCTTTTCTAGCTAAGCATATATCTGCTCCACTATCGATGAATATTTTTTGTTTAATCATTTTACTCGGTTTATATTCTATATTGGCTTCTATATGAATTGCTACTATTTAATCAGGTTCATCTAATCTTCTTTGAAGTTCTTCATCCTCTTCGTATTCTTCTACTTCTAATCTAATATTCTCGTTTCTCATAGGTTCTTCTATATGTCTAGCTATATAAATCTGTTGCCAATTTATTTCGTTTATTCTTTCTCTTATTTTTCCAAGTCTTTTGGTAATCTTGTTGTATCTATCATTATAGTATTTACTTCCTGTTTCATTAACTGTTGAAGTTATAATCAGTTTATGTCTAGTGTATTCTTCACATTGGATCCAGTAATATCTTTCTCTTATTAATTCTCTTTTTCTCTTTCTAGCGGGTTCATTTTATTCAGAACTATTTTCACTATCTGAGTGTTGGTTAATATAACTTACATTTTCTTGTTCTGATTCTTCATCTGTTTCACTGACATAAAATTCTTCGTAATCATACCATCTATTATTATCTTCTTTAATCTGTTGTAGACTCATTATAAATTTTTCTGTATTAATGTATTTTACTCCTTTTTTCTTTAGCTTTGGGCACTTGTTTGCATAGTGTCCTTTTTCGTTGCAATTCCAGCATTTACACTCTTTAACTTTTTCTTCTTTAGTTTTATCCGTTTCTATAGGATTTACATTTCTTCTTTTTTTGAATTTTCTTTTATATCTAAATTTATTTCTTATTTCCGGATTATTCCTATATCTCTTAAATCTCTTTTTCTTATAAGATTTATAATAGGGTTTTTTCTTATATCTTTTAAATTTACGTCTACCTTCATATTTATCTTCACGTCTCTTATGTCTTTTATACTTCTTATATTTCTTTTCTTTCCTTTTATCATCACATCCAAATATTAATCTCTTTTCTATGAATCCACATATTTCTCTTAGTCCTATTTTCTTATCTTTTTTGATCTTTTGTTGCAATCTATATTATTCACATTTTCTCATTAGATAAGCTCTTAGTACTCTTATTCTTTCTCCTAGAGTATTTTCTTTTGGTTTTAGTTGGATGTATTCCTTTGATATCTCAATATTATACGGTATAGGTAAATGGTCATAGTATAGTTGTTGATAAATTATTCCTTCTTCAGGTAAGAATCTTGCTTCGTAAAAGAATTTACTAAAGCTAATCGTATATTCTGGTAATTTATTTATCTTACAACATTTCATATTATTCAAATTCATTATTATTTCAGTTTTTCTTTCTGCTAGTATATTTTTCCTAGCTACTAACCATTTTTCTCCTAAAAATTCTCTTTTTAACAGTAAATTAAATATCATTAACATTGATTTCCAATCTGTTGCATGACTTAATACTTCTCCTCTTAACTGATATGCTATTGATTCTATCATGTATGCTACTTTTCCAATTAGAGTTTTAGATATTAGATCATACATATAGTCTAGATTTTCTGTTTGTGTACTATTCATTAATGCTATTTACATTCCTAAATTCCAGTCTGGTATTCTTCTTCCTACCTCTTGTTCATCATAAACATTATCTAAGTCTAGGAAGTATCCATTATAATTTACTCCTTGTGTCATTGATCCTACAAACTCTTTAAATTCAGCTTGTTGTCCTATAGGTATATGGTCTGGTAGTCTAGTTCTTCTTCTCGTTATTACTTCTAGATTAGGGTCTACTAATTCTTCTTCGGGATAGTCATCTGCATCTTCATTTATTATGTTTTCTGATTCTACCTCGGTTTCTACCTGTGCATTATACTCATCTTCTATATCACTGTCTGGTTCATCTTCTATTATCGCATTTACTCTTTTCATATTCTGTAAAACTTCTATTATTTGGTTATTTTCTTTTACTATTTCTGTATTCTCAGAATTTTCTTCTTCTTCTATGAATTCTACTACTTGTAATTCTTGGTTAGCTAATTTATCGTTGTTACTATCTTCTTCTGTATTGCTATCAGTTTTTTCATTACTGCTAGTAGTAGTCTCATCGCTTAATCTTATTTTCTTTATCTTCTTTTTTCCTTTTAACCTTCTTAATTATTCTGTTAAGATATGTATTTCTTCTCTAAGTTCTAATAGTTCTTGTTTTACTTCTTTTAATTCTAATTTAGTCTCTTTTAGTTCTACCTTAGTTTCTTTCAGTAATTTCTTCGTATCTTTATGTTTTCTCTTATATTTTTTATATTTGTCATACCATTCTCCATTATCGTGTAATCTTAACTTTAGATTCTCTGCTTTTAATTCACTTATCTGTTGTTCTTGTCTATCTAGTCTTAAGTTTAGGTATTCGTAGGTTGTTTTTTCTACTTCTTTTGAGGGTATTTTTACTTCTTTTGGCGTTTCCTCTTTTATTGGTTTAGGTCTCATAGGTTCATATTTATGTCTTTCTTTTTCTATAATCTGTTTTCCATGAGTTCTTAAGAACGTAATCGCACTAGGTTCCAATAAAATTTTCCTTCTTTATTTAGTATTACTAGTCTGTCTAAAGTTTCTGTTACATCTTTTGATAATCTAGGTTTTATCTTACTTATATCTACCATTACTGGTACTTTACTTCTTCTCCAAGCATCTATTGGTACTATTTCTGGTTTATGAGTATTCGTTTTAGTTATTGTATTTTCTTTACTCGTACTAGCTTCATTATCAGTTTCTATTTGTTTTCCTTTACTTATCTCTTCTAATAACATATTTAGTTTTTCTAATATTAATTTAAACGTTGGTATTTCAGATACATTCCATAAGTTAGTCAATTCTTCTCTTATCATTTGTTGAGTTTTGGTTTGGTTTTCTTTTATTTCATCCATTTGTAGTAGGACGCTCTTCATTTTTTCTTTTAATATTATTTCTTCCCATAACTCATCTATCTTATCGTTAGGATTAGTTAGGATTGTCTATTCGTTTTTTCCATCCGTTACCCATATCTATCCATACTTTATTAAACTTATCGCATTGTTTTTCTAGTTGCTCTATATCATTTTCTAATTTCATTTCTTTTGCGCTGTATTCTAAGTATTTTAGTTGGGAATATATTTCTCCTGATAAGGTCGTCTTTATTGTCTTTAATTTTTGTTTTTTCTTTATTATTTTTAGTTGTACGTTCATATTTTATTTATGAATCTAGTTTTTCCTTGGTCATTTATTTCAATTCCATTGTTGTTTATCTTATAGTTTATCATAGTCAAAAAATCACCTCCTAATAATAATTCATTTAAGCTATCATATTCTATTACTCCTATATTTATCTTATATTCTAAATCTTTGAATTTTGAATCTTAAATTTATACTCTTAGTAATTATTATTTCTCTTTCATTTTCTGGGTAATTATAAGTTTGTGGTTCTATTATATTACACGCATTTTCATTTATCTTACTTATGTGTATAAAACTTTTAATTGCTCCTGTATTTATTTTTGTTATTCCATCTATGGTTACCATATTTTTAAATATTATAACTTTGATTTTTAATCTGCTACAGTCTATATTTATTAAGTCTATAATTCTAGGTTGTACTCTTGGTAAACTATCCTGGTGTGTGATTAGCGATTCTCTAGTTATACTTAATCTAGATCCTTCTATTCTTGGTATTAATCTTCTTGAAGGTGTTAGTGTTCTGGTTTTAAAATCCATGAATATTTCTTCTGGTATTGTTATCTTAGAGTTTTCCTTATGCTCTATTTGTTCAAGTATTTCTTTATACATTTTTGGTACTATAATATTCATTTCGTGTTGTTTTTTTACATGGTGATTTCCAGTTAAAGCGTATATCATTTTTGTTTCTATACTCATTACTTTACTCCCTTGTGGCATATTTATTCCATCTAATTTATAGTATAGTGTTAAAGCTAAATCTTTTTGTTCATCTTTTAACGATACGCTAAAGTCTGGTTGTACAGTAAATTTTAATTTTTGGTATATCAAATTTCCTTTTATTACAGATATTAATGCATCTTGTAGATTTCCTAATATTCTGTCATCTAATACGTAGATTTGTATAGGTGTATCAATATTCTTTTGAAAATATGCTTTTATCGTAAATTCTACTCCTCCAAAGTAAATATTTCTATATTTTTTCGCTTCTTTAGTTGATAATTTAGTTAGTTCTCTTTTTATTACTTCATCACTTATTAAATTAATCTTTGTTCTTCCATTCGTACTGGTAGTATCTATTATATTTTCATGTTTATGTGCTATATATCTTATCTCTTTATTTCTTTCAAACCATTTTGTTTTAAATATCTTTTTTACAGATACTTCTTCTTTTTCATCTTGAATCTTTTGATATGTATCGGGTTTAAAACTTAATGTTTGAGTTGTTCCTCCTTCATAAGTATTCATTTGATAATAAACTTCTTTTGAATCTGTTATAATTTCTTCTTCTTTATCCATATTTTAGCAAATCGATGTATTTATATTGTTCTTTTATGATTTCTTTTAAATCTCTTATTTCATTTTCGTTTTTTATTTGTTCTCCTAATTTTTGTTCTTTTATTCTTTCGATTTCTTCTTCTTTTTGTCTTATTCTTTATTCTCTTAGTGCAGATAGATTTCTCAAGAATATTATCTTTTCTTCCTGTTTACTAATTGTATTATAATTTTCTTGCAGCTGTTTATCTTTTTCTTCTATTATTTCTATTCCTATTCTACAACTTATAATATGTTGATTTATATCTCTATTATTTATCAGTGGTTTTTCAGCTATTCTTGCTAACTGTAATCTTTTTTCGTGCAGTTGTATTATCTTATTTTCATCCATAATGTTCTATTTTCATTCTTAAATCTGATTCTAAGTTGTATATATATTCATTTTGTTCTACTATTCGTGTATTTATTTCTACTAATCTTTCATATGATTGATCATTTTCATCCATTACTTGAAATATTAGTTCTAATTGTTTGTTAGTATAACCTTTTTCTGGTATATTTATGTCAGAGTCTCTTTTTTCTGATATCTATTTATTTTGACAATCTATTATTATTCTATGTTGGTTTCTATCTTCTACAAATAATTTCTTTAGTCTTCTATGCATCCATAAAAAAATATTCAACATTCTAACTTTTCTAAACGATGGGTGTTTTCTCATTGTTTATAACTTGTTCTAATTACAAGCTCTGAAATATTATGATATGGAAATATAAACTTATGTCGCACGGAATATAAACTTATGCCAAAGGGAATAATTAAAGACCACAGATTTGAGGATAAAAAATTAAAGACCACCCCGAATAGGGACATTTGTGCGAATGACCCATAATATTCTCCTGCTTCGGCCCAATTTTAATACACCACTTAGGCCCAATCCATTACCAGTCAGCCTAGTCCACACCGTATCAACTGTTCATTTTGTTCAATAATTAAGTGACTAACAATAGTGTTGTAGCTAATTATGTAACAACTTGTTGTATATTCTATAGGACATAGTTTCATTCCAGATACCCGTCTAGGCCTTTTTTACAAGTCAAATAGATCTGCTATAGATTTTATTCTGTCTGAAACACAAGGGGCGGGGGGGGGGGGGGGGGTTGAATTGTATTTTGTATTTTTCTTCTTTTAAGAGTATAAGTCGGCTTATGATTGATCAGTCGACTATCCTGCAAGTCCTAGAAACTGGATTAGTAAGCAGATAAGTATAATTAAAGTAATGAAGAAATGATATAACACATGTTTTATATTGGTTCGGATCACCAGTGTGGTGTCTATTCTAGTCCCATTGAGTTATAAGGGTTTCCTTAGAGCTCATGAATAAGTTGTGTACATGAATGGTTAAGATTGAACCGAGTATCCACTTTGGACTTCTTCCAAACTTGTAATTGACAACCTCAACATGTATAGCTACCTATCCTCTTTTTTTTCCTACCACTGATAGACTAAATTGAATATAGTGCTTTTACAATATTTAGAGTGAATAAGTATATCGCTCAAGTGAAGATGTGGTTTTTTTCGGCTCATGAGGTCTTCCTTTATAATTGGCTACTTCAGGTCTTGAGATATGGTAGTGAATCGATCGTTTCATTTGATTGATTCTGATTTTCTTGCTCTAAGGTAACCCAAGGGAGTTTGTCTTCAATTATGGATTTGAGGAGATCTGATGATTGGTTTTGTATCCTTCTTGGTATCTTCTTTCCTTTGATAGTTTAGGCCTTGAGATCTTCGATGGGTTGAAGTAATTTGTTTATTTGGTCTTGTATATTCCTTGGAATCTTCTTTCCTTTGTTGGTTTACAGCTTGAGATCTTTATTGATTGATTAGTTGACTTTTGCCATCTCTTGGAGTCTTGTACTGCGCTTAGTCAATCTTCTTCAGAATATTGCTTCGTGCTTCTGTGCCTTCTGAATCTTGAAGATTTCTCATCTGGATTTTTCTTTTCCGATTCCTTGATTTAAGGTTCTCTTGGAAGGCATCTTCCGTCTTTTCTTCTGGATGTATCCTCCGTAATCAGGATATATCTCCTTTTCCTTTTTGATTCCTGCGTAGTACTAATGATGTCATTAAAACATTCTCAATTAATTATCAGGACTAACACTGTCTTTTACAATAGGTCAAAGGGGTAAACATTATGCTTTATTAGCTTGCATTATATATACTTGACTGGTGAAATTTAGGTCATGTCCTCTTTCTCCCTTTTTTTTGTAGTTGGGAATTTGGGTATGGAATACAAGCTTGTTTCTCTATGAACAGTGAAGGATCTAGGATTTGAACAATATTGCGGGTCTTGTAAATCCAGTCTACTAAAATTTGGAACTATCAAAAATTATATTGAGGGATGTAGCTTGTGAGACTCTCGCGCACGTCAAAGCGTAGCAGTGAGCCTTTAAATCTCAAGATTTTTACCTTTACTTAACAAATGTTATGAGATAGTATTCTTTGTTTCTTTAAATCACTTTTAATTAGCATTTTCATATTTCTAACTCCACTGGGTTCGGCTAAACTTAGGGGCAAAGGTCTAAACAAATAAGTTTAATGTAAGCCCTCTTAATTTCAAGAAAATAGAGATTGGCAATCAACTTGGTTTGAGAATCTATAACCATCCATTAGCTTTGACCCATGAAAAGAGAAAAGAGAAACGATAACACAATTTGATTGAGAAATTCAAGATTTCTCTTGTCCTAGTCAAAATTCTGTTTTCGTCAAAATAAAAAAAGGCACAATGGTTGAGTCTTCATGTGTTCAAGATCATGAGAACATATTTTTAAAAAAGTGAATAAACATTTTTTTCTATAACAAGTATTATATCCAAACACATGATTAGTAGTATATATCTCAACAACATGCCACTATATCAAGAGATTATTAATTACTCTATGTATTATGAAATTAAAGAATCAACTTTGGTGACGCGCGAGACCAGCGAGAGAACCTAAAAGAGATTGTATTCCTAACAGATTTATAGGATAAAGTGCTCTCATACTGTGTTGGTCGCATGATTTATTTATCCAATATGAATTGGTGCATTGGTGCAGGAGAACTTAAAAGAGAATATAGTTTGGTAGAGTTTGAGCACTTCCTGATGCATGAGTACTGAGAGATGTTGAAAAATGTTATTGAGTCGAATCCACCAAAGGGGATCCTAGTTAGCACATTAGCTTGTCCTCCTCCTAAATCCTAATAGTACTATTCCCTCTATCCCAATTTATGTGGTACAATTTGAATTTCGAGAGTACTTTAAGTCACAATAATTGACAATTCAAAGTATTTAAAAGATATATGAAAAAATTACGGTCAAAGAAAACCTATTTGAATTTCGAAATTCGAAATGTGTCACTTAAATTGAGATGAACAAAGTAAGTATAACACATAATACACCATTATAGGTGTTGAAAAAAATACAAATTTTCACCATAATATGACGACTATATAAAGAATACACTCTACAACTTCTACATAATAATATTTAGGTTGTGAAAATAAAGAAATTCATCCAATCTTGTAATAATTCCTACTCATCAGCGACTCAAGCCATGGTTACTATAAAGTCTCTTCTCAAGAAGAAACGCATATATCTCTTAAACAAATATTTTTGATTAAATAATATACTTATTGTTATAAAATAATAGCAATAGCAATATAAGACAAGAGGTGTAGACAAAGAAGTAGAGAGGAGGAGGAGATTTTCTTTTTATTTCAAGTGTATTTTTTCCCTTCAAAGGTGAATAACATCCTAATTTATAGGATGAAACCACCCAATGGAGGTTACAAATATTAAGTGCACAAATTAATAGGTACATGTAACATACAAAAGGTTAGTGAATGTGTATGGACATCCATACAAAAGATATGTATTTCATAACACTCCCCCTTGGATGTCCATAGATAATGTGCTTCGTTAAAACCTTACTAGAAAAAAATTCAGTGGGAAAAAATTCTAGTGAAGGAAAAAGAGTACACATTTTTAATAATACATATTTTGGTTACCTCATTAAAAACCTTACAAGGAAAATCAAGTGGGACAAAACCTTATACGAAAAAAAGAGTACAACATGTATTAACTCCCCCTGATGAGAAATTCAGGTCAAATGTTTGAGTCTTCGCATTCCAATCTTGTATACCATCTTCTCGAAAGTTGCAGTTGGCAGAGACTTAGTGAATAAATCCGACATATTATCACTTGACCAAATCTGTTGCATGTTGATATCACCATTCTTATGGAGCTCGTGTGTAAAGAACAACTTTGGTGAAATATGCTTTATCCTATCTCCTTTTGTGAATCCTCCCTTCAATTGAGCAATGCATGCTGCATTATCTTCATATAAGGTTGTGGTATTTCAAACCACATTTATTTCCAAGTGATTCAAATTAGTCCTAACATCAAATGGATTAATTGATATTTCTTCATTTTCTTGAGTTTGCAGCTCGTTGATTTCTTCAAGAATATCAGGACTGACCAAATCTTGCATTTTTTTTATGAGATTCTTTCTTAGTGTCATCTTGACCATTTATTTTTCTTTTTCTAGGATTCCGATCCTTAGAACCCAATGGTCTATCACGCTTCAGGCGTGCTTTGGACTCATGTGCTATGACACTAGTAGATGGTCCTACAGGGACATCAATCTGAATTGGGACATTCTCTACAGGGATATGTGATTTGGTAATCCTTCTCAAATCTGTAAATGCGTCTGGCATTTGATTTGCTATTTTCTGCAAGTGAATAATCTTTTGGACCTCTTGCTCACAAATAGAAGCATGTGTATCAAGATGAGACAATGATGAATTTTTCCACAAAATTTTCCTTTTATTTCATTAATCTCTCCCCCTAATTTTGGAAAAATTGTTTCATCAAATCGGTAATATGCAATTGATCTTATTTCAGTATCTCCATGTAAGGGAGAAATTATATCATGCTCATAGTCATAACAAGATAAATAAATGCATCAATTGAACAAATATATGATACTTCAGGACCAATCTAATTTTCTCATTTCAAAAAAAACTCCAATATATTCAAGTCAGCAACTTGCACAACATTATGAAAGATTTTGAATATCATAAAGGGATAAAGGTAAATAGAGTCATCTTTAAACCCCTCATCAATAAATATTTATTAAGGTGATTTCAGTACATCAACCTTAGTTCATTTAATTCGTTTAATGATTACAAACAAGTTTTTCAATAACTTGTATATGCTTCAGGCATTTTGAATCCTTCAAAAAATTCATATAAATTTTGTCACGTAAGCCATATAGGCTGAGATAAATTTCATTTACATGACATTTTCTAATGTCAGGACTGCAGGTCCAGTAAATTTACCCTTACTAAGATGCATCTACTTGATAATTATTTCTACATCAACATAATTTAAGAAATGTAGAATTCAGATCCTCATAATATCATACTATATTGCGCACTATATTGTATCAAAGATATCGTCGACGAGATATCATTTTGTATCGGTTTGTAAGTAGACATAACTTATTGAGATCTTATCACTTCATTATTTTTTATTCAGGTACCTAAACCTTGTATGAGGTTTTATGAAGTGTTATGTCGTAGGCTCTTCAAGAGCACATTGCCTCCTTATTATGATCATTTTCCCCTCTCTTTTGTTTCAAGAATTATTGCATTTGAAACCGATTTGTATACCATGCTTCATGCCTGTTGTAAACCATGTCATTCAGGGACATTTAAGAGCATCTTGCAGCTGGAATGTGAAATAGTTGGGTATGCAAATGCTTCTAGCATTTGACTTGAATTAACGTTTGAACGAGGATCATACTAATGATAATTCACAACATATTTTTTAGTTGTTTATCCCCCCCCCCCTTATATTAGAAAAACTAACATACATTTCCACCTTTGGGGAATTCATCTATGTGCATCATGGTAGATTTATTAATCATATACCGCACGATAAAAATTATTAGATGAAAATATTTGGTTCTTGACCTTGAACCAATTATGAGGGGAGAATGTCTGAAGCATACAAACGTCGTTGTATGCCATATATCATATTTCAGATCAACACATGAAGCTTTGTTCTCATTCGCAATGATTTAGCTATTTATCGGAGGCATTCAACGCTAAACCAGCTTGAATATAAACCATCATTAACATAACCGGTGAACGGGCCCTTATTCACCTTTTATATTTTTTAGAAATTAGGGAATTCAATCTCACCATTAGCTGGTGTAATCAACTTATCATGAGAACAAACAAATTAATTCTTGAAGAATCTTCTCGTTCTTTAATATATTCCTAATACAAACTTAGCACATTGTATTGAAATCAGGACAACCAAAATTGTCACGTCAATTGATAAAATTATTTGTACTAGTAAACTTCAAGTTTACCATGTCATGTGCTATTTGTTTTAGTAAATTTCTGGTTTACTATAACATGAATTCTATTTTGTACAATCTTCTGGTTTATTACAATTTGGAGAATAAAGAGGGTAACCTTTCAAATACATATTTGTTACCCACTATGATTTTGTAGATATTTAGTCATCCAATCATTTATAGATTCAATGTGATAGTCATTTACTTTAGTAAGCTTAGGGTTTACTACAACTTGTGCTTCGATCATAATAACTTTTTATAATATAGAACGAATGACACAATAGTATATAAGCTCTTCAGGAGCCTTTATTTTATTCTTCATAATCACACATATTGTTTGGACACTATTGGTGCCATGATCTTCTAGATAAATAGTTAGTTCTTCTGGAGCACTTGATCATTAATTTTGTACAACCAAATATTGCTTAGATATTGATGGTATCATAAAAGAAATTATAGTTAGACACTACTGGTGTCATGAAATAAATTTTGCTTAGATATTTCTGATATCATGAAAGAAAACAGTAAACGAATCGACACTTACAAATGATAAATTCATAACTGATTTTTAATCCAAACTTGCTGTGAGAAGTATCCATATCTTCAAATAGAATGACATACACAAAGTAAAACTAATACACATTAACTACTAGCATTGTCATAAAATACAAAGTGAAAACTAAGTAATATAACGAAGTAATCGTTCCTGAATAAACTACATGACACATTACTGAATGAACATAGTAAGAAATTTTGAAATTGATTATTATTCTTTTTGAGATATTAGTAATATTTTATTAAAGGCCATAAAGGCATTGACCATAAAAAGCATTCAGAAGAAATATAACTACAAATATGGATACACACCAATGCAAAAACTCTCAACAAGACATGATCTGTATAATTATTATAATTCTTTAAAAGTATTCGTGTCTTTGCCTTTAATTGTTACCTTAACATTTTGCAGAAAATTAAACTCATTTAATTCTCATTAATCACCCTCGCAAATGTAACGTCCATAAGTTTAAACCCATTTATCAACTACTACAAATTAAATTCATTAATTTACATCAAATCATTCTCACCTCATACCAAAATATATACTCCGTACATAATATTTTCATACGCCCAATAGACTAGCGTTAAAAAAATCAGTAATACAAAATTATAAACATAGTATAAGCCAACGTTTCATTTTGAAATAAAATATAATCCAATGATGGCTATTTAAGAGGTCAAATACGTTATCAATTGAATTGCAACAAATTCAAATGATATGTTAGAAACTGACAATATAATATTTATTAAAAATAATATATGACATTCAATTGTTTGAAGAAAATCATCTGGCAAATGGATCAAATATTCTCGTAATAAATGTCATTAAGACAATTCAATGTTTGTATCAATTCAATTAAATACAATGACTCATAATTGAGTTTGCTACTTCGGGAGCAGATTTCTGGATTTGCTACTTCGGGAGCAGATTTTTGAGTTTACTACTTCGGGAGTAAAATATATAATATTTAGAATATTTTTCCAACTATTCTACCTCTTCTGGAGGTGAGTCGTGATAACGTCACAACCAAACGCACGTCCGTATATATAAGCTTTAATTCATATTATCACTTCTACTTCAGGGAATGGATCTGTACTTATAACATTTATAAAAAAAAAATCATTCTTCGGGAATGGAACATAATCATCTGTAATGATATTACCACTTTTGATGGTTATTGACATATATAAATCTAATCATAATGAGATTTAAGAGATATTATCACTTCTGGTGATCATGTATTTCTTGTAAACCTTCATTCTTAACCATTAGGGAATAAGAAATTAATATCATAATTCCTCTTAATAATATTGTTCTTCAAGAACAAATTTGAGGCATAAATGATCAAGAATCCATACGAAATAATGATAACATATATTCAAAAATCCATTAAGGATGATATATAATACATTACTAATGCTATGAATTCATTAGCTCTTTCCCATAATAACAATTTTACTTATGGAAAAATACATATCAAAGATTTAGTCAGAACTAAAAAGTAAGGTTGTAAATCATCTTTCTTCGAACCACATAGTCAGAATCTCAAATATCTCACCAAAGAGAACTTATGTCCCTCACGGTATTATATACAACGGAGGGAATAATGAAAAGAAAAGAAAAATACTAAAAGGAATACCTGATACAGTTTTTACTTTTGTAATATTTTCAAAATATTTGTCAACAGTAGAGTCTCGTGCTGATAACGTGTTATAAAATGATAGCAATAACAATATAAGAGAGATGTAGACAAAAAAGTAGAGAGGAGGATGCGATTTTCTTTATATTTCAAGTGTATTTTTCCCTTCAAATGTTATTAACATCCCAATTTATAGAATGAAACCACCCAATGAAAGTTACAAATATTAAGTGTCCAAATTAATAGATACATGTAACATACAAAAGGTTAGTGAATATATATTAATATCCGTTTGTATACGTATTTCATAACAATTATAATTTAAAGTCCCTAATATTGGCCTACAATCTCTTCTACTGGAAGTACGTAAAATATCCTAGCAGTTTCACATTTTATAGGTTACATGATTAAAGAAAATAACAGTATCTTGTCAAAATGGCCCCAAAGCTATGAAAAAAGATTGGCCCCAACGTTTATCCTTATTTTCCATTATTAGGAGGATGACTCACAATCTGTCATACTTCCCTTATATTGGGATTCTCTGTTACCTCCTTTCTTGATTTTCTCAAGTGCATAGTTAGATAATTAATATTTATTATATTTTTAATTTAAAGGCTTAGATTGAATTACTTTAACAAATGTTGTTTACTATAGTTAATGAATAAGTTTTAGGAAAATTCTGACTAATATTGGTAAGATAAATCTCTACTCCCATAAATTTGAGAATCATTAATATCGTTACTTGCTCTTATTATTACTTCCATTTTATATGTTCTACATTCAGATTTTTTTAATGAAATGAGACTAAGAAAATTTTCAACGTAATTGTTAAACAGAGGTAATATACCTGTGATATAGACTGAATATACAGCAGTATATATCACAGGTATACAAGCAATAACAAAGCAGTGGCAGTTGGCGTACCAAAGAGCCCATTTCGAAATTCCATGATCCCAAAGAAATTCATTCCACCTTCTTTGAAATCGGCCAAGAAGTCCAAAGTGTATATTTGTAGTATATTATGAATAGGATACCTTAATTAGAGTTATACACCTACCATAATTGTATAGTTAGAATTATGGTAGAATAAGGATTTAGAAGTAGAATAGGAAAAGGATTTTCCTATTATGGAAATATGTAACTTGTATATATATCTATTCAATCAATGAAAATAATCAAGGGGATTATTTCTTTCATGGTATCAAGAGACTAGGTCTAAACAAAAGTTTTCTTCTCTCAAACTTTTGCCTCCTCTATTGGCCGAGAACCCCCCCCCCCCTCCCTCGGGTTTTTCTCTCCAAATATCTCGTCTTCCGCTCTCAAAAACCTCTCTTAAATTTATCCTCCTTCATTGTTCTTTCAAATATGTCTAAGAACAATTTTCATCCTGCCCTCACGGTTTCCAATATCAAGCTCAGCGTCCCAATTGTCCTTGAGATGGAAAACGTTCAATATGCATTATGGGCGGAATTATTTAAAATTCACGCTATCTCTTACCAAGTTCTTCATCACATAATTCCTCCCGCTAGACCCCTTCCTGCGGAGGATAATGAGGTATGGATTACACTTGATGCTACCGTTCTTCGGTGGATATACGCCACTATTTCAGTGGACCTTCTACAGACGATTATGGAGCCCGATACCACGGCTATGGCTGCATGGAATAGATTGCGTGACATATTCCAAGACAACCAACATTCCCGTATCGTCACACTCGAGCAGGAATTCTCTCTCGTTCGAATGGACGTATTCAACGTTTACGCATATTGCAAGAAACTAAAGGAATTGGCGGATCAACTCCGTAATGTTGGCGGACGGGTGACAAATACTCGTCTAGTTCTCCAGTTGCTTGCCGGGCTTCCGGAGGCCTATAATGGTGTTGGAACTCTCCTTCGCCAAAGCAACCCTCTTCCCGACTTTCATCAAGCCCGCTCCATGCCGACATTGGAAGAAGCGGTTTGGCTAAAAAGCGACTACGGAGCAAGCCCAGTTGTCATGGTGGCATCCTCTCCTAGTCCTTCGGGTTTTGTTAATAGTCGGGCCAAAACCATCATAATGGTGGCGGCAAGAATAATCGCAAAAATAACAAAAACGCGAGGGCAAACGAGGTGGTTACGGTGGCGGTTCCGGTGAGCAACAAGCGGCGGTGGGTCCCATTCGAGTACTGATGGGCCACCACCACCGTGGGCCCAAAGATGGGGCGATGGCGATGGCACCCTCCAGCCGCCAACGCCGCTGGTTGCTACCCAAAGAGCCCAATACCCAAAGCATTGGCGCCCATCGGCGATGGCCCAAAGAACGGCCCCACAATGCAGAATGCCTCAGCCCAAAGACGGCCGAGTCCTCGGGCCCCGCCCTCCGCAAGCCCATCATGCGAGCCCCACTCGCATCGATATCGAGGCCGCGATGCACACGCGTTGGGATTAACTCAACGGACCCAAATTGGTACATGGACACCGGCCACTACTCACATGACTTCCGAATCGGTACTCTCTCATCTTATTACAATTTGAGCACCTCTGGGAATAATTGTTGGTAATGGCGATTCAATTCCAATTCTAGGGTATGGTCGAAAAACGTTGTCTCCTCCCAATCCACCACTTCTCTTGAAAAATACTTTACATGCTCCTAAATTGATTAAAAATTTAGTGTCTGGTCCGAAAATTCACAAATGACAATTGCATTTCATTGAATTTGATCCTTTCGGTTTCTCTGTGAAGGATTTCAAGGCGGAGTCATCTTATGAGGTGTGATAGTAGGGGGATCTATATCCTATCATGCCCGGTTTGATCCATCGAGTCGGCCTTGCCATCGCCTTTTGCGACCATCTCTCCTTCCATGTGGCATGCTCGTCTGGGTCATCCGGGATCTTCTATTTTATCAGCTTTAGATAAAAATAGCTTTATTTCATTTAAGGGTACAAATCGTACTCCAAGTTGTCAGTCTTGTTCATTAGCAAGAATTGTTAAATTGCCATTTGTAGACTCCAATTCTCATACTTCTATGCCATTTGACATTATTCATAGCGACTTATGGACATCTCACATTCTTAGTTCAATGGGTCATCGTAATTATGTTCTCTTTTTAAATGATTATTCTAGATTTTTGTGGGCGTTTCCAATTGCGAATAAATCACAAGTGTTTTCCGTCTTCATAAAATTTAGAGCGTTCATTCGTACTCAATTCGAAAGAGAAATAAAAAATATTCAATGTGATAATGGGAAAGAATATGACAATAGGGAGTTTCGAGAGTTTTGTGCTACTCATGGGATAAATTTTCGGTTTTCATGTCCTCATACATCTTCACAAAATGGGAAAGCCGAACGCAAAATTCGTTCCATAAATAACATTGTCCGAACTCTCCTAATACATGCCTCCATACCTCCATATTTTTGGCATCATGCTCTACAAATGGCCACATATCTTCTTAACATAATTCCTTCTAAGGGTCTGACATATTCTTCCCCCCTAAAAATACTATATAATAAGAACCCATCTTATTCTCATCTTCGGATTTTTGGGTGCTTATGTTATCCGTTATTCCCATCCACCACAATTAACAAACTTCAGGCTCGGTCTACTCCGTGTGTATTTTTGGGTTATCCATCAAATCATCGTGGTTATAAATATTTTGATTTATCCTCCAAGAAAATCATAATCAATCGCCATGTCATTTTCGATGAAACTCAATTTCCATTTACGAAAGTTCATACTCCCGAACCTAAGTCATATAATTTTTTGGATGACCAAATATCCCCGTATATTATTCAGAATTTTTCGGACATCTCCCGTACCCAAAATCCTCCAGCGGGCCCATCGCTCACGGCCCAACAAAGGCCGCGCCGCTGCCACACCCGGCTATTCCAGCCATCGAGCAGTTCCAAAGAATCGGCCCACCAGCTCGAATCGTCCAAACCGAGTCCAAATTATTTCCGCTTTGGGCCAGGCCCACCGCTTGTCGTACCCGTCCGAGCCGAAAATTCCCAAAAATCTTCCTCGAGTCATAGACCGGTCACTCGTAGTCAGCGGGGTATTTTTACACCTAAAAGACATTTTAATTTACATTCGATGTCTCTAGATCCCTTTGCCCGCAATCTTGTCTCCGCATTAAATGAGCCTAATTGGAAAATTGCTATGACTGATGAATATAATGCTCTTATTGATAATAAGACGTGGGAGTTGGTGCCCCGTCCATATGGTATTAATATTATCAGGTCTATGTGGATCTTTGCTCATAAGGAGAATTCAGATGGGTCATTTGCTCGACATAAGGCGCGACTTGTTGGTGATGGTAAGACTCAAAGAGTTGGAATTGATTGTGGTGAGACGTTTAGTCCGGTGGTCAAACCGGCTACCATTCGCACTGTGCTTAGCTTGGCTCTTTCAAAGACTTGGCCAATCCATCAGTTGGATGTCAAGAATGCCTTTCTACATGGTGATCTCAAAGAAACAGTCTATATGCATCGGTAGTTGGGTTTCAGGGATCCCAACCGCCCTCATCATGTCCATTTGTTGAAGAAGTCATTATATGGGCTTAAGCAGTCTCACGTGCCTGGTATACACGATTTGCTGATTTTGTTTCGACTATTGGGTTCACACACGCAGTCGGATACAATTCTTTGTTCATCTACACCGTGGTTCGTCATTGGCCTATATTACATTATATGTGGATGATATCATCTTGATCGCCTCCTCCGATGCTTTGCGTCAGTCTATCATGGCCATGCTCAGTTCTGAATTTGCTATGAACGGCTTAGGGCCGTTGACGTATTTTTTGGGGATTGCCCTCAAACGTCATTCAGGTGGTTTGTTTCTGTCTCAACAGAAGTATGCGGCTGAGATCATCGAGAGGGCTGGGATGTCATCCTGTAAGTCCACTTCCACGCCAGTTGATGCAAACCCAAAGCTAAGCGCCGCAGCAGGTGCACCATACGAGGACCCGACCCGCTATCGCGATCTTGCGAGGCCCTCCAGTATCTTACCTTTACCAGACCAGATATTACATATGCGGTTCAGCAGGTGTGTTTATTCATGCATGATCCCAGAATTGAGCACATGAATGCAATCAAACGCATCATTCGGTATATTCAGGGAACACTAGACTATGGGTTGCACTTGTATCCTTCCTCTACATCCACACTTGTCTCTTACACGGATGCTGATTGGGGTGGTTGTCCCGACACCAGACAGTCGACTTCTGGCTACTGTATGTTCATTGGCAACAACTTGGTCTCCTGGTCAGCCAAACGTCAAGCAACTCTATCCCGCTCAAGTGCCGAGGCAGAATATCGAGGGGTAGCGAATGTGGTCTCCGAATCATGTTGGCTACGTAATTTGCTTTTGGAGCTTCATTGTCCAATTCAGAAGGCAACCTTGGTATATTGCGATAACATTAGTGCCATCTACCTGTCAGGTAATCGATTCGGCACCAACGCACCAAGCATATCGAAATGGACATTCACTTTGTCCGTGAAAAGGTTGCAAAGGGTCAAGTTCGTGTATGCCATGTCCCGTCTCGTTATCAAATTGCAGACATCTTTACAAAGGGTCTACCAACGGTTCTCTTTGAAGATTTTAGGGACAGTCTCAGCATTCGGAAACCGCCCGCTATGACTGCGGGGGTGTGTTAAATAGAGGTAATATACCTGTGATATACACTGAATATACAGCAGTATATATCACAGGTATACAAGCAATAACAAAGCGATGGCGATTAAATTTGGCGATCCAAAGAGCCCATTTCGGAAATTCCAAAGAAATTCAAAGAAATTCATTCCACCTTCTTTGAAATCGGCCAAGAAGTCCAAAGTGTATATTTGTAGTATATTATGAATAGGATACCTTAATTAGAGTTATACACCTACCATAATTGTATAGTTAGAATTATGGTAGAATAAGGATTTAGAAGTAGAATAGGAAAAGGATTTTCCTATTATGGAAATATGTAACTTGTATATATATATCTATTCAATCAATGAAAATAATCAAGGGGATTATTTCTTTCAGTAATCCTCTTTTCTTTTTCTATTTTTCTCCATCATTTTCTCTTTATCTTCACTACAACTTTTTGTTAATTTACCTTTTTTATTTGCAAGAATATAACGAATAATTCATTAAAAAATATACATCATATTTTGGGGTAGTGGATTTTTATCATATCTTAAACTTCTTAAAAATGAATCGTTTTCTATTTACATTTGAATTAGTAATTGGTCCTTAACTATTAATTTTTTTAATTTAAATTACAGAAATATGTTGAAAAAATTAAATGCCATCTTGAGCAAGAGGACGGTAGAAAAATTGATACAAGAAGGATAGTCCGAACCACCTAATGAAACCCAGTTAACAAAAGCGGGAGAATCTGGCCCCTTGTTCCTGCTTTAACCTGTGAAGTATTGCTCTTGTTCTTCTTCTAT